>OY987317.1:25874962-26362045 GCA_963920655.1 Geranium rotundifolium | reverse complement strand
AGTATATAAAGGTAAATTCAAACTTGAGTGTATCAAAGTTAGAAACGGATTCTTTTAGGTGTATCAATATGTCCTTTCCCCTAAAATTAACACAAGCAATTTCGCTTTTCTACATGGTATCAGAGTAAAAGGATAATGACAGTTCAGTATATTTAATTGGACCCCTTTTACAATTTACAATACTTACTTTAAAAATATAACAATCGAGACACTTATTGACAAAATTGTTACAACTTACTGATTTTCCATCCAATTTAACATGGTCTACTGTTAATTTTTTTAAATACCTAAACTACCCTTATTTGTTTTTAATTAAAAATAAAATCTCAATGCTCAAACTCTCCATTCATGTATGTTCTTGGTTGCCATGGAAGCTCCAGCTCCTAAATCCCGGCGGCGGTGAGCTGCGAGTTTCAGTTAAATCGGCTGAGCTCGGTTTGCGTCGCAAAAATACCCCTCTCAGTCTGATTTTCCTTTTTCTTTTTGTTTCTGGAAATTTTTAACGATGTCTGAGGTTTGAGGGACAGAGGAGGCCGGAGCCAGGTGAAGCCCATGGCCACCGCCGATTCAGACGAGGCGAGGACGCATCAGTCGTTGATGAATAGTGAGGGGCATTTTAGACATTTCACACTTTTTCATTCAAAATTTAACAGTGTTAAAGTAAATTGTAACTTTTTGAGCAATAAGTGACTCGACTGTTACATTTTCAAAATAGGTGTTGTACATTGTTAAAGGGGTCCAATTAAGTATACCAAATTGTCATTATCCCTAGAGTAAATTACCTATATGAAATTGTTCTAAAAAAATATGGGGAAAGGAAAACCACATGAACGACTCTGCAACCACAAAATTCATATCTTCTACACCCATCACTTCACTAGACATTATCATTCGGGTCAGAATCATCAAGTGAGTCTGGTGAAAATTACTATACCTGAAGGCAACATGTGATGAATGCGCTTGCGTGCAAGCATAAAATAGGGATTGTAAATGGAATTTTACATGAACCGGTGACCGATAATCCAAACTATCAAATATGGATACAGTACAACACCATGGTGAAATCTTGGGTGGTGAATTCGTTTTGCAAGGAGCCAGAGATGGAGTTGTACATCCCGTCACAGCCCGAAAAATCTGGCTGGAACTGAAACAACACTTTACACAGGGTGTGGTATAAATAGTATACACACTCAGACGCACCACAACTCTGCTCTAGTAAGAAAGGCAAGCGGTCTCGGTGTATTATGGGAAATTAAAGAAGGCATGGTCGGAGATGCAGTGACTTCGTCCGCTCCTAATGTGCTTTTGTCACGTGATAAAGAAGGCATGACATGATAAAGAAGGCATGGTCGGAGAAATCCCGTGATCTTGCTGCACACCGCCCCTATATATATATATATAAAGGAAAATCCTCAAGTTGTCACGTGACAACCTCTTTGAAGAGGTTTAGATTATTACTATCTTTTAAATATTCTGATTTTTTTTCTATATTTAAATTTATTGTAGTATACTAATACAAATAAATGCAGCTTGTACCCTTCTCTTAGGGTTTGTTTCATCATAATTGGGCGAAGTCTCGCGGCGTCGATCTCCTATGGGTGTCCACGTCTGCGTGGTATTGGCGGCGACGTTAGCGTGGTGTGGCGGTAGAAGTAGAGCTCCTGTGGAGGTAGATCTGGGTCTGATGAAGGCGTGGTCGGGTGGTAGATCGGGTTTTGATGGAGGCGATATCAGGTGGTTTGGGGATGGGCTGAGACGGGTGAGGCTGGAGTTGCAGATGGGTCACGCCTGGGTTGCGACGGCGGAGCATGGAGGGTTATGGGGTTTTGCTTTTGGTTGGTTGGTAGGCTGGTACTGGGAGGAAATCAAAGTTATCTGGCGTCGGTGGACAAACTTATGCAAGTATACCGAAGTAGGGGGCCTCGGCTTGCTCAAGATTCAATACATGTCTTATTGGGATCAGTACTGGAAGGAAACGGGGGGTCCCTGGTGTCGATGGGTTTATCCTGTTAAATCCAATGAGCTGGGAGGATTTGAATTTCGCGATACCCATATTGATCGCATGGTTGATCGAGGAAGCTGGTTTAAGTCGGTGTGCAGCAAGATCACGGGATTTCTCCATCCGTATGAGTTGGAGGATGTGGCTCTGCATAATGCTAACTGGTTCGAGTCGATTGGTGTCCAGGGTTATCAGAGATGTCTGTGTAAAGCATTCCGCAGCAAGATCACGGGGTTTTTCCATCCGTATGAATTGGAAGTCATGGCTCTACAAGATGCTAAACGGGTAGAGCTGAACAACTTTGGATGAATCATTAGAGAACGGTCTTGCGTACTATCCATTATCGGAACTTCCGTTCTTTGTTTTGCTCGTAATCAAATGGCTCACGAATTGACCATATTTGTTTTAACTAACAGTAGTTGGGATTATGGTGAGGGGTCTGTCCCACCATCTGTAGCTTCAGTTGTCCGGCTTGATGTCGGGTTATTTGCTATTTAATTAATAAAATTTGTTTTTCCTTAAAAAAAATTCAAATAAAAATTGTGGTTTTTTAATTCAATGATTTATTATAGTATACTAATACATTTCAAACTTTTTAAATAAAATATTGCAGTATACTAATACAACTAAAAATTATGATTTTTTTAATTTAATGATTTATTGTAGTATATTAATACATTCAGAACTCTATTAAGAATTAAAACACTAATGTATTGTTGTATATTAATACATTTCAAACTCAATTAAATTTTTTGTAGTATACAAATTTTTTTAACTCAATAATTTATTGTAGTAAACCTGATACATTTCAAACTCAATTTTAAATTAAAACATTAATACATTGTATTATACTAATACATTTTAAACTCAATTAAAAATTCTGATTTTTTTAGGGAAAATGACACTTTTGTGCACCTGAATATACACTTTTGACACTTTCATACCCTAACTTTTTTTTCTCTTTTTTCCATACCTTACTTTCATTTTGGGACAACTTTCTTCAGAAATTTCAAAATACCCAAAATATCCCTAAATTGAATCAATATTAAATATTGTTTAATTCTGGTCCAATTAAAGAGTGTGAAAAAGACGAAATTGCCCTTAACTATTCATCAAATTTTCAAAAGTATGCCACCCTTTCAACTATTACTCTCCTCATCCTCCGCCACCCCCTCCTCACCGGCGTCTCACCGGTGTTTCTCCGGCATTCATCGCCGGGGTTTCTCCGGCATGTAGGGAGCACGGTGGACCGACGAGGCCTCCAGAACACCTCCGCCGAGGTGTTCGTCTCGACCCCATCATCCTCGATCCCAATTTCTCGTTTTCTCCGGTGATTCTTCGCTGGAGTCAGCCATGGTTCTTCCTCTGCAGCCTCCACAACACAAAATGGCGAGCATCGACGAGGTGGGCAATGGGCAGCGACCAAAAGGGTAGAATGAGGTGCTCCAACGATCGTCTCCTGCACAGAATGTCCGGAAAATAGATAGAGAGAGAAAGGGAATAAGAAATGAGTTCAAGAATTCAAAATTTTCACTCGCCGGAAAGTGTGCCGGAACATATTTTCCGGCACACTTTCCGGGGAGTGAAAATTTTGGCACAACTTCGGTCACCTCCACCAACTGCGATCGACGATACTCATGATGCTCCAACGATCGACGAGGTGCTCACGATGCTCTGTTTTGATGAAGTAGGAGGGTCCAATGGCATTCACTAGAAAATTTGATGAATAGTTGAGGGTAATTTCGTCTTTTCTCACTCTTTAAAAAATTGTGCCGGTTCTCTCCATTAGAACATGGGTAATTTCGGATTTTTAGAATTTTAGGGGTAAATTGTCCAAAATAAAAGTCAGATATGGAAAAAAGAGAAAAAAAAGTTAGGGTATGAAAGTGTCAAAAGTGTATATTCAGATGCACAAAAGTATCATTTTTCCCTTTTTTTTTTATTTGAATGCCCTATTTTTCAGATTTTTTTGTTTTTAAATTTTAGTACCTAGTTATAATAACAAATAAATATAGTATTTTGAATAGAATTTGGTTGGATTACAACTATGAAAAATAGTAAACTAAATGGCAATAACAAACAAATTTAGGATTAATGAGGATTCTGTTGAATTACAATTCTTTTTCTAAACTAATTTGAATACATGTTAATCACATGTCTCTATCTAAGATACGATCATTAACCAAATTAGACGATCTTTGTCCCGTTCATTAGATTTCGATGAACTTGTCCATAATACCCAAACTACCCTCTAGTGTGATTACATGAGAACTTAAGCCAATTTCAGTCGTTATTCATTGTCAAAGTCGCTTGAGATCTGGAGAGGATGGCATCGCCGGCTGATGGGATGGTGTGTGAGTGTGGATTTTATTCTCCGGGGAGACCTCGTGGACAAACCGAAATTCAGGTCGAAGATACATAGGGTGCGGAAAAGATTCGGTAAGTATGAATTTAAAGTTTTGTTTTTTGAGATTGGAAAAAGTATAGAAGTTTCTGTATGAAATTGATTAATGTATTGGAGAAATTATTAAAAGTAGGGCCATTATATTAAGAAATTTGTGAAATTAGGTCAAGGAATTGGAGAAATTAGGGCCATTAGGTTTAGAGTTTAGGTAAATTTGCGAAATTAGGTCAAGGAATTAGGAAAGTTAGGGCCATTATGTTAAAGATTTAGGGAAATTTGGGAAATTAGGGTCATCGGCTTAATGGTTTGGAAAAATTGGCAAAATTAGGTTAAGAAAATTGGGGCATTGGTGAAATTAGGTTAGAAAGTGGAGAAATTAATGAAAATAGGTTTAGGAAATTGTAGAAATCGAATGTGATTAAGGAAATTAGTGTAATATGCACATTAGTTTAAGAACAATAAGGGTTCATGTTTAATATGTACAGTAATTGCACGATATAATGATCATATAATGATAATCCCTAATATATTGTACATAACACCTCAAAATGCAAGTTTTTCCAGTGGGTCGATCCGGAGACATGTAAATTTGGCAAGAGATTGTTACCGATCTTTATGAAAGGATAAGGTCATCGGAAGGAAAACAAAAAAATAGTGAAAAAAATGTTCTATGGTTGAATTCGAATCTTGGGGAATGCAAGATGAAATTGGAGGACAAAGATGAAATTATTGCTGAATTGTTTGGTGAATTACATGGATTGAAGAAGAAGAACAAGATGATGGAGAAGATGTGATTGTATTTGTAGTTGGTTTAATTTTGTATTAGTTTGGAATGTATTAACTGAGTTTAGGAGATTTGGGTTTGATTTTAATATGAATTTGAGTTTGATTTGGTTGTGGAGTTTAATATGAATTTGAGTTTGAGTTAATTGTGAGTTTCAATTTAATTTGGTTGTGGTTAGATGCATATTATGCCATGACTTTGATGCATATTAGATGCATATAACATAAGCCGAAATGGAAGCTAAAAGTAGGTTGAATAAAAGTTGCCATGATTTTTTTGCTTTGGTTTGTAAACCATAATTTGTAAACCATACAAATTAGATGCATATTATGTAAATTTTTCCATGACTTTGTTGTTTTGGTTTAAAAACCATAACCTGTAAACTATACAAATTAAATTCATATACAAATTAGATGCAAAACACAAATATAAGCACCTATTAACATAATTATTCAACAAGCTAATACATTGAGTTTGCCACTAGACTCCACTTCTATAACCTGTAACAAGCTAATCAGAGTTTAACAAAATCCTTAAATTGTGCATCCACATACAAAAAACAGAGACTTGTCCACAACTTGACAGAAGTTGTCTTCCCTTACATATTAATATCCTACTAAATACCAAAAGTTGTCCAAGATTCCAAATTAAAGCAGATGCACATGTGAAGTTTTCTGGGACCACAAAATAGCATCAAATCATGGCTGACTCATGCTAGTGGGCACATTAAACAAAGTAGTTGGAGGATGGGCAGATGGTTGGGTGTTGTTCACTTCCCGTCTCACAGCACCATTCCCTCCTCCATTTGTAGGAGCATTTGTGAATCTTGCCTCTTGAACAAATCTGGAACCACTCGCATCTACAAGAGGCTTGCCTAGCTGCTTCTCTCCTCCAGTTCCTCCATAGTACAACGGTGTGAACTGCAACTAAACATCTCACAAATTGAAACAGTTAAAGTAAATTACATATCTCAGCTACATATATCAAATTTAACAGAAAAACAACTGATATATTCATTCCTTCTTAACACAATTCAGATATGAAATACCTAAATCTTCATATAAGTTTTCAGAACGTATATACATTCAGTACATAATAGTACAAATTTTCTAACATAGTATGCATTTTCTAACATAATTTGCATAAATAATTAAAAGTACAAATTTTCAGAACATAATACAAATTTTCAGAAAATATTGATATCGCATACCTAATTCAGAAAATATTTTCATACCTAAACTCTAAATGCTTACTATACATTCTAAATTTCATGAAGTAATCAATTCTACAAACTGGAAAATTGAAAAGTATATTGAAAAGTATTTATTACCTCATGATTTCTTAGATTGTTTATTTTAGTGTGAGCAAGACCATGCCGACCGCTATGAATTGATGTCATCACAGGATTAGGAGTTGATGGTTGGTCAGAAGCTGCCTTCCTTATCATTGGGAGAATCTGTGGCCTTATAGGTTGAGTAGGTTGAGCAGGTTGATTCCTCGCTTGAGCAGCAGCTGCTTCCTCGCTTGAGCAGTTGCCTTCCTCGCTTCAGCAATCCTCTTTTTTTCTTCAATTTGTGCGGCCTTGCACTCAGGGATCTCCTTTGGTATGTTACTCTTTAGTTTCTGTCTCCTATTTTCCATTAACGCATCATACTCTTCGTCATTTTGATACCACCCAGATTTTAGTACCTTCTCTATACCTTTTTTTTCTTGCAGTTCTCTCGGCTGTGGTCTCACCATGCTAGGCACTTGAACATGTCCTTGAGTTATGACTTATTCGATGACATGTAATACACCTCATCTCCACGACATTCTTTGGAGCTGTGTATTTACTTCGCATTGACTTCTCTTGTTTCTCGAATTTCTCTGCAGCTGATGCATCGTACGTGGCTAGGAATAATTCTTTATCTAAATTCGTTGATTCTTGTGAATACTAAAGATGATACATTTGAGGAAAACCTCGATTTTTTTTAATAAACTTCAAAAACTCCATAACAAGAAAAGTATAAGAGTGCTTAAATAGCCAAAACCTAGCCAAACCCTAATTGTAGAAAAAGAAATCCTTAACTTATTGGAAAAGGAAACAAATTATTAAAATTGCAAAAGCTGCTTAAAACTTAAGAAACTGCGATTTTGACTCTTTAGATGATCTCGGATGGCCTAAATTCGTCATACCTCATGATCTCGGATGACTCAGATCGTCGTTTCTGCCCGAAAAACACTAGTTTTTTTTGTCCAAATTGACACTTTCGAGATAACTCCGGGTGTTCCAACTTCTGCATACTGGCTTCCTCGACCGCATCACATCATTCTCTCTTGGATGGAGAAGATTCGACCTCGAATCTGGACCTATAGCATCCTACTCAAAAGAAGAACCACCCCGGGATCCTATATCTTTGTAGCACCTCCTACCGAATTTTCAGTTGTATCAAGTACTCCCACCTTGCTTGCAAGCTGGATCATAAATGTGTAGCACTTCATCTCGGGTTCCATGTTGAATTTATGGACTTTCCTTATCAAACTACACGTCCCTTGAACGATTACCCAACCTAGGAATTCAAGCCTTCTATCGTTGATACATGATTATGGTATTAGGTTCTCGTTGCGGATTAAGAAAACAATATACGTGTAAGGCTCCCAATAATTTTCGGCTACTCTTGCAAGACTTTCACCAAGCACCTTGGTTGCTGCACCACTTAACAACTCAAATTTCTCAATCCTGCATTTATTGTACAAGCTCTCGATGCCCTCCAAAAACTGTTTGTAACTAGTGTTGTATGAATCAGTTAAGAACAAGTATTTGACGTAGCATAAAGTTTCATCCCTTTCTAACATAGCATCTCTTTCTTGAATGGTCTGCTCATGTTGACTCAATTGTGTTGCTACAATTCCAGCTTCAGTATTTGGTTCAACATAATCATCATAAATCAGGGGTGATGGCTAATCTATGAACTCCTCTGGTTTAAGATTGTCATTGAATTGTGGAATTTCCACCTTGAAACCATGTTCCCACCGTTGGTTAGGGCATTCGGGTGAACGATTCCGATAACTGGTGAAAGGACACAATTCATCCACTCGTCGTGTTTATAATTCAACTCACCACCTCAGATCGTCGTTTTCACGGCGAAATTCAGCGTGTTCACGTCGTAACTCAGCATGAACATCATCAGCACCATGGGAAGCGGCTCGCTGTTGTCTACAGGGCGGCATACCTCAGGATCGGCTAGAATCTGATACCAACTGATGCAACGTACGTGGCTAGGAAGAATTATTTATCTAAAGTCGTTGATTCTTGCGAATACCGAAGATGATAGATTTGAGGGTGTTGGGCCAAAATGTGACGTGATAACGTCGCACAATGGTTTCCACGTGTAAGTGCACACGGGTCGCAAGTAATAATATTTATAAGATTCGGTAAGATACTGAGTCGGTCCACAGGGATTAATATGGGGTCTACGATTAATCGACGAACGTGTTTGCAATTATGACATAGATAGAAGATTGCGATAGTAATAACAGATGGATTAAAACGCCTAGGGTGCTAGACAATCATCAAGTGAACAAGTTCGAGAAATATACAATCTATTGAATGAAAGGTTTGTTGAGCCTATGTCTTAAGTGCCGACCTCGCATTTCGGTAATGAGGTTAGCCTAATCCCGAGTCTCCTCGTGCCCTTTCGGTATTGAGAATAACTCGAGACCGCATACAATCGACAATAAAAGGCTAAGGGTTATGAGAAGGTGCCAAGACACGGTCTTGAGCCTACAACCCTCGGTGGATGCTAGGTCCGGGTTCTATTCCTTCCCTTTCGGTATCGGATAGAACTCCTCAAACACATATTGTAAAGCGTCAATTAAACAACACATGCATTCAAACAACAATCCACACAACACATTCACCATTCAATAAATCGAATCTCAACAAACTTTATAATCACATTTCATATTGTCTAGCACCCATGGCTAAGGGATTTAGCCCTCAACCATGGTGCTCAAGTTTAGCAACATCATGGTGGAAGCAAGAATAAACGTAAACAACATACAGGAAATAAAGCAAATGGGTAGAAATGTTCTTGGATGCCCGAGCAAGGTGCTTCTTCAAGTTTGATGAAGAACGGTAGAACTCTTGTTGGCCTTGGTGTTGAGGATGGTGAGGAACACTCGAGAAATCACGAAGAACGCTCAAGAACACTTCAAGAAATGCTGAAAAAGCTTTGGTCTTTTTTTCTCTCTCTTCTTTTCTTTTTCCCTTTGAAAATATGAGTGAACCCCTTTTATAGTTTTCTGAATCCGTGGAAGGTCACGATCGTGACTGGCTTGGCACGATCGTGCCTCAGTCTGGGCCACGATCGTGTGCTGGAATCGGCACGATCGTGGCTTGGTCATGGGGGCGATCGTGCTCTCGGAGGGCACGATCGTGACTCATGGCAGGTAAGATATTTTCAAATCGCCTCGGGATTTTTCCTCGAAAGCCACGATCGTGACTCTCAAGGGGGCGATCGTGACTCTCTTAGGGTGACGATCGTGGCTCTGTCGCGACTGAAATCGCGGGAGCCCGCTGTAAGTTGGAATAAAATGTCAATTTAATCTTCAAGGGGGTGGCACGATCATGGCTGGCGAGGGGGCGATCGTGCCCAATGAGGCACGATCGTGACCAAAGGAGGCATGATCGTGCCTAAAGGGTTCCGTCCGGCCCTTTGGTCAACTCACCTTGAATTTTGCTCGGTGCCTCGTTTTTGACCCTTTTTCCTCCCATTCCTGCGTATGCACCTTAAAACACCAAAAAGCATAAAACGTGTACTTCTGGGCCTGAACTGGCCACTACGGGACAAAAATGCACCGAATTGTGTGGTTAAACGGTCTCGAAACGAGACCTTTTGACCCCACAACAAACACACCCAACTTAAACACTAACTCCTAACACACACATTGAGACTCCATTGGCATAACTCACAATTGCACATAAGTATTCATATAAACTCGAGATACTCATGCAAAGGACAACGTGCACGAAGGGTATCATTTTCACTCCGCATGCATGCTACACAACACTTGCCCTTACACAATATGCATCACATATATCCCTTTTCCTCAATGCTTTGGTGATCATAAATTAATGGTTCAGACCGATCCCGATGATCACTAGACCATAGCCAAGAGTGAATCCATAAGTGTAGGGCTTAACGTGGCTTGTAATGTGGGTTAGGCTCGGGTAGATGTTTTTAGAAGGATAATTCAGGAAGATCAATGGTGCTCAATTCTTAAGTTGCCTCAACCTCACAAACCCCGTTACAATTACATCTCTCCCCAAGACTCGTTATCAATAACTTGTTACCTCTTTTTACCCCAAATCATCCATTCCCATCTTTTTCTGCTTTGACCACCGACACTTTGCTTTGCTTTTGGTTTGCTCCTCAATGCTAAATTCAACCGCTCGCGGATTTGCATTTGGGCTTTCGTTCGGGTTTGGTTCGTTGTTTTTCCTTTCGTAGTGCTTTTCTCTTCTTTGACATTTTTGCTCTCCTACATTAGGATCTTCCGGCATGCCAAATATTTCTCTTACACTTTCTTGTTTTGCTCTCCTACATTAGGATCTTCCGGCAAACCCGAATCGCAGCAATTTCGAAGTGTTACATTTGGTGTCTTCTTAGCAGTGTGTTATTCTCTTCAAATGGCCATTACACATTTTCTTATCCCCAACCCCATGTCATCATTTTCATTCCTATACAATTGATCTAACCCTTCCCCACCCCCCATGTATATAGTGTAATTGAAAAGCATGGCATTACACACAACGTGTTATAATGTAAGCATACACTTTGGCCCACGAAGGTCTTTTCCACAAATACCCACAAATCGACATTTCACTCATATGCATTCACAAAAATCCTGCCCACGAAAGATCTCAACTTGGGCGAAGTACTCCACATGCTCAAAAACAAACAACCCTCATTTAGCAATAACACTAAACATGTCAAGTACAATGATATAACTTTAACATGCAATAGTCCGAACATCACTAAAACAAGGGTCTCCAAAATCGACCCAAAATAACATAAAACCCGACAAACGGTTTCCAAAAGTTAAACAAGTCTAAAAATTCTGACAACACATCGATGATACCTCTCAATAAGTCGGGTCATCATAGAGGTAGTCGCCTTCTGCTCCTTCTGGCGCCGGGTCATGCGAGCTGCTCGGACCTGCTCCACTCGAGTCCTGGTACTGGAAATGGACATACGGGCCGGATGGGGCCGGGAATACAGCTCCCTGGAAGGCCGGGTGATCATTGAGTCGCGACTGGTAGAAGCTCGCTATCCCCCACATGTCATGGTGCTGCTGATACATCGCCTGATCCACATGCCCCTGAAAAGCATGCATTCTCGCCCACTCCTGGCGAGACCTCTCGGAGTCCTCCTGTTGCTGGATGCGCATCGCCCGCATCATGGCGAGCACATCCTCCTCCTGATCAGGCTCCTGCTGAGCTGCTGCCCCTCTAGCCTGAGGTCTTCCTGCCCGTGCTGCTTCTACTCTGGCTCCCGCGCGGTTCTCTAGTGCCTGCCTCGTCAGCAGAGGTTGTCCGTTCTTGATCTTCACCCTGATCCTCTCCAGTCGAGGGTAGCTCTCCTTGAGGATCTCCCCAAAGGTCGATCCTCTGATCTCCTGGCCTCGCACTGCATCCTTCTCGAAGATAGGAGGGCCAGGGGCATAATTCACCCCGCTGACTAGTCCCAAAACAATCTGGGTGACCAAGCATCCCGCTCCTATGCCCCCCGGCTGTCTGTTGGGCATCCCTAACAGCTGATCCCATATGGTCCTCTCTCAAGGCGCCCTTGTACCCGTACGGTACGCATTTAGGATCTACAACTCCTTGAGAGTAACGTCGTATTGACCGTTCTCTCGACAGAAGAGTGTTCCAGCTAGGAACCTCTACAACATCAACATCCCGGGTTGGTCCTAAGGGATGTCCCGGGCCTTGTTGGTCTTCTCCCAATATTGGTTCAACGTGATGTGATACCACACCTCGTTGTTGGAGAGACCCAACTCAGGCGCTTCTCCTTCCGAGAACCCGAACATGGCGGTGAGGTCATTCATAGTCATTGTGCACTTCCTCCCACACACCCAAAAAGTTATTTTCGTCTTCTCTTTGTTTGCCAGTACCACGGTGGCTAAGAACTCACAGGTCAAATCTTCAAAGACCGGGGGCCTCCATGTCATCATTCCCGGCTACCCCAGCTGGACGGCCTTGGCATGCAATTCCTCCCAAATTCCCAAGCTTCTACACAAATATTCATTGAAGAACCGGCCGGTCATCACCACCCGGTCTTCAAATGCCTCGTACCTTCTTTTGTACGGGCCCGTGGTGGTGAACCTGAGGCATGCTAAATTAGGAGTCTCGACCAGAGCTCGGGACGCCGGTTGAGCCGGAGCTGCTCTCGAGCCCGAGGTGCCGGTTCTAGCCTTTTTGCTCACAATTTGAGCCCGGGCTTGGTCGATTGGGTTCTTGGGTGCCATGGCTTAAATGAGATGGAGAGAGTGAGAGTGCTCGAGGTTACTAAAGTGACCGGAAAAAGTGTAAAGGTTGGCTTTATGTAGAGGGTAGGGAGTGTAGAGGGGAGTAAGGTCGATCTAAGCACTTATTCCGGCGAGGTACGGCCGGAAACTATGGTGGAAGGTGGTTTTGTGGAAGACAAATGGTGGAAATAGCAAATAAATGCTAGGAAAGGAGTGGGAAGTGAAGGAAATATCTTGTTCCGGCGATTGGAGGCGTTTTCTGGCGATTTTCCGGTAAAGGAGGCCGAAGACGGCGGTGGAAAGCCAGAGTTCGCGAAAAAGTGAAGAAGAAAGGGTCTGAAACCCCTTTATACGAATAGAGGCACGATCGTGCCTGGGAGGGCACGATCGTGACTCGGCAAAATCTCATGGGTCATGATCGTGCCTCGACCGTGACCCAAATCGTGGGAGCCCACGTTAAGTTGGGATTAAATCGAGTAAGTTCAGGCACGACCGTCCCTGGGGGGGGGGGGGGGGGGTACGATCGTGCCTCAAACTTTTTCCCAACCCACGATCGTGCCTATTGAGGCACGATCGTGGCTCTGCTCAAATTTTTGCCTTCTTTCATTTTTTTCTTCTTCTTCCAACGTCGAACATTCGAACCCTGGTACCTGCGCTTAGACTTGAATGGAAACTTGTTAAAAGACTCAATTATGGTGTGTGAGACAATCAACACACTTAACCCCACACTCAGGGTCGATTTACTCTAAGACTCAACAAATCGAAACTAAACACATTTGTACAAGTGATTATTGTTACCTTTCCTCTTCTTAACGTGCCGTGGGCGGCCTCCGAGTCCTTCTATGCAATAGCTCGGTCAAGTTGCTAATCATCTCCATGATATCGGTTAACTGAGCTTGCATATCCTCCTTGAAATCTTTAATTTCTTCCCTGACCGTCATTACGTCCACTATGATCTCTGAAAGACGGCTTTCAATATGGATCATAGGATCTTCCGGTGGGGTGGAACTACCTTCGGGCTCCGGCGAATTTACCGGCCACCGTGGGGGTGGGGAATTCATGTCATCGTCATCTGACGAAGGTGGAGCGTTTAGTGCATACTCCCACTGGTTCATCTTGAAAGGAAGAAAACAACTTCGGGAGAGTTCCTTGGAATTTTGAGAAAGCTAGAACAATGAAATGGAGAGAGAGAATGGGCTCCCTTTATTGACAAATGAAGGATGGGTGGGTCCTAGTCTTGCCCCAAACACTCCCGTGACTCTCCTCTCTTGTCTTACTTTTTTCTCTCTTATTGATGAAATGAACATATATCACCTGCACAAAGACAAGACTCAATGGTGGTGTGTGGGACACACACTACACTTAGGGTATTACTACACCCCAAATTTAATTAAACTCGACAATGGTGTGTACCCCGTACACACCACACTTAAGGCTTAACTAAACCCTTAGTTCACGGCGACACACTCCTACAAATAAAACAAAAAATACTACTAATCATATCACAACAACCCACATAGAGGGGCAAACCATTCAAGGTTACAAGGAGATCACAAGCCTTAAGCAAGATCAACTCAACTTTATGAAATCAGGAGAAAGTACATATTACCTTTCTCAAAATAATGTGAGTGACTTGGCTTGATAGTTTGACCCGGGTGTTGACTTGCTCGTTTTGCGAAGGAGGGTTGTACGCCATAGGCGTCGTGATTGCACTGGTTCCTTCATGCAACAAACCGAACAAAAATTAGCGCATTGCTTTATCCAAACAAGCTAAAATGCGAGAATTTACAAAGATGGATTTAGAAACTTGGGCTGCCTCCCAATAGCACATTTGTTTAACGTCGTTAGCCCGACGAAACTTGGGTAGTCATGACACTACCCTCGATCCGAGCCGCCTTCTTCGGGCAACTCTCCTCCAATTTCTTCAAATCCCATTACTTCTTCATCAATGTCCGGCTCAATGTCTTTTCCGTCTATTCCGTGGTAAAGCTTCAAATATAGCCCATTTGCGAAGAATGTAGTTTTGTCCTTAGGATCCAAAATTTTCATCACCCCATGGTTCAGACATGTAATGATTCTGAATGGCCCAGACCATTTAGACTTCAGTTTACCGGCATGGAGTTTCAGCTTGGCGTTATAGAGAAAACCAATTGTCCTGGCTCGAAGCTTCTCTAGATAATGTGCTTATCGTGCCATCGCTTCGTCTTATCTTTGTAAATGGCGTTGCTCTCATACGCCTCTCGTCTCCTCTCCCTCGAGCTCCTCTATGTGAAGCAACCTTTTTCTTCTCGACTTACCCAGATCCATGTTACACCTCATGATTGCCTATCTTGCCATATATTCGATTTCCACTGGCAAGTGACAAGCTTTACCGTATACCATGCGATATGGAGACATGTTCAGCGGGGTTTTGTACGCAGTGCGATACGCCCAGAGGGCTTCATCAAGATGCTCCGAACAATCTTTTCTATTTGGGCCTACCATCTTCTCCAAGACCCCTTTTATTTCCTTGTTGGCGCTCTCTGCTTGCCCATTGCACTGAGGGTGATACGCAAGAGTCATCTTGTGTTTCATGCCAAATTTCTTGGCGAGAGCCTTGAAGAGCTTGTTCCGAAAATGGGCGCCTCGATCACTTATGATAGCTCGGGGAGTTCCGAATCGTGCAATGATATTACGCTTGACGAACTTGATGACCGTTCTTGCATCTGCTGCAATACACGCTTCTGCCTCGACCCATTCAGACACATAGTCTACTGCGACTATGATGTAGAGCTTCCCATAAGATGACGGGAAAGGTCCCATGAAGTCCATACCCCATACGTCAAATACCTCAACTTCTAGTATACCAGTGAGAGGCATCTCATGCCTCCTAGAGACATTACCCACCCTCTGACATCTATCACACTGTTTGGTGTGCTCGTGACAGTCTTTGAAGAGGGTCGGCCAATAGAAGCTCGATTGCAATACTTTTCGAGCGGTCCGTTCTCCCGCGAAGTGACCCCCATCAGGGGAATTATGGCACGCCTCCAGAATTCCAGGAATTTCATTCTCCGCTACACATTGGCGGAAAATTTGATCATTCCCTTGCCTAAACAAATACGGCTCGTCCCATAATATCTGTTGCAAGAATGAAGGAACCTCTTCTTTTGTTGGGAGTTAATCCCCAAAGGCACGATCCCACATGAAACATAATTTGCGATGTCGGCATACCATGGTAATGTGCTCTCTACCGCCAAAACATGCTCGTCGGGAAATACATCCTTGATTTCCTCTTTACATTCCTTCTCGCCATTTTTTACTCGAGACAAGTGGTCGGCCACTTGATTTTTAGTCTACTTCTGATCCATTATCTCAAGCTCAAATTCTTGCAACAAGAGAACCCATCGAATTAATCGAGCTTTTGCCTCCTTCTTGGTTAATAAATATTTCAAGGCCGCATGATCTGTGTGCACCACAATTTTCGACCCTATCACATACTGACGGAACTGCTCGAATGCGAATACCACTGCTAAGAATTCTTTTTCAGTAACTGTGTAGTTCTCTTGGGCGTCATTTAAAGTTGTACTCGCATAGGATATGACGCGAAAGATCTTTTCATGCTTTTGGCCTAAAACTGCTCCCAATGCGTAGTCGCTTGCATCACACATAATCTCGAACGGCCGACCCCAATCCGGGGCTGCTACTATTGGAGCCTTTACCATTCTTGCTCTCAACTCATCAAAGGCAACTTTGCACTCCCTTGTAAAGTCAAACTTCATCTCCTTCTCGAGCAATTTACACAATGGCTTAGCTACTTTTGAGAAGTCTTGGATAAAGTGTCTGTAAAACCCAGCATGGCCAAGAAAACTTCTCACCAACCTCACATAAGAAGGATATGGAAGAGTCTCAATGACACTAACCTTGGCCCAATCAACTTCAATGCCCTCTTTCGAGATCTTGTGGCCCAGAACAATTCCTTCACGAACCATGAAGTGGCATTTCTCCCAATTAAGCACCAAGTTGGTTTCCTCGCATCTTTTCAACACGTTCCCCGGATGCTCCAGATGCTCCAGACACTCGTCAAATGACCTTCCAAAAACTGAGAAGTCATCCATGAAAACCTCCACATAATTCTCGGCCATGTCTGAGAAGATAGCCATCATGCACCTTTGGAAGGCCGTCGGGGCATTGCAAAACCCAAAAGGCATTCGTCGAAAAGCAAACGTCCCATAGGGGTAAGTGAATGTTGTCTTTTCCTGATCTTCCACGGCTATGTGGATTTGTTTATAACCACTGTAGCCGTCTAGGAAATAATAGAATTCATTTCCGGCTAATCGATCCAACATTTGATCTATAAAGGGTAGCGGGAAATGATCCTTCCTTGTTGCTTTGTTCAACTTGCGGTAGTCCATGCATATACGCCACCCGGTCACGGTGCGTTGAGGAATCAACTCATTGTCAGCATTTGCAACTACCGTTAGGCCTCCCTTCTTCGAAACACATTGAACCGGGCTAACCCACTTGCTATCTGAAATGGGATATATCACCCCGGCATCTAACCACTTCAAGATTTCCTTTTTCACCACCTCCTTCATAGCCGGGTTTAGCCTCCTTTGATGCTCAACGGAGCCCCTGCATTCCTGTTCCAGAATAATTTTGTGGGTGCAAAAAGCTGGATCTATTCCTTTGATGTCAGCAATAGTCCAACCCAATGCCCCCTTGTGTTTCTGCAATAAACTCATCAACCTAGCTTCCTGATCTGGGCACAAGGAAGAAGAAATGACAACTGGAAGCGTAGAATCTGGCCCCAAATATTCATACTTCAAATGCTGGGGGAGCACTTTCAATTCAAGCCTCGGAGCTTTCACAAGCGAAGGCTTGGTGTGGGGAACAATTCTATCTCCCGTAAACAATGGCTCAGAGCCCCTATATCCTTCTCTTCTTTCAACAAAACCGAGTGCATCTAATTCACTTTGCTCGTTCCCGTCCTCTTTTTCTTCACGATCTAATTTTTCAAAGAAAGCATTAGAAAAATAATTAGTACTTAAACAAATTGAGGGTAGAACATGTTGTACCTCTTGATCAATCAAGGAGATGGCCGCTACTTCCGAATAATCCATATCAGTCGCTTTAATCCCTTTCAGAATATCAAAGATAATAGTTTCAACTCCCACCGTCATCTCCAATACGCCTTGCTTAACACGGATTACCGTGTCGGTGGTTGCGAGAAAAGGTCGCCCTAAGATTAGGGGAACCGCATGATCAACCGGGAAGTCAAGAATAATGAAGTCGGCCAGCAAGATAAATTTCCCAATACGCACTAGCACGTCTTCAACTACCCCTTCGGGGTATACCACTTGTCGGTTAGCCAAATGCAAATAGACCGATGTTTTCTTCATGTGGCCAATTTGAAGTGAATTAAAGACGGAAATCAGCATAAGATTAATGCCGGCAGCTAAATCGCACAAGGACATCATTTCCTTTGCTCTTCCTATCCCGACCGGAACTGTAAAGCTTCCTGGGTCTTTCTCTTTTGGAGGCAATTTGTTTAACACCAATGCATTGCATTCCTCATTTAATGCAATCTTGGAGCACTCTTGCAAACACTGACGGTTAGAGAGGATCGCCTTCAAAAACTTGTGATACTTAGGCATTTCATCCAATGCCTCGATAAGAGGGATGTTGATAGAGACTTACCTAAGCACATCAAGGCAACGGGCAAATTGAATGTCGTTGCATTTCGCTTTTCTTTTCACCCGTTAAGGGAACGGGGGCCTAAGTACGGGAGTAGGTGGGTTGGCACGAGGGACATCAACTTGGGGTCCCTCTTGGGGCTCGTCTTGCCTTTCTCGAGGTGCTTCTAGTTCTCCCTCCTCATTCCCAAGATCTTCATCCCCAAACCCTAAATCCTCAACAACGGCCTCTTCCACTTCTGGCTCATAATCCACCGGGGTAGATAGCCCTGGTAACGTGTTTCCGCTTCTCAATGTGATCGCTTTAACATGTTCCTTGCCATGATTTTTCGGCACCTCTGTGTTCGACGGAAGAGTACTCATTTGTCTGGGAGCACTATTTTGCTCCCATCGAGCGTCATTGTTCCTCTGATTTCTCCTTAGTTCATCTGTTACTGCTGTTTGGCTTTTTATGAAAGCCTCAAGAACATCTCTTAGCGACTCATCACTCTTAGAATTGGAATGTTGACATTTTTCGTAGCTTGACGGACAGTTGTTTTGGCCATTGTTACCTCCTTGGGGACGATCGGGATACACCTAGCCATAACTACTCGCATTGGCCTGTGGTCTCGGTTTGTAGTTATTTCCATAGCCTTGGGGATGGCCTTGTACCGGACGATCTTGGTACCCGCGTGCATTGCCATATCCCCCGAAACTACCCTTGTTATGGTTGTTGTTGTTGTAGTCCATGCGATTTACCCCCGCTTGAGGCCTCAAGTTCCTTCCTTGGTCTCCTTGTGCCATGTTCAATAGCCTATTCATCTTGTCTGAGAGACTTTTAAGTGTTTCCTGTTCTTCTCCTTTTCGTGCATACGAAGGTCCTTGGTTATTCTGGACCGCTTCCGCTTCATTATACTCGTAGCTTTGGAGCACAACTTGCTCCACCACATCAAATACTTCCCCCGGAGCTATAGATAGAAGTGACCCTCCTGAACCGGCATTAACCGCCATCTGAGATGCTTGATTCAACCCCTAGTAGAACGTCTTGTTCAAGACCTCATCACAGATTTGATGATCCGGACACTTTCTCAACAACTGCTTGAGCCTTTCCCAAGTCTCTCCAAGAGTTTCACCCCGAAGTTGGGTACAATTGTTGATGTCCTTCTGAAGCAAGCCCTCCTTGCGAGGAAGTACATATTTTGAAAGGAATGCCCGTTCTAGGCTTGCCCAATCTCGCTTCTCGCGAAGAGGTAACGTCATGTACCATGCCTTTGCCGCTCCTCCCAAAGAGATGGAAAGTAGCTTAGTCTTGACTAGATCCTTAGGATAACCACTGGCGGTGGTTTCCACGACGTCTTCAAGAAGCTTTAGATGATTGTGGGCATCGATATTGTTGCCCATGAACTGCGGGTTTATCCTTAAAAGACTCAGCATCACTGATGTAAGCTCAAAATCCAGAGCTTGGTAATTGTAATCTGCCCTTCTTCTATGTCGTGGTTGGCGAGGTCGTTGAATTCCTCTTCCCCTCCTCCCTCGCGGTCCTCTAGGGGGAAGCGGGGACAGTTGAGGCATGTCGTCATCCTCGGCATAGTAGTCTTCATGATCCTCGGATCCAAATTGTGACATTTCATTATTGTTTCCCTCAGCGGGATTCTCATCTAGATCCCTTCCCAGAATGGGTGGTCTTTGCTCCACTCTAGCAGGAGTAGCGTTCATACTTCTTTGTTGTACTAGACTTTCACTAACACGCTTTTTCAAAGCGTTGTTTCTCCGACACAAAGCCTCGATTTCTGGGTTGAAATTAAATTCTGGCACTCTTGAGCTTCGGGTCATGTACCAAATAAGTACCTTCAAATACACTGAACAATATTAATATCATAACAAAGCATACACAAGCATTTACCAATCGTATACCGATTAATCCCCAGCAACGGCGCCAAAAACTTGTTGGGCCAAAATGTGACGTGATAACGTCGCACAATAGTTTCCACGTGCAAGTGCACAAGGGTCGCAAGTAATAATATTTATAAGATCCGGTAAGATACCGAGTCGGTCCACAGGGATTAATATGGGGTCTACGATTAATCAACAAACGTGTTTGCAATTATGACACAGATAGAAGATTGCGATATTAATAACAGATGGATTAAAACGCCTAGGGTGCTAGACAATCATCAAGTGAACAAGTTCGAGAAATATACAATCTATTGAATGAAAGGTTTGTTGAGCCTATGTCTTAAGTGCCGACCTCGCCTTTCGGTAATGAGGTTAGCCTAATCCCGAGTCTCCTCGTGCCCTTTCGGTATTGAGAATAACTCGAGACCGCATACAATCGAAAATAAAAGGTTAAGGGTTATGAGAAGGTACCAAGACACGTTCTTGAGCCTACAACCCTCGGTGGATGCTAGGTCCGGGTTCTATTCCTTCCCTTTCGGTATCGGATAGAACTCCTCAAACACATATTGTAAAGCGTCTATTAAACAACACATGCATTCAAACAACAATCCACACAACACATTCATCATTCAATAATTCGAATCTCAACAAACTTTATAATCACATTTCATATTGTCTAGCACCCATGGCTAAGGGATTTAGCCCTCAACCATGGTGCTCAAGTTTAGCAACATCATGGTGGAAGCAAGAATAAACAGGAACAACATAAAGGAAATAAAGAAAATGAATAGAAATTCTTTTGGATGTCCGAGCAAGGTGCTTCTTCAAGTTTGATGAAGAACGGTAGAACTCTTGTTGGCCTTGGTGTCGAGGACGGTGAGGAACACTCGAGAAATCACGAAGAACGCTCAAGAACACTTCAAGAAATGCTGAAAAAGCTTTGGTCTTTTTTTCTCTCTCTTCTTTTCTTTTTCCCTTTGAAAATATGAGTGAACCCCTTTTATAGTTTTCTAAATCCGTGGAAGGTCACGATCGTGACTGGCTTGGCACGATCTTGACTCTCAAGGGGGCGATCGTGACTCTCTGAGGGTGACGATCGTGGCTCCGTCGTGACTGAAATCGCTGGAGCCCGCAGTAAGTTGGAATAAAATGTCAATTTAATCCTCAAGGGGGTGACACGATCATGGCTGGCAAGGGGGCGATCGTGCCCAATGAGGCACGATCGTGACCAAAGGAGGCACGATCGTGCCTAAAGGCTTCTGTCCGGCCCTTTGGTCAACTCACCTTGACTTTTGCTCGGTGCCTCGTTTTTGACCCTTTTTCCTCCCATTCATGCGTATGCACCTTAAAACACCAAAAAGCATAAAATGTGTACTCCCGGACCTGAACTGGCCACTACGGGACAAAAATGCACCGAATTGTGTAGTTAAACAGTCTCGAAACGAGACCTTTTGACCCCACAACAGAGGGAAACCTCGGTTTTTTTATTAAACTTCAAAAACTCCATAACAAGAAAAGTATAAGAGTGCTTGAATAGCCAAAACCTAGCCAAACCCTAATTGTATAAAAGGAAATCCTAAACTTATTGGAAAAGGAAACAAATTATTAAAATTGCAAATGTTGCCCGAAACTTAAGAAACTGCTATTTTGACTCTCTAGATGATCTCAGATGGCCTAAATTCGTCGTACCTTATGGCATAGTCATGAATTTGACTCAGATCTCTGTTTCTGCCCGAAAACACTAGTTGTTTTGTCCAAATCTGACACTTTTGAGATAACTCTGGGCAGGGCTGTTCATTGGGTCAGGTCGGATGGACCCGACTCGGCTCATGTCGGGTCCAGGAAGTCGGACCCGAAACTCAACTCGGCTTGGCTCTCAGGTGGTCGGGTTCGGGTGACTCAAGTTCAACCGGACAGACCCGATTTGTAACCCAAAATTTGAAATTGAAATTCATTTAAAATATAATTTGGACGGAAATCCCAAAACCCCTCATTTCAAAAAACCCAAAACCCCCAATTCGAAACCCTAATCCTCAAATTGATTTGGGTTTCCTAATTGATAACCGAAAAGACTAAATTCAGAACTTAAAATTAAATTAAAAACAAATTTGGATAGAAAACCCTAATAATCCCTAATTCAAAACCCTAATCCCCAATTTTATCAGGGTTTCCACAATTGAGAAACTTAAAATTTAATTAAAATATAATTTGGGCAGAAATCCCAAAACCCCCAATTCGAAACTCTAATCCCCAAATTATTAGGGTTTCCACAAACTGAGAATAGAAAACCCTCAAATTCTCATTCGAAACACTAAATCCCCAATCGAAAATCCCCGAATTGAAAACAAAACCCTAAATCCCTAATCGAAAACCCCCAACTTAAAAACATAACCCTAAATCCCCAATTGAAAGTCCATTAATTTAAAAAAGAACACTAAATCCATAATAAAAAAACCCAAAAATTGAAAACATAACCCAAACAACCCAAAACTGTAAGAGGAAGAAAATTAACCTTAAAATATAAATTCGAGTCTTTGGCGAGTATTATGTTCACAATCGGTTAATTTATAGTGATGAAGTGGAGAAGAGGGCTCTCCAATGGATCGATTCTTAACAGTAACTCAAGAATCGATCAGTTGTTAGATGTAGTACATGGAGATGTGACTGAGGATTGCGATGCGATTGAGAGAGACGAGAAAGGAAGGGAAGACGGAGAGGTCGAGCTCTCTGCTACCCAGGGTTTGACAGAAGAGATGAGAGAAGAAATCGAATTGAATGAGATTGAATCGAGAGACGAGGGTTAATTCTGATATTGGTGAGAGAATAAGGTGTGTGGAAGATGAATAGCCATGTTGCTGGTCAATGGACGGTTGAGTTGGATTATGCCTAAGAAGATCGAGGGTCGACGTTGCGCCACGTCGCACTGTCCAATTTGCACTCCAAAGTCCCACATCGGAAAGAGACGAGTGCAATGAAGCACTTATAAGCTTCAAACCGCGGCTTCATTGACAAAGGTGAGAGTGGGCTTGTGGATGGGTTGGGCTTCATTTGATGTGGGCTTGTGTGGGTAATGGGTGTCGGGTGACTCAGTGGTTTTGGAAATCATACCCGAGGCCCGACTCACTTGATGTCGGGTTCGGGTCGATCCAACCCGAGTGTCTCTCAGTTTTTTCGGGTCTCGGGTCATATGGGTTTGGGTCGGGTTGGGTCGTCGGGTGAGTCGGGTCCCAGATAGAAATGGACAGACCTAACTCTGCATACTGGCTTCCTCGACCGCACCGCATCAGCAGCATTCTTTTTCCTTCTCATTCGAGGCCTCCCTGGTGGCTTCTGGACTATAGTATATGTGCACATACTCCTGGGGATTGTGTAAGGAACCCAATGAAACAAATTGCATGCTTGCACGGGATTTCTGTGAGTTGTCACTCCAAACACTGACACTCATTGTCATTCACCCGAACAACATTTGCAGACCTTGCCTCTCATACTTCGTACACTCCATTTACAGCAAAAATTGCTCTGCACATAGTACTACCAACTCTATTTTTTTCCACCAACTTCTATATTTTCTCACAAATCAGTCCTCTTTCCTTCTCAGCTTTATCATGCCTCCAGGTCAACATCGCCATAAGCTTCATTCTGATGAACTCGTACAAATCATAAATAGGTAAATCTCTTCCATCTTTCACCCAATTGTTGAAGCACTCATTCAAACTGTTGGTCTGGATACTTGTTCTATCTATCACTAAATAATATGCCCTACACCACTCTTAAGGCGGTCGCTGCTTCAACCAAAAATAAGCGCCCTCATCAACTTCTCTTATCTTCTCCATTTCCTCTTCAAATTAGTCATGGAAAAGGCTTTAGCACATGACCAGACCATTGGTTTCAGATTTGAATTCTTAAACTTGATGTACATAATTTCGTACATATGTCGAACACAATAACGATGCTCAATATCATCAAACTCATGTTTAAATAATTCAACCAACCCCTATATTATACATAACATAAAATACTTAGTTAACCAAAATGAGCTAGTAAACTAACTAATACCATGCAAGCAAACTAACATGATAGACATTATTAGTTAACCTAATTTAAGCTAGAAAACTAACCAATATCATGCAAGCAAAATAATAAACATAGCATACATCATTAGTTAACCTAATGCAAGCAAGCAAACTAACCAAAATGTTGCAAGCAAACAGAAAACAAAAAGAAAATTAAAGTTGACCTAATAAACATAACTCACAATTTTAGTTAACCTAATTCAAGAAAATAAAACTATTGTAAAAATAAAATTCATCGAGACTAACCTTTTGCTTATCAGACATAAACACCCATCTGTTAACAGAAGCGATGCCATAATCAGCCAAGAACGACTCCAAAAACCACTTCCAATAGTACTTGTTCTCTTGTTCTACCACAACGAAGGCTAATGGGAACATCCCATCGTTCGCATCCCATCCCACCGCAGCCAACAGTTGTACTCCATATCGTCTTTTCAAGTGGCACCCATCAATTCCAACAAATGGCTTGCCTGCATCTAGAAAGCCTTTTCGTTGCGCTTCATACCGTCGGAATGTTCTAGTGACATATTCTTCGTCCCCGACTTTAATGTTCAAAGTCAATTTTAGTCGTGCTCCCCGGGTTCGACTTCCTGATCATATCATAGTACGTGAGCAGTGTCTCGTACTGTTTATCCATATCCCCAGCAATCAACTCCCTTGCCTTAGCCAAAGCTCGATACAATTTTCTCTTATGCACGTCCACCTTGTATTTTTTTCTGACAAGTGCATCCAACGTACTCGGTTTCATGTCAAGACAGACACGTATCTTCTTTAAAAATCCGAATTCACAAACAATATAGGAAGTAAATATCAACAATAACACAACTACAAGTGTGCGGAAAATAATTAAACTTAATTCAAAATGTGAGCAAAATAAATACAAATAATTCAAAATGTAAGGAAAATAATTAAAATTAATTCAAAACAGTAGGCAATACCTCTCTGCGATGATTGTTAAAGTCATCTTCTTGAACTATGTCGGACATCCACATGAGTGTTCATTTCTCTAAACACAAATTTGGACCATCTCTTTATCACCAACTCTATTGCACCAACACCAAAATCTGCAATTCGCTCCCAAGCACAGAGCCCCAAGTTTTGTTTTCTCATTACACCTTAAATCGTAATCAAAACCACGCTTGAGCGCATAGTGTTTGAAGACCTTACGGAACACATCTGAACTGCGGAATGTCGAATACAACCCCAAACTTGAATTTTTCATATCATAGTCCATCTCCCATATCGCTCATCTTTTTCTAATAATGTGTTCCACATCGTCAATTGGATTTGGTTCAACTTCAGAAACTCCTCCTCTGATTCAACATCATCTTGCTCTCTCTCATCCTGTCTCTTTTGCTCTCTCTTTTTTTTTTTGCAGCACGTTTTCCATCCACCATTCTCTCCCTATCAGAGTCAAAATTTATGTCATCAAACCAATCCTCATCAGAATCATCCCCATCACTTTCCACTCCATAGCTCTCACCACAAAATTCCACTCGAACACCCTCACCCCCAGTTTCTCCTCCAACATCCTCACCACTAGTTTCCCCTCTAACTCTAACACCCTCCACGCCAATTTCTCCTCCAACACTCTGACCACCAGTTTCTTCTTCAAAAGTTTCGAACACATCATTCAAATCATCCTATTCAGTTGATTTTTTTCTTACCCTGTCAACAAAAACGGAAACAAAATAAAGCACTCAAATCAGAAACAAAATAAAGCCCTAAATAAATTTCAACAAAAATTTTAGTAATTAGAAAATTACAAACAAACCCTAATAATTATTTTCCCAAGAAACAAGTGGTAATTCAGCTCAATATAAGGTTCAAAAGTATAGATGGAGTCAAGATTGAACATCAAGTCCACATCCATGAAGGTTTTCAAACCCTAAAATCTGACAACAGTTTACCTTTCCTTGTAACTTCAATGTAGTTGTCGCCGACCTCATCTTCCCCATCTCCGGCGAGACTTGGCCGTCGGAATACCTCCTCCTCTCTTCGTCTAAACTCCAACTTTGTCTCGTCTCGTCTCTTCGTCTTCTTCACTCACCCTAATCACCTATGTGGACTGACAGCTAAGGTAACGAGAGACTGAGAGTAAATGAGAGAGTTAATCAGATTTATGTCTAATTAAGTCTATTTAAGGAGGGGTATTTTAATCAATTACATTACTCCGCTAACCGAGTTTAACTTTTGTCACAAAAACATTGTCAAGGTATGAAAAAAGAGAAAAAGTTATTTAAAGTATAAAAGTGTTATTTCGCCTAAGTTTCTAACATAGTATCATTTACCCATTTAGCAATGAGGTGGAGTACAAAATTGCCAAACTGCCATAAATATAGCAATTTGACAACCCTGTGATATTAATAATGCACCGTGACATTTGGCAAACCAATGTCTTCTACTAGTAACTTGAAAAGTTAGTTGGAATCATGACAAAATGTAGCAGTAACCATTGGAATCAGAACACAAACAACAAGGGAAGGGTGACAAAAGTATCCATATTCGATGGATATTCATGTACCCGATGTAATCGAAACGGATATATTCTCGAGTTAACAGATAAAAATGTGGATACGGATATTTTCGCGAGTATTTTATCGGATACGAATATACATATATCATACCCAACCCGTACCCGATACATTTAAAAAGAAAATAATTTAATAATAATTAAAAACCCTAACTATTTTGATTTAATTTTGCGGAGAATGTTTAAAAACTTTGTTAGATTATGACTCATTTGTTAGATTATTTCTTTTATTATTTTTGTAAACTTAGAGCTTTATTATGTTTCGGTACTGAATTATGAACATTATTATATTTTATAGCTTGAATTGAAAATTCATAAGTTTTAGAGAATATTTTATCATGTTTCTTCATCAATTTGTATTAATTTTTTAGTTAATTATATATTTACCATCGAGCATGGATACGAAAAATAATCTATAACCGTCAAGTATTAAACGGATATGAGTACCCGATAAACGAACAGATAATTGAGCGGATATAGATACCCGCTCAAATAAGAGGATAGGGTACGTATATTACCATAACCGCTCCATATCAATCCATTGCCATTCCTAACAGTAAAGATGGATACTGGATTGTGTGGATACTTGTATTGCGTCGTATTACTTACTTAATTATACTTGTGAATATGCAGGATTAGTCGCCTGAACAAATTCTAATTTTATAGCTCGTACATCTGGCCATAAGGAACCCCTCAATTGGCACATGATATCAACACACGTTACATTCAACAGTTTGGGTCAGGGTTCAGGAACATTTATCTTTCTGGTGGAGGTTTTGAACATACACACACACCTGACACAAACAACACCTGTGAAGATTATTTCCACACAACCATGACATGTAATAGATGCCACCATATACAGTAACGAATAAACATGACTGTCATGGTATTCAGCAGACTTCACACAATGTCTGAACCAACTGATTCATTCTCCTGGTTTTGAAGCCACCCAGACCCACCTGCTCGGAATTTACACACAGGGCATGTTCCTTGCTGCCGCAACCATGTATCTATGCAGTTGGCATGAAACTGCAAAACATTAGTCTCTCTCAACTTAAGGATGCCAAAAAAGCCAAGTAAGAAAAGTAACAAGAGCAATAGACAGTTCTTGAAATTCCACAACATCAATTGAAATAGAATATGCTAAAGACTTTCAAGGTTAAGAACCTGGTGTAAACATGGCAAGCTACGAACAACCTCCCCACTGTTAACTTGCTCCAAACAAATGCTGCATGTCAGCTCATCTTCAGGACCCCTTGTGCTCAAATCTCCTTTTTTTGGGTCTCGCTTTGTCTGCTTGTATAATTGGAAGCAGCAATAAATCAAAACCATCCAAAAATGGACCACTACAGAGAATTTAGTGACCGGCCTAATAAAGCCAAGCCTATGAGCATCTAATCAACACGTTACACATTCCTATAACCTAAATCTAGCAAACAGATGAGGGACCAGCAATAGAGAAGAAATAACCTCAGTAGTCGCTGAAGAAAATGATGCCTCTTGCACTGAGGATCCTTCACTGTATGCAACCGAATTTAAAATTCAAGTTATATTACTCTTCATCATGAAAACTACTACTTTACATTCTACCCTAACAAGCATATATGAAAAGTTAAGCACTATTTGCACTACAGCAATTATCTAGTATCCAGAAAAAGCTGAATCTATCAGGCCTAGACACTATAACACATATATTTGTTAACTTCCCTTTCATGTTAGAACAATTGAAAACTAGTAATATTACCACAGTTCATGCATCATAGGCAAACAGAATATAGAATGTAATTTTAGAACCCTAAAAGGACCATCAGTAGATTTATACAAATCCCACAAACCTGGTGCACTCGACCAATATACCCACAACTATTTAATGCTCTCAAGGGTAAACCCACTTGAACTGTGAGATGAGCTTCACTAGAAAACCAGCGAGCTCTTCCGTCCAGTTCAGTACCAAATACAAAATTATATGGAACACAGAAAGTAAGGGTTATGTTACAAAAAATAGCGTTAAGCTTACTTGTGTGAGCCACTGGCCTTGTACTTGTGCACAGGTAATGCATTTATCTCTTCTTCACTCATTGAATGAGTAGTGGAATTATTATCTGAGTCCAATGCTCTCAAAGCATCATAATCTGCAGCAGTAAAAACAATATGTTCAAAGTTACACAATGATCCACTTATCAGAGTTAATAACTTTGTGTGTACATCTCCAAACTCCAATATTGATGATGCCATACCTAGATCATCAAATTCACGGTCAAGAAGTGAAAGCTGGAGTCTCAATCCTTGCAATCTTCCTCTTGTTGCAAATGCTATTGAGGGTGGCACATGTAGACGCAACTCAGTATGACCGAGAAAGCCTCTTGCTGCAGCAGCATGAGACTGGGCCTGAGCTTGGAGTTGTTGGCAAGTAGCATACATCCTTAGGCTTGTGGCCATCAAAAATACGCCCACAACTAACCAGAGCTGCATACACAGACAAAAAATAAAACCGCTTCATTTTCTATGCACTTAGTTTGTTAGAACCACTACCAAAAACTAACTAGATGCTCAGTGAGAAATACCAGAAAGTTTGGTGACATTTGGTGAGAATTCAAAATCATGAACAGCAAAAGAACTGCTGAAGAAACAAGTAAAGAATGGATTAAATTAAGCTTCCAAAAAAGAAAACTTTTTGCAAGGAAAATTGATGCATTATAGCATTACCCGTGACTAGAAAAGCCAACGAATTGGTATTAACTGGACGAGTTGCATGAATGTGCTGATCACAAGGCAAGATAAAATAAAACATGAAAATAAGTACTGCATTGCATTCAACATATGGTAAGCATTAAGATATACAAACATAAACGTAAGTCAGATTACCACTGCAGGTCTTTCAGGAATAAATCTTGAAATATCATTTTCAATATCTCCTCTGCTCCCTCTAAAGGAGAAACTCATGGCTGCAAGAATGTTTAAAAGACCTCCTCTTCTCTACCCCGTTTCAGTGTTTTAAAAACCTATACAAGTTTAAATTTGAAATAAATTATTCAAACATGAAAATTCAAATGTTGCTGATACAAAGCAACATTAACTTTTAGGAACTAAAAACGAATACACCAAAATGCTAAAAGTATCATCCTTATAAACAAAAATGTTAAGAAGAAATCCACATGATTTTACGATAAATAAACATATAACTCAACTCATGAAGATGAGAGTAAATAATTATGAAAATGATTTTTTTACATCAACTGTCAGCTAAACTCAAGCACTTAAAGATGCACTTTATCATGCACCATTAAGTCGTTATCACTTGCATAATATCCCAAATGAACTTTAATAAGCTTTACCTATATTGAGGATAAAGAAATATGTGTGTACCCCGTCATGAGGCAAGCATACAGGTGGCCATTTTTGTTACAGTAAATCAATACAACAATTTACACAACAATTTACGGGCATGGAATCCCTTGGGTAGCAGAGTTAAGGAAAGTATGTGATAAATTAAAAGCAAGCATGACTCAAGGTTATCAATTCCAAGTGAACAAAAATACAAGTAATGGCATGCAATACATGCTAAAGACAGGCAATTATTCTATGCTTTCACATGTTAAATTATGCTTGGTACATTTATGTTAGCATATGTCCACCAGCTGATGAATCACTATGAGGCAGACATACAGACCGATCCCAAATAATAGACCATAAAAATGTATTTAATTGATCATAACCTCAGAAGAATGGACCCACAGAAAAGATAATTGATGTCACATTTAAATCATCAGTCAGTGTTCCTTGAGCATGATAAATATTAAAATAAATAAATGACATATGTTCTCTTCTATACTTGTGCATTGAGTGGTCAAGATGTAATGGTCTATGTTAATATATATCGCCTTTAGAATCTAAAGTAATAAAAATACAGGTACAATAACAAGAAGTAAAATAATGTATTTACCATCTGGACATGGGTGAGACTAATTCCGTAAGACACGATAAAATAATACCAAAACAAGGTTAATTCTATTGAAGGGGCACAATACATTAATATAACAATAAACCCCAATTTTTTTATATCTTTTTAGTTATGATTTTCAGCAACCTGTTGATGGAATATGCTCTATAAACTCAACTAATTGTTTAAGCATCCATCAAAGGAAAGCAGTCCACCTAAGACTGAGAGTTACATATAAGTATCTTTATATTATAGAGAAGGTACAAAAAATAAAGGGCACAATGCTCACAATCAACACTGTAACCATTTACACAAGAATGGTACCCGGGATCACATGCACTCCCCAACCAAACCTCATAATCGAACCAGCAAAAGAAGCCCTAACTAAATATCCGAAGATCCATCATAACAAAAGCTCAATGTTTAGAAACCCTCAACTACGCGTGAATGCAAAATGAAGCATGAAGAGACGGATCACGATCCAAACACAAAGGCAACTACAGAATCCAACAATCAAAACCCAAATTGGCTCCACCAGCAACTTAATTAAAATGGAAGAGACGAAAATTAAAGGTAGAACCAGAAAATAATGTGGATTTTATCCGAATTCAAAGAAAATGAGAGAGTTTAAGAGAGGACTTACAGTGAAGTTGAAAGAGCGAGAGTCAAGGAAATGATGCTCAAACTGTAAGAGCGAGAATGCAAGAAGAGATCGATAGACAGAACATGAACAAACAGTAAAATTGGCTTCTCTTCTTCTTCTTCGATTCGATTTTTAGATGTTTGTTGAGTTTCTGGAAATGGGAATTTAATTTTAGGTCTAGAAGCTGACGCGTGGGCCTCACTCGTATCCAATTGCTGCCACGACTTCACAAAGCATGCATCTTTAATTTTCTCAGTAAAAGATTAAAAAAAATAAAATAAAAAATTGCAAGTTACTACCTTTACTATGCAACTTTTGCACGTTATTATTCTTTATTTTTTCTTAGTTATATGTCATCACTATAAAGTTTCATTTAGTTGCACCGTCCATCACAGAGTTAAGTTTGATATAAAAAATTCATAATACCCTTATATTAAAAAAATTAAAAAATTAAAATAATATATTATTTGAAATATATATTTTTTAAAATATTTTTTATCAGATAATAATAAAATACAGAGGGTGGTGACATGCAAAAGTTATATAGTACAGGGTGTGCCATCGTGAGACATCGTCGACATTTTAAAAATAAAAGTTTTTCTTTCAATCTTTCGTAACACCCCTGCTCTCGACGGGTAACACTTTCCACTCTAGGATATAGAAAAATACACGCCCCCTCGTTACATTTGGGTGGTTTTAACGAGTTCTCACGCAACTCTTGGTTCTCACTTGAACATGCCCCTATATATATATATATATATATATATATATATATATATATATATATATATATATATATATATATATATATATATTTATTATATAAACAATTAATAATATATATAGGGATGATTTGCACTACAAACTAGTGGCTTTTTACAAACCAATCATCAACTAATCACAAACCTTGCTTTATAGAAATATGCATGCATACTTTCCTAGCGTGTCCATAAATGCTGGCACGCAGTGATTTTTGGAGTCCCAAAAAGTTTCACCCTCAACACAAGAAGTTCCACATGAACCCAAAAGTTCCCCTTAGTGCAAAAGTTCAGATGAAACTTTTTGCAACTCCAAAAGTCACTGCGTGCCAACTTTCATGCACGCGCATGGACACGTGTTGCGTAGTGGGAAAGCGTGCCCGCGGACTTCCCTAAAGCAACAATTGTGATTGGTTGGTGATTGGTCTGTATAGTTTGTATGGAAAGGACAATGATGAACGGAGACGAACGAGGGCGAGAAAACGGGGTTAAAAACGGAGTGATTTTATTTTTTCCTCCAAGTTGACTAAGGTTTGACCGAAGTTGACTGGCATTGACCGAGTTTCAGTTGATTTCCGGCTTCTCTTCTCGGGGAAGTCAAAAATCCTGAGTTTCGGCCGAGTTACAGCGAGTTTCATAACACTAGTTCTACATGGTCCTTACTCTAGTTGCCCCCATATATTTCTTTCATTTGTTTACTGTAATGCGCTCCTGACACTCATACTACATGTACAATCTTTTTAATTTATGTCTCGTCGGATTAATATCAATTCCCTTCAACAATACGATTTTCCTCTTAGCGACGAATCGAACCATGTCTTCTCACTCGGGAGATACTTTCTTATGTGACCAAGGCCAAGGCATATACAACATTTTCATGATCATATTAGTGTTCTTCGCTCAGATTGTAATGATAATAATTGATGATTTATCCTAAAAAGGTAAAAAAAAATGATGTTTGTAAATCATTCGTGGGATTTCCTTACCAATCCAATGTATTTGTTGATCGAATGTTTATTCTGGCTCTTGTAGGGTCGTCTTAACGATTATTGAGGCTTAAAGCAAAAAATTGTATTTTGGCTTTTTAATTTTAATAAAAATGAAGAAAATGTTTCAATAATTTTATTAACTAGAAAAAATTTACACTTAAAAGGGAGGGATGATAACCTTACTCATTTAATCTAAGTACATAGTACATAAACGTCAACACATATATTAAAAATGCAATATGATGTTTCCATTTTCAGTGCCCAATCTTGCATGTATGGTTGCATATAGATTACTTCTCAGCTTCTTCACAAAGTTGAAAATTTAAAACACAATTATCGATGACTTATATAAAATTTATTCTCTTAGTCTTTATAGAAGCAAAACCTTTAATCAGTGTTTGATGATCAATTTCCTTCAACATGTTAATATCAATGGATCATATGGTCAATCCATTCAACCTATGTTGCGACATTGTTGATCTCAAGTAAGTTTTTATTAATTTGAGTTTTGAAAAGCTTATTTATGCTAGTGCAACAGTTACATGAATCGTTAACATCACCGTATGTGCAATATATGTAAGAAAGGATTATCGTATCTTTACTTGCTTTTCATTATCAATTGGTAGATACATATATACACAATTACATGAATGTGTAAACGGAAACAAAATCAAGCAATAACTATCAAAACGTATGTAAGGAAATAATATGAAACAAATCCAGGACTAATAATGGGCATGAAGTTAGGGAAATTTCAACCCAACCGCCAATACTCCCAGTTGGAGCATGTAAGTTAGTGGACGAAGTAGATGTGCCTGAAGTTGCTGACGAACAAAGTGACAATCAATTTCAATGTGTTTGTTACGCTCATGGAAGACCGGATTTAAGGCGATGTGAATAGCAGCATGATTATCACAAAATAGAGATGCATTGTCTATCTGAGGAGCTTGGAGATCACTAAGTAACTGTCAAAGTCAGACAATCTCATGACTCGTGGCGGCCATGGCCCGATACTCGGCCTCGGCCGAAGAACAAGAGACGACTGTGTGTTTCATGAAACGCTAGGAGATTGGCGATGAGCCAAGAAAGATAATATACCCAGTTGTGGATTTGCGGGTTTTTGGGCACCCAGCCCAGTCAGCATCAGAGTAGGCTTGCAATGCAAGAGAGTTCGTTGATAGTAGGAGGATACCCTGACCAGGACAATTCTTGAGATATCTAAGGACATGAAATGTTGCATCAAGGTGTGGTTGGCGAGGATCGTGCGTAAATTGACATAAGAATCCCGCTGCAAAGCTAATATCAGGACAAGTTATTGTGAGATATAATACTCGGCCGACAAGAAGACGATATTGTCCACTATCTAACATGATGGACCCTCTTCAGCAGAGAGTCGATGTTGTTGAGTAAGAGGAAATGGTGATGGTTTACAACCAGTGAGACCGCTGTCAAAGAGAATGTCAAGTGCATATTTTCGGTGTGTGAGAACAATGCCAGAAGGAGAATGAGCCACTTCCAGTCCAAGGAAATATTTCAGCTTTCCTAGGTCCTTGATCTTGACTTGTCGGTCTCACTTTTCCTTGAGCTCTCGAATATGTGATGGATCTGTTCCTGTGATAATCACATCGTCGACATAGATAAGAACTGCAATGAATGAGCCATAAACGATATATGTAAACAGGGAGTGATATGTTGTTAAAGGTCGATAACTAAGCATCATGATAGACTCAGTTTACTTGTGGTACCCGTTTCGAGAGGCTTGCTTTAACCCATTGAAGTATTTTTGCAATCGGCATACTAGGCTCCCCCTGCCGCGAAAAACCCTGTGAAATCTTCATATAAACATCTTCTTCCAATTCTTCATGTAGAAAAACATTGTTGATGTCTAACTGGTGAAGGGGCCAATTTCGGGCAACAGCAATAGTAAGCAAGCATCGAACAGTGACCATCTCCGCAACTTGTGCAAATGTATCGGTAAAGTTAACCCCTTTAACTTGAGTATACCCTTTAGCAACCAAACGAGTCTTGTACTGCTCAATTCCCCTATCTGGTCGGTACTTAATTTTGTAAACCCACTTTGAGTCTGTGGCACACTTTCCCGGTGGTAGGGCAGTCAGACTTCAAGTTTGATTTGCCTCAAGTGCATTAATCTCCTGAGTCATGGCCTCACACCAATGCTCTTGTTTCACAGATTGATGAAAAGTACGTGGCTCATCTATACTTGAGATGGCCGCTAAAATTGCAGAGTGTGTTGGAAAAAATTGTCATAAGAGATATTTAAAGTGATAGGATGTACCGTTGAGTGTGTTGAAGGAGGGGTAGGATGCGAAGTAGAGTCTGGCGATGCAAAGGAAGGCAGTAAAGTATAGTCATAGCCTGTTAAACGCTTGGATACAGTCTGTATACGTTTTCCTGGAAGTGGCATCTCATTCTCAAGTAGCATCTCATTATCAACTGGGGGTATGGTTGTAGGAGTCTCGACAAAAACTTGATCGATGTTTGGTACCACATATGTATCAAAAACAAGTAGGAATGTGTTGTTGTGATAGCGGGGGGCGTGGAAGTGCATTATGAATCCATGCATTAATCACAAGAAAATATATTTTCCCAAAATTGAACATCTCGTGACTCGAGATCGAATACCCGATATCCCTTTTGTCCTTTCGGGTAAGGGTGTGCATATTTTGACAGAACTGACGGAACAGATCCGCAGTGATTTGGTGACTGTCCGGGGGTTCAGTTGTGAGAGATAACCGATGTGTGTTCCGTTCGGCTTGCCCCGAAAAAGAATGAGAAATTTTGTATTATATATGTTATATTTTTTTGTAATAAACCATTTAAAATATTGGGTTGTTTGTGTTGGGCGGAAAAAAGGCCCAAATAATTGGCCTACTTATGATTCGGGTAATCAAATCAAACCGACCAAACCGATCGATCGTCGGTTATAAACGAACCGACCGACCATCCATCGGTTCGGTTAGCAGTTTTGAAGTTCCAATAATCGAACTGGTCGGTTCGGTTCGGTTTAGATAATTTCAGTTCGGTTATGAAATCGTGAACACCCCTACTTTCGGGTACCCTATAAAAATCTCAGGGCGAGCTCGTGGGGCAAACTTATCATGAGTCTGTTATTGTATATAACAAAGACACCCAAACTTCGTAAATGATCGTAAGTTGGCTTACTACCAAAAAGTACCTCATATGTGGTCTTGTTCCCGATGACCTTGAGTGGTGTTCGGTTGATTAAGTATGCAATAGTGAGAGCACAATCTCCCTAGAGCGAGAGAGGGAGTCTGGCTTGGAATCAGAGTGCCCTTGCAACCTCGAGAAAGTGACGGTGCTTTCTCTCTACTACGTCATATTGTTGGAGTGTCCCAACACAACTTGTTTGAAATTCCATCCCAAATTCACTGTAGTGGGCACGTAACTCATGGTGCTGAAACTCTTTTCCACCATTCGTTCGCAAGCACTTTACATGTGTGTTGAACTGTCTTCGTACCCAATTAAAGAAGTGAATGAGGTGTTGCTTGACTTCTGATTAATGCTTCATCAAAATAACACACGTAGGCTTTCTATAATCATCAACGATCGACAAGAAAAAAATTGCAACCAGAGAGAGATGGGGTATGATAATAGCCCCAAATGTCACAGTGGATCAGTTCAAATATGTGTGTAGTCTTAGTTACGCGGAAAGGAAATACCAACCGAGTTCGTCTCGCCTTGCAACACGCATCACAGATGCCCAACCCAACCTTATCATGCTAAGTAATAGAGTTGGAACTAAGGTCAATCGGTCAACTGGAATATGCCTCAAATTTCGATGCTATAGTTGTGTGCCATTGTTCCCATGAGTCATTAAGACCTTCCCTTCCGTTGTTGGTTCTAAATAATACAAGCCATTTCTCATCCTACCCATACCAATCAACGCCCTCAAGGATAAGTCTTGTATCACGCAACATTTAGAGTAAAATATCAACGCACAATTAACGTCGCGCATAATTTTACTGACCGACATTAGATTGAAACAAAATTGTGGTACTGCTAAAACTTGTTTGATAGTGTAGAGTCAATCGTCACTTGACCTACTGCATCAACATGAGCACTCTCTCTATTTGGCATTTCGACTGGTAATGAGTGAGATGTAGACCATACATGTGAAAATAATTTTCTATCACATGTGATATGATTGGTGGCGCCTAAATCAATTATCCACATAGAAGGAATTTTACCAGAAAATTTTGAGGTGTTAACATATTTATCCGCAACATTCTCCGATTTCATGTGAGCACAAAAGGGTCCACGATGTTGATGTGTTGTGCTAGAATGGCCACAATTATCATTTTCAATTTTTTTTGCCAAAATGTACAAGGTGGCCCACTTACTTCACTTTTTCTTTTATGTCTCATGGGCCTAAATGAGCAAGATTACCCATTTTCCATTTTAAACATCACATTCCCATTAGGGCTCCCATTTCCCAACGTTCAGGACATATGTGAGTTTATGGCTTCTTCATCTTTCCACAGACGTCTACCAACAACTTTATTTCTTGAATCTCTGATTCTGTGCGATGGTGAACATCAGATTGAAACTGGCAGCTTGTTGCACGAATCCGACGGGACATAGGGGCACGCGACGTTGTCGCCAGTCAACGTTCGCCGAACGTCGCAACTTCGTCAATATGTCTTCCAGTACCTATTTGAAGCCAATATCGGAGTTTTCCCGATGTGGAGCTCCATAGTCCTTTGACCTAGGGCTGTTCATCGTGTTGAGTTGGGTAGACTCGGCTCGTGTCGGACCCGATTCAGTTTGAGTCGGGTGGTGGAACCCACACCCAATACTCGACTCGTTTGAAGAGTCGGGTAGTCGGTTTCGGGTAGACTCGAATCTCGGGTGAGTCGGGTAGACCCAACAGACCCAATACAAAATTCCCAATTTGTATTGAACCCAATTTGAATTTAATTTTTAAAATTCCCTATTTTTTATTCAATTCAGAAACCTTAAACCCAATTTGAAATTGAAACCTAACCCTCAAAATTTAAATCCAAATCAGAAAACCCTAACCCCAATTTCAATTTAAAATCGAAATCCCCTAAATTTTGATTGAAATCAGAAATCCCCAATTTGAATTTAATTTTTAAAATCCTCAATTTTTTTTATTTAATTCAAAAACCCTAAACTCAATTTGAAATTGAACCCTAAACCCCAAAATTTAAATCCAAATCAGAAAACCCTAACCCTCAATCCCAATTTCAAATTGAAATCCCCAAATTATAACTTCAAACCAAAATAAAAACTAAAATCGTATCCGAACCCTAACTCCCAATTCAAAAACCCCAATTTGTATTGAAATCCGCAATTTGTAGAACCAACAGATCTGATACAATCTGCCTCTGCCCAATTTCAATTCACCCCAAAATCTATCTGAATTCGAATCCTAACCCCTTATATTAAAAATAAATTCGAACCCTAACCCCCAAATTGAATCACAAATCCCCAATACAAAACCTTAAAACAAAAAAAATCAGACTTACATGTGGTCGGGGTTGTGTTAATTTTGAAGGTTCAATCTCCAGCTTCAATAGAGAATCGATCTGTTGATGAGTCTCATCTCCACCATTGCTTGACTTATAGTGGTGGAGATGAGCCTCGCCAATGGGTCGATTCACAACCGGAACTCCCTAGATCGATTCGACGGTGCGAGGACTAGAGGAGATCGAGGCCATGCCGATCAACGTGTACGCGATTGTTGAGTCTCGACTCGACCCCTCTGCTTCGTGTTTTTGGTTCTCTGTTCTTCATCGAATTGAGAGGATAGGACGAGTGGTCGATGATATGTGTGTGGAGGAGAGTGTGACACATCAAGGACTGAGAACGACTGAGATGAATCGGTGGACTGAAATCAACGGCTGGGATGAGGCCACATCGCTCGGTTTTGGCTGAGAGAGGAGGAGAGTAAAAAAAACTCTCACAAAGTCCCAAATCGAAAATGTAGGAATCTCTGTGAGAGTTTATAAGCTCAACTCTCTGATTATAGCCAAACCAAGCGTGGGTGGAATGGGCTACGAAGTTGAATTGTCTTCGATTTGGGCTGGGCTAGGCCAGGTTGGTTATGTTGGGTTAGGGGCAGTCAACAAATTATATTTTTACATACTGGCGGGTTTCGGGTACCCGACGGGTTATAGAATTGGACCCAATACTCGACTCGGTTGGCTTGTCAGGTGGTCGGGTATCGGGTCAGTTGGGTATCGGGCCAGTCGAGTCGGGTGTCGGGTTAGTCGGGTTACTGGGTAAAATCGAAAGCCCTACTTCGACCCAAGTAGATATCGGAATACACTTGCGGTCTCATTCCAAGACTATAGTGATTTTTATGACGCCAATATTGAACACCGAACTTATCAATAGCAGCCATGGGTAAGGTATTGTTATCATGGCTCTGATACCATGTAAGAAATGATTATTATATCCTGACTTGCTTCTCATTATTAATTGGTAGATACATATATACACAATTACATGAATGTGTAAACGGAAACAAAATCAAGCAATAACTATCAAAACGTATGTAAGGAAATAATATGCAACAAATCGTGGACCAATAATGGGTATGAAATTAGGGAAACTTCAACCCATCCGCCAATAATATATGCATTTGGAAAAGATTTGAGTTTTTTTTTATATGATTAAGTATGTCAATTGAAGTACTATTTTCAATCAAAATGCATTCTCTAAAAACTCTTAATTCCAGAAACAAATCAGAGCCATCAATAACATAGTAATCATTGTGTTGTAAAACCTTTTCAAGATTGAGGCACCTTTCTTGTAAAGAAGTTTCATCCAGGGAATTTAGCTTTTGAAAAGTCAATAAGAACCCAAAATTATTTTCATAAATTTGAATTGATCAAATCGATTTTTAACGGATGAAATTGATGATCTTCTATGTAGAGAAAATAATTAGTCTTAAACGATTCTTGAGGGGATTTCCAAGTTTTACTCTCAGCACTTTCATCGAATCGCTTATTTCTACGAATTTTTCGTTTCTCACGATACTTGACATCCACATTCATCTCAAGAGCAATTTCTTTAGCGGATATCATGACATTTTCAAACCCATTTTCCTCGTATGATTCAAAAAATGAATAAGGCCTTACAATTGTAATATGGTATCATCAATTCACATATCTTTTGATTGTAAATTCTTGGTTACTACGTTAACTGAAAACAAGATATCATGCCAAATATTTATTGCTAACAGAAATTCAAAATTTTCAAGCTCATATGTTGCTAAATATTCTGCCTTACTTTTAACTTTGGGATCTTTACTAACATCAGATAATGTCAACAATGCATCTCTTAATTGAGAAGCTTGAAATCTTTCCGCTATAACACTTTTCATGCGACTTTCCCAACGTGTTTAAGACAAAGACTTAAGAGTAAGATTTGGTATATAATCTTTCAAAATTTTCCATCTCTTCGTAGACGTGAAAATATGGAGTATATGTGTTGCAACACTACAAAAATTGAAGTAGCTTTAACACAAGAATTAGTCATGTCATATATAACTAGATTTAAACTATGACAACTACAAGTTGTGTAAGATGTTGCATGATTAATATCTAAAAATCTTTTTTGCATTCCATGATGTTTTCCTTTTAAATTAGATCCATTATCGAGCACACGGCAACGCCACCACCGGTGAATCCATTTCACATTGCAACAAATTATAAAACGCCGCCGTCGAATCCATCGCATATCGCAACAAATCGGACACATGAACAACCCCCAATTTATAATAACCTGAAAGGGCGCCGAATGAAATTGAACCAAATTATTGAACATACATCTGAATGAAACATGAATATAGACAAACGGTTATGGATGATTATTTTCAAAATTTAAGTATCAAAAACTTAACAACCACTAAAAAAATGGTGAAAAATAAGTGCCACCTGTTCAACTTCTTACTCGTTTTATACATAGTATTGATTAGTTTATAATAACTTCAATTAAATATGAATATTTTGCTGTATCATATTTATATTAACTTATTTGAAATTGGGGTCAATATGTCCAAAATAAAACAATAATCAAACACCCATTCACTAATTATAACAAAAATGCATATCAACTCTTCATTTAGAACTGCTATATATGTGTCTCTGTTTATCTTTATTGTATCCTCCAATCCGTAGTCAATGTTGAATTTTCTAATCCATACGCGTTAACACGTTGTTAACTTTTTTGGGTTCAATCTTGACTAAACGAACTACTTTCCACGTGTGGTCACAATATTCAAGTTCGGCATTACCAATACCAAACCAACCCTTAATGGAAACCAATGTGAATATTGTGATCGATGAACATTTTGCTTCCAAGCAACCTCATATTTGACACATGCGAAAATGGTGATTTTTATATCTACATTTCTGGGTTAAATGGTAAATTCTATGAACTCCAAAAATGAATGACAATTTTACAACTATATTTGAGTTCTTCACAAACTCTCTTTCCATATTTACATTACACGGAACTCGCTTCTGCATAAAATAAGAAATAAATCACTCAGCTCCCGTTAATCACAACGTGATTTTCGAGAACAAGATCTCTGTTACTGTTCCGATTACGAACAAATCTGCTGAAAACCGATCGGCTTCTGCTTCTACCCAATGACTCATTCACAGTTTCTCCTTCGGAATTTAATGATCTGTTCCTGTTCCTGTTTGGTGTCCTCATAAAGGAGAATAAATTACGAAATGCCCTCCCAAAACCGCCTCCGCCATTGCCAGAGCTCTCTCTTTCTCTCCCGCTCCTTCTGGACGCCCACCACATCCTTCTCGGGGCTCCATTCGAATTGAACCCGCCGTCCATTTCCGTGTAAACCACTGGCAATTCCGCCTCCCCCACGCCTCTCCTCCCGCCGGCGAACCTCCCGACCGCGAACCCACCTCCGGGGAGCCTCCATATGGTCAGTCCGACGGCGTCCTCGTCGCCGCCCACCTGCGGCTCCTCCGTCCTGTCCGCCGGCAGCTCGTGGCGGCACACCGGGCACGAATTGTGCAGAGAGAGCCACGGGAGGATGCAATCCTCATGGTAGATATGTTTACAGGGCAATTCCCGAGCCTCCGTTCCCAATTCGAAGGCCTCCTTACACACAGCGCAGTGCGATTCGGCGGAGACGTGACCCTCCGAGATCTCGACGGCGGGCATCGATTCCACCGCCGCTTTCGACGCCGGCGGGTGCTCCGGCCGCCCGATCCCGCTGATCTCGATCTGGGTCAGCTGGTCCAGCAGCCGGTCGAACCCCGAGCCCATCAGGAACTCCGACACCGTCGGCGGCATCGGCCTAAGCCCAGAACCGGCGCCGTCGTCGTAGTACAGCTCAAAGCCGCTCCTCTCGGGTTCAACGCCGGCGGCACCACCGCGCAAGACGATGACGGGGTTGAAGGGAGAGTTGTTGGTCCTCCTCCGCCGGAAGCTCGCGTCGGCGTTTCCGAACATGTACATGGAAGCCGACGGCGGCTCCGGGGAGGTGTCGATCTCTTCGAGGAAACCACCTTCGCAGTGGGGGCATGCGATGTTCTGGAGAGCCCAGACGCGGACGAATCGGGTGCAGCTGTAGCACCAATACGACGCCATCTCCATAGAATTCAGATGTGAAGATAAAGGTAGTGGACTGGAGGAGGTATTTATTTCAAGGGAGGAGCGGAACGTGTGAAACCGAAAGCATACGACATCGTTTCGAGTGCCGGCAGGCAGGAGAGCGCGTATTCACTGTGAGTGAGAGCGTTGACGAGATGTAAATGTAATGTAATTAGAGCCACACGCAGAGTTTGAATTTCAAAAATATTCTGCTTATTTTCGTTTCCATTTGCTTGACGAAGATTCCTGACAGGGTGTGTGATATGATATGACCAGTCGCTCCACTCGTTTTTCTTGCAACCTATGGATTTCACCAACTTGGGGCCCACTCTTCTTCTTCTTTATTATTTATAAATTAGAGTTTTATTATTATTATCATTATAAGAGACAAGTAGTAGAGGCTCAAGTGTTTTATTTGGTTGTCCTCTAAATCAAGTTTATCATACGAATTTAATGACGATGACAGCTATTACCTTAGCTGTACTGGCGTTGCGTTTGCCTATTCCACCCTTCAATTTATTAGTCAAACTTAATTATGTGCCCAAACAAATCATTTTCACACCTTCTTACTTAACTTCCCATGATTTTATTTTATTTCATTCAATTCAATTTTTAATAGATATTTCAACTTCTACATCGGTAGAAATTTGATGTAAAAAATACCATTAATAATCTGATAGACTTTAGAGAATATTGTTGTTTTATTATACATTCTCGTTAAAATTAAGTGCATTTACTTTATTCATAACAATATAAAAATAAAAAATTATCATTCATTACAGTCAACTATATCACCTTTTCAATTAACTACGATTAACTAAGACTACAAACGAGCCGAACTTATAACGAACCGCTCAAGCTCGATTCGTTAAATATTTGGTTCGGACTCATACTAGTCTTGCTTGTACAAACTTCGAGCTCAAAATTTGGCTCTTTAATAAACAAGCCGAGCTCGAGTTTAACATTTTAAGACTCGATCAGCACGTGAGCCGGCCCGTTTAATATTAATTAATTATATTTTTATAATGGAAAATGACACTTTTATGCACATGAATATACACTTTTCTCATTTTCATACCCTACCATTTTTCTTGTTTTTCAGTATTCTGAATTACATTTTGGGACACTCTACTCCTAAAATACTAAAAATAAAGTGAATGTCAATCTCTCCACCTCTTCCGCCGCCCCCTCCTCTTCCTCACCCTCGCCTCCGTCCTCTCCTTCGCCATCACCAACAACCACTTCGATTCCGTGTAGTTCCAGAGAGTCAAAGGAAGTTGACCCGTCAAGAACCATCAATGGGAGGTCAGAGAGGTACTCTGGTATCGAGCCCACAAACCATTTTCCACCAAAACAAACTGGGTGAGGTTGGAGCACTTGATAAACGTCTTCTCAATTGTCCCCTCCAGGAGATTGCCACCGAGGTCGATCTCCGAGAGGACCACCGTGTGGAAGAGCTCCTCCGGTACGGATCTGTCAAGAGGTTGTGGCTCAAGCTGATTTGGGAAAGCATGGAGCAGTTCCCGAGAGATGGAGGAATGATACCCTCAAACTGATTGCTAGAAAGCATAATGGAAGTTACATGATTCCACATTCCCACCCAAGAGGGCAACGACCCAGAAAAGTGGTTGCGCTCCGCCGAGAATGAGAGAATGGGTAGCGCGAAAAGCTCCTCGGGTAAGGAGTCAGAGAGCGAATTGAAGAAAATGGACAACGACTTCAAGCTCCGGAGAAGGAGTTGTTAGAGAGGTCGAGAGAGGTGAGGTAGATGAGGTGACATCAACTCCAACAACCACTGCAAACCTTAACCCTAATTGGATCTCGATGAAATCGAAATGGTTGTTGGCGGTGGTGAAGGAGAGGACAGAGGCGAGGGTGAGGAAGAGAAGGGGGCGACAGAGGAGGAGAGGAAGGAGGTGGAGAGAGTGGCATTCACTTGAAAATTTGATGAATAGTTGATGATAATTTCTTCTTTTTACACAATTGAAATTGGACCAGTTTAGACCAGATTTATTTTTTGTTCAATTTTAGGGGTAATTTAAGTATTTTTAGTATTTTAGGAGTAAAGTGTCCCAAAAAGTAATTCAGGTTATTGAAAAAAAAAGATAGGGTATGAAAGTGAGAAAAATGTATATTCAGGTGCACAAAAGTGTGCTTTTCCCTTTTTATAATTATAATTTTAAAGTTTTAATTAATATTTATGTTTGAATTAGTCGAGCGGAATCAAGTCGAGTCAATCTCAAGCTGGTTCGTTTATTATTTAATGAATTATCTATTTTTTATTTAATTTTTAATGAATATTTGTGTTGATATTTAAACGAACCAAATAGAGCCGAGCCGAGCTCGAGCTTATCTATCTTATTTAGCCAAATTCGAGTTTATTTGCATAAACACGTTCAATCCCGAACCAAGCTCGAGCCGAATAATTTTTTCACGAGCCAAGCCGAGTCCTTCAAAAATGAGGTCTGATTTGCCTGGTTTATACCCCTACGATCAACTATTTTAAGTGTCTATTCACTACGAAAATGTTTCATTAAGAGTCATTGTTTCTAATAAAGTAAAATTTGATATAAAATGTCCCTTTGACCTCTGTTTTTTTTAAAAAAAATACTTTTTATGAAATCAATGATAAAAAAATATTTTAATGTTAATTTTAAAGAAGGTTTTCAAAAAAAATATTTTAAAGTAAAAAATAAAATTTAACAGATTTTTTTTGTTTTTAATATTTTCTTATAAATAATATTCAAATTATTTTTTATTATTTATTCCATAAATTTTTTTTAATTTTTTTAATATAAGGATATTTTTAACATTTAATAAAATTTTAAAGTTAAACAGTAATATTTAATATGTTTCAACAACGTTAGGGTCACAAAAAGATATCATAAAATAGTTCTCTGTAGTGAATTGATATTTAGAATAGTTGACCGTAGTGAACTGAACCGTGTGAACTAGAATTTTCTCAATAGATATTAAGATGTACATAAGAAGAGGGAAATTTTTTGGCAGAGCTAAATGATAATCACGTAAATTTGAGTATATATATATACACACACACATATGTATCTTTCATTAAACCTGATTTTTACTTTATTAGTTAAATTGATTAAAAACAAATAAAATGCGATTGCTTGTATGCTATTATTATTAAGTGGTAATTCAAGTTAGGAACACCTAAAAGTATGCGTTTTTCACATATACCTATTTTTTTCAATTTGGGAGATTATTTAAAATTAAAAAAATTTGGTTTCTCTCTGTTAACGTCGTAACTACAATCTCCCCCTTTAGCTATTTTTAAGGTCAACATTCTTCGTCGCATTTGTCGTCAGCTTTTCTTGTAGCGATCGGCAGTCGTCGTCAAGTCTTGTTCGCGCGTCGATCATTTCCATTCCATGTGTGTCTTACTCCCCCTTGCTGGCTCAAAAAGAGCCAAATCTTGAAAAAATAAATTCGAACAGTAGGACAGGGAATAATGAAACACAAACTTAACTCACAAACATTTTCGATCAGCAGTCGAGGAATATGTATGAAACATGTTCAGAGAAAATACAAAATAAAAAGTCGTTCAGTTTTTAGAGAATCCATAAAGTACTTAAAATTCAAACAGAACTGCTGTTGGAACTAGCAGTATCTTCTTCAGTAGTATTGGCAGAGGCATCTTTGGTAGTGTCTTCAGTAGAGTCTGGTATGAAGGAGGAACCATTGTTGTCAGAGTCTTGAGGAGGCATCGTCTTCAGCAGGTTAGCACAATGGGATCTACGCCAGCTTCAGCGCCATCTTCCTCGTCAAGCACATCTATCTCTCTCTCTCGAGCATTATTCCATCTCTGCTGGTAGTCTTTGTTGGAGGGGCAGTACTGGCAGCTCGACTGGTTGTCGCCTTAGTTGGTTTCACTTCTGTCCTGACAAGATCAGGAGCATGCTTGCCCTCGAACAACTTGTGGCTCACCACAATCATACCTCCACGCTTTCCTGCCTTATCAGTTGACTTCAACACACTCGAGTGTTGGTTCACTAATACTTCAGATATGAGGGAGGGAAAAGCAATAGGAATCTTCACAGCTTGTGATCTGGCATGTCTAACAAGGTGGTCAATTACAAATTGGCCAAAATCAAGTGTGGAACCAGTACCTATTTGGAAGATGAGAACTGTTAGCTCTGCTTTAATGGAGGATGCATGTGTGGATGATGCCCAATTTGCTACTCCAATACGAAACAATATGGAGTATTTTGAAGTGAGATCTGAGGCTGCCACGGTTCCCTTTGTAGGCCACACTCTGCTCTTATCACCAGTTATCTCTTTGATAACTTTGTTTAGATCAGGTGGTTGTGTAGAGCGGACGCACTTCCTCCCCAGAAAGGCATTTATAATGTCGGAGGAGATGTTGAAGCGTAAGCCTCTGACATAGACCTTATCACAGTCCGGATCATCCGGAGAACCAAAACTAGCAGGCAAGTTTGCAATAAATTCTTTAACCAACAGAGGATAGTGATTACCTATGTCGGTGATAGTCTTCATGAGTTTCGCCTTTTGCAGAAGCTTGATGATGGCTTTTAGTCCAAGGATCTCCGAAGACAAAGTTTTCTCGGGATAAGCTGTCCTTAGGAACACAAACTCTCACCGAGTTGCACTTGCAGCCGAATGAAATGACATATTGTCAAATGAAACACTTGGAGTGTTCTTGGCCTGCTTCTGGCTTACTACCTTCTTCGCTTCTTTTATGGTTACTGCCTCTGTATCATCATCACTTTCTTCATCAACAAGACTCATTTTGGAGACAACCTTCTTTCCTTTGTCCTTCGCGGACACCTTCTTCTTCTTCTTGCTGGGGCCTCCAACATCCTTCATATCCTCCCTCTTTTAGTCCAACATCCTTCAGCAAGACTTTCATGTTCTTCTAATACTTTCTTCTTCAGGGACGAGAGTACTGTGTGTGCTGTTTCCGTGGCATCCTCTGTGGTATCTCCTCTGACGACCAGATGTGCTTCTTCCATAACATTTGTTGCGGCGTATTCAGGAACAGAATCTGTGGCAGCAATAGTTACAACGTCTGCTACACCGTCTGTAGTAGCAGTTCCCTTGGCAAATCCTGCATCATTTGCAGGGTTGTTTTCCTTCTCAACTCCTTCTAGACCGGTGTCTTCGTCTCTGGTCTCCTCCTTATCAGAGTTACTCTTGTCACTAGTTTCTTCCCACCTTCTTCAGAGTCAGCAACTTCTTCTTCTTCGACCACATCTTCTTATGTGGGTACAGGAGCGACATCTTTCACAACTTCTTCTCCACCCTCTCCTTCCGCGATCCTTTCTAACCCATGACTGACCGGGGTCAAGTCATTTTTTCCCCTTCAGTGTTTATCAGATACTCAACCACTCCTTCGCGAGGAGGGTCATGATTTTCCAGTAGTGACTCTAACAAGTCACTGTTCCTAGATGTATCAGTATTCGACACGATAGAATGATCGATACCTGAAAAGATTGCAGAAACTGGCGCAGGGATGATTTGCATGAAGGCTTCTTGACTTCCTTGGCCAATTTCAGTCCCTCGTTGTGGGCCTGTAAGTTCTGTCATCATGAATGCAGAGCTTCCGGTTCGAGTTTTCTTGGGTACTCGGGAGAAGATAGGTATTGGTGCTTCTTCTGGTGGGATTTCTCTGGAGGAACCCTCGGCATCCTTCTTTGACTTCAGTCTTTTGATTCGTACCCCATATTTGTTAGTGCCAGGTTTGCTGTTTTTGGGGCTCTTCTCCTCAGTCTTCTTGGATTTGGCTTTCCGTCCGTCGGTGGCTTTTTTCGGCGCCAGATTGCTCCTGATTTTCACCATTTTTGCCGAGAGTAATAGTGTTTTGCAAGAGTTGAGAGATGGGAGCGAAATAACAAACTGAGGCGGAATAGGTTTTTTGAAAAGAGAATCAAATATGTAGGTGGCAGATCATATCTCGCGACCTTTTCTCATTTTATGTTGGATTGGGCTTTTGGTATACTTGGCCCAATGGCATGTGTTGGGATTTTGGACCGGTTTATGAAGAGGCACCAACTAACTCCTCTCAACCGTTTAGCAACTTCTTTTATTTGCTGATGGTGTAGAGTCCGAGTGACAACCTGAGGTACTTGAATCTGACTACATCTAATGGCTTGGTGAAAATGGCAGCTAGTTACTTCTCTGTATGGATATGCTCTAAGATGATCTTCTTGTCTTTGACCAACTCGCGGATGAAGTGATGTCTAATGTCAATATATTTGGTTTTGCTGTGTTGTACCAGATTTTTTGAGATATTGATTAAACTGACATTATCACAATACAAAGTCATGGAATCTTGTCTAACATTATATTCGACTAACATTTGCTTCATCCATAGTAATTGAGTGCAGCTACTCCCAGCAGCGATATACTCTGATTCAGCAGTAGACAAGGCAACACAATTTTTCTTCTTACTGAACCATGATATGAGGTTATTGCCAAGGAAGAAACATCCTCCAGATGTGCTCTTCCTATCTACTGTGTTTCCAGCCCAATCAGCATCACAATACCCCACCAGGGTAGAGGATGTGTCGAATGAGTATAATAAACCCAAGTTTGTAGTCCCAGAGATATATTTTATAATTCTTTTTGCTTGGGATAGATGACTAACCTTAGGATAAGCTTGATATCGTGCACATACTCCAACAGAGTAAGCAATATCAGGTCGACTGGTAGTAAGGTAGGGAAGACTACCAATAATGCTTCTATACAGGTGTTGGTCGACGGCTTCTCCTGGATCATCTTTAGTTAGCTTGATATGTGTAGCTGCAGGTGTACGTTTATGTGAAGATTTCTCTAGCCCAAATTTCTTGACAAGGTTTTTTGCATATTTGCTTTGAGAGATGAAGATGTTATCTTTTAGTTGTTTGATTTGAAACCCTAGAAAGTAGGTAAGTTCTCCAACCATGCTCATCTCGAATTTTGATTGCATTTGTTGGATAAATTGCTCTACCATCTTTCTTGACATCCCTCCAAAGACAATGTCATCGACATATATTTGGGCAATCATTAGATTTCCATCCTCATTCTTCACAAATAGAGTTTTGTCGACTCCCCCTCTAGTGTAGCCACTTTGAATTAGAAATTTTGTTTTCATACCAAGCCCTTGGAGCTTGTTTCAATCCATAGAGAGCCTTCTTGAGTTTATACACATGATCAGGGGAGTGAGGATCAACAAATTCTTTAGGTTGTGACACATACACTTCTTCGTTGAGGTCTCTATTCAGGAATGCACTTTTGACATCCATCTGGTAAAGCTTGATCTGTAGATGGCAAGATATCCCTAGTAGGAGTCGGATAGCTTCAAGCCTTGCTACATCAGCAAAGGTCTCATCGAAGTCTACTCCCTCAATTTGAGTGTACCCTTGAGCTACTAACCTTGCTTTATTGCGAGTGATGTTTCCAAGCTCATCAGATTTATTTTTGAAGATCCATTTTGTGCCAATAACATTTCCTTCACTTGGCTTGGACACTAGTTCCCATACCTGGTTTTTCTCAAACTAAATCAGTTCCTCTTGCATAGCATTGACCCAATACTCATCGTTGATGGCTTCGTTGACATTCTCAGGTTCAATCTTGGAGACGAAGCATATATTTCCTATCATCTCGTTGTAATTCACGGGAGCTTTTGTCCAAATCCGTATGCCTTCATTTAGATCTCCAATTACCATAGAGACAGATGATTAGCTTGGATTCTTCGTGAGGGGTTCTTGTTGCTGGCTTCAGAAACTGCCTTATCGTTATTGACACTTAGACTAGCATAATTGTCTTCTGCCTGACATTGTTGGGATAAACTCTAGTTAGGACTCCTTCTTCGTCTGTTGCATCTTCTAGGGCATCTTCACAGTCATCATCAACAACAACATTGATTGATTCCATCATAGTCTTGGTTCGTTTGTTGAAGACCCGGAGCACACGACTATTCCTTGAGTAGCCAAGGAAGATGTCTTCATCACTCTTTGGATCAATTTTCCGACGAGGTTCTCTATCAGCCAGAATATAACAGGTGGACCCAAAGATATGGAAGTACATAACATTAGGCTTTCTCCCCCTCTATATTTCATAATGAGTTACTGACATACCTGGTCAGAGAGTGACTCGATTGTGGATATGACAAGCAGTGTTAAGTGCTTCTGCCCAGAAGTGAGTTGGTATGTCCTTGGCTAGCATCATAACTCTAGCCATCCCTTGTAGAGTCATATTTTTGCGCTCAACAATGTCATTCTGTTGGGGGGTGATAGGTGCTGAGAACTCATGGGCTATCCCTTATGAGTTGCAGAATTCTGCAAATTTACTGTTTTCGAACTCTCGACCATGATCACTGTGAAGACGAATTATTTTGCCAATTGTCTCCCCTTTTTCTCGTTGGACCTGGATGCATAGAGTCTTGAAGATTGAAAAGGTATCCGATTTGTCACGAGGGAAATCAACCCATGTGTATCTTGAATAATCGTTTACACACATAAATACGTAGTGTTTTCCTCCAAGGCTTTCAACTTGCACTGGCCCCATGAGGTCAACGTGTATTAGTTCAAGTAGTCGTGAGGTGGTGATATGTTGCAGCTTCTTGTGTGACATCTTTGTTTGCTTTCCAATCTGGCATTCTCCGCAGATCTTTCCTTCCATTATTTTCAGGTTTGGAATTCCAGTAATGGCCTGCTCTGAGATTGCCTTCTGCATGATCCTAAGATTCAGATGTCCAAGCATTCTATGCCAAAGTTTGGTTTCTTCTGCTATGGAGACAAGACACTTTGCCCCTTCGATATGTGAATCAGGCGACCAGATGTAACAATTATCCATTGATCGAATTCCTTGTAAGATAGTGACTTGATCGATATCCTTTACTATATAGGCTTCTTTCGTAAATTTAACTTCTGAACCCATATCACAAATCTGGCTAATGCTAATTAAATTTGCCTTGAATCCTTCTACAAGTAATGCTTCAGTTAGGAAAGAAGCTTCTGGATGCTTGAGTATTCCTTTTCCAATGATTCGAGCTCGAATCTCATCTCCAAAATTAACATAGCAGTTTGTATATAATTTGAGATTGGATAGAAACTCAGGAGTACCTGTCATGTGTCGAGAACATCCACTATCAAGATACCAGTCCTTGTTGGTTGAAGCACTCAAGGATGTGTATGCAACATTAGCTCGATAAACTAGATTCTTTGGTCTCCATTCAAGGCGGGATGTTTTCTGAAGAGTCGAGAGATGACCTTGATATCTTCTTTGATTTTGTGGTAACTGAGCTTGCTTCTTCCCATGGAGTTGAAAGCAAAATGGTCTGATATGTCCCCTTCGACCACAATAATGACATATCCACTGATATTGATATGTTGGAATTATGGAATATTGATGTCTGCGTGGAGGATATCTTTTGGCAAATGATTGACAAGAACATGTTATAGGAGATGTTACGACATTTGTTATGGGTTTTCCTGTAGGATGTGTCGTGTCATCTTGTAGTTTCTTGTCAGTCATGACTTGTTGTGGGACAAACCTTGTGAGTGCTGATAAGAAGGTATTATGTGTGTACTTTAGTCCCGTCATATCTTTAGACTGATTTCCTACTGATAGGATTTTGTCAAGGCTTTCTGTGCTGGGATTCATCATCTTCACTGATTTAGTCATAAGACTAATTTCTCCATTAAGTCTGGTAATTTCACGTTTTAGCTCAACAATTGTCTCTAGGAATCTAGACTTGTCATTGGTAAGAATGATGATCCGTTCTCCTTGTTGATCAAGGATCAGAGTTTCCTTGACCCATATGGTATGTAAGCTTTTGTATGCCTCGACCAGTTGCTCCTTAGTCCAATTCTCGTTCGGAGTTGGATGATGGAGATCATCATTGATATTAGCAGAGTTATCAATGTTACATACAGAAGTGGTAGTAGTGAATGCAACAAAATTGCTTACCTCCTTGGAACCACTATCTTCATTGTCATAATCTGATAAGGTAGCATTATATCCTCGTTTTTGTCGTTTGAGGAAGTTTGGACATTTCCTGCGAAGATGACCGAATCCTTCACATTCATGACACTGAGGTCCTTTGTTCTTGCTGTTTTTCTTTCCGCTTCTGTTCAGTTTGTCAAGACTTCCTCCTGTCAGAGCTTTTTGTGTAGCTTTGTTTCTGGCATCTGTTGTAACATTCCTTTCGCCCATTCGACTGAATCTTCTCATGACTTTGTTGTATTTTTTTTGTGAGAAGGGCCATTGTAGCATCGATGTCTTCGTCAGAGTAGGAATCCTCAGATTCTGGTTGCTTGTGTGTTGAGCTTTTGAAGGCAACTCCTTTATTCCTTTTGTCGATATTGGGCAGAGATAACTCATAGGTCATTAGAGATCCCATCAGTTCATCGAATTTTAAGATCTTGAGGTCATGAACTTCCTTAATTGCGGTGATCTTCATCTTAATTCTAGGGCTAAGAGCACGCAGGGTTTTTCTAACCAGTTTTTCATCAGACATTGGTTTGCCCAGAAAATAGGATTCATTGGCTAGATCACGAATTCGAACGTTGAATTCAGCGATTGATTCGTCCTCTTTCATGACAAGGGCTTCGTAGTTGGTTGTCAAGTATTGCAGCTTTTGTTCTCGAACCTTGGTTGTTCCTTCATATGCAACAGCCAGGATATCCCATGCGGATTTGGCAGTCATGCATGTGTTGATTAGTATGAATATGTTCTTGTCAACACCATTAAAGATAACATTCAGGGCTTGTGAGTTTCCCAGTGATTCCTCGTCTTCGTTATCAGTCCAGTCTTTTTCTGGTTTTGGGCCGATAGGGTTACCATCACTATCACTGAGTTGTGGGGCATTCCAACCATTGATCACAACCTTCCATGTTTTATTGTCAAGGGACTTCATGAAGGCACACATGCGAGCCTTCCAATAGTCGTAGTTACTTCCATCTAGAACTGGTGGTCAGTTGATGGAACCTCCTTCTCTGGTATTGTCCATCTTGAGGATCAAAATTTTTGTTTAGGAACTCACCTAAAGCTGTAGGTGCCCCCCTCTGATACCAATTGAAATTTTGATCAGGTAGTTGTGCAAGATGTCACACACAATGTTATGTATAATGCTATAACACAGTGTATGACAACTTGCTTAGATAAAGTAGGACAGTAAATATCAAAACGTAATAAACAACGACACAACAAATTGTTTACCCAGTTCGGTGCAACGTCACCTACGTCTGGGGGCTCACAGCCTAGTGGAAAAGTTTCACTATCAGTAATACTTCAAAACATACAAGTACCTATGATCATCACAAGATCTATACTTTATGCTACTATTACACGTGCAACCTATCTCAAGGTCTCCCCCTGAATCCAAGACACCGTCTTGATTCCACTCTTCGAGCAATCGCCTTGCTCTATCGGTTCAAGTTGTCGTTGAACGTTGTGGTTGCGTGCAGTCTTCACTCTCGCGATCAGTAACCCCTCAATCACCTAACTCTCAATAGTTAAGGTGACACACAATATCCTCAGCACAATCTACAACCTCTCAGCCTGCAAACCTTCACGTCTAAGAGCTTTGTAAATTATTGCTAGGAAACAATAAAAGAACCACACAATTGCTAAGGGGGTAGCCTAAGCTTATATAGCAATCAAGTATGAGTACTAACCCTAATGGTTTTCCTCTTTATCAGCGTCTTTCTTCTTTCAAGAATCGGAGACGCGCTGGAACTTTCACAAGTCCTACTTGTAGTCGTACTTTATGAAGAGCAGAGACTTTCCTGATTTCCGTCGAACATGATGTTTGCCGAGATGTCGTTAACAATGTCGCATATGATGTTTCAACATTCTTTATGACATCTTTTCTAGTTCCTTAAAAATAATTCAATCACCAAAAACGTCGTAACTACAATTATTAACTCGATAACTTTTTATTTTAAAATTTTGGGAAATAACCATAAATACTCTTATATTTATCATTATTTTAAAACCTAATATGGTCTAACCAGAGTGAAACTTGATCTACAATAGACCAAATTAGTTCTGGTTTGAGTAGTTTATCATCTTCCACGAAGGCGTCCTACAATCCCAATTCTAGCGTCGACCAAGCTCTGATGAGTTTCAAAAACCCATTATCCATGGGGAAAACAGTAATCGGCCATGATCCACAAAGAAATGATAAAAAAAACATCACCGAATAAGTTTGTTCCACAACAGGTAAAGACCGGCACCTCAACATTTTGAGGAAACTCTAAGTATGGTAAATCAGAGGGAGCCCATCCCAAAGAACTGGAGAATCTGAACTGAAAAAGTAAGGCAACCGACACCGCCTGAAAATCACGTAGGCCACTCCAGAAGCTGCTCGAGAGGCTTCGAACAGAAGAGTTGGAACGAGAATGTCATATGGTTCACATATTCTCACACCACAATTGGTTCTCAATCGAATGTTTTGTAGACCAATAATTATGAATGTAGATGAAAAGTAAAACTATAGCAAATGAAATAAGGAAAACGTAAGAGTTGTACCGAAACTTGGTTAGAAGGAGATTGCAGATTGTGTGAAAGAGTCGTCCGAGTTCAACAGGTTGGTGTTTCCTTAAGACAATATTGCTCTCTTTGTGGCACTTGAAGGAATCTCGAGCAATTTTCTCCCAAGATAAAACGGACTAAACCACTAACGAGTGCTACGAATATGGAGTCTGGCGATCTAACGATCGATGTATATTTAAGAAGTGGAGAGAAAATGATGAGAAGAAGATGATCTTCATATCCGATTTCAATCCTTTATAGAGGAGAGATGGCACCGTTTTGAACAGACACAACCGTTCGTAACATGCATCTTTTGGAAAGGTTGCGACTCTTCAACCAAAAGGTGCTTCATTTTAAAGCCAAATACATTGAATGGTTGAAATGAAAAGATATATCCATTGAATAAAAATATTATCTAAATTCAATGGTTGGAATGATAATATGCATATTCAAATTATATAGTTTCCAATAATCCCCCGCATTGAATGGATATTAGCATTATGTTAACAAAACAATTTTTCTCATACATGTCTCACTTGTTTAAATACAAGGTGAAAAAGTTATTGCATCGGGTTAAGTAGCTCGTGGCCTTGAACTTTTCTAGTGACAACCTATTGAACCTACTAGCGAATCAGTAGACTTGATCGTCTTTGAACTGTAAGCTGTTAGTGTAAGTCTAACAATAGATAGCACACAATAAATTTCTCGATCAATGTTAGATATCTGTGTGTGTTCGTTTTGACCTTAAACACTTGGTTGGCTCATGAATGTGTATGAATATCCGGCCTTACTTATATTCATTGAAGCGGCCCCACTTCACATTCACTAACGTGATTCTATAAAGAGTATCCCGCAAATACCCCATTGTGGCCTAAAACATCCACAATATAGATATCATTAAAAGATTAACTTATCCTATCACGGCGGTAGGTGCACTGACTTATCATAGGAATGGATAAGAAGTCAAGTACTTCCCAGTGCCATAAGTTTGACAACGCTTCGTTGTCCCGTTGAACCTAGATCTTGGGATCTCCAGTCAACTAGGTTCGGTTTCCGCAAAAGTCAAACTTATATTGAGTTTACGGCCTTAACCTCATTCCTCTCGATAAGATTTCAACTTGTTCACTAGGTAAACCTTTTTTTAATAGATCTGAAATATTATCCTTGGACCTTACATAGTCCAGCGTGATAATCCCATTCGAGAGTAGTTGTCGTATGGTGTTGTGTCTACGGCGTATGTGTCTAGACTTACCATTATACATGAGACTTTGCGCCCTTCCAATAGTCGATTGACTATCACAATGTATGCTTGTTGGAGGTACAGGCTTGTCCCATCCAAGTATATCTTTCAAGAAATTTCGAAGCCACTCAGCTTCGTCTCTAGCTTTATCTAATGCAATGAACTCAGATTCCATAGTAGATATGGCTATACATGTTTGTTTGGAAGATTTCCATGATACTGCTCCACCTCCCAAAATGAATAAATAGTCACTAATAGATTTTAATTCATTGGAGTCAGATATTCAATTTGCATCACAATATCCATCGACGACCGTAGATATTTAGTGTACTGTATCTTCAAGTTTTTAGTGCATTGTAAGTATCCCAATATTCATATGATGGCTTTCCAATGATGCTTGCCAGGATTACTCGTAAATCGACTTAGTTTACTTACTGCATAAGCAATGTCCGGTCTAGTATAATTCATGATATACATGAGACTGCCTAGAATACGAGAATATTCTAGTTGGCACACACTTTCACCTATGTTCTTAACCTATCGTTGTGTCATGTCAACTGGCGTTTTAATGGGTATGATTTTGTGGTCTTTATCAAATACTTTTTCAATATAATGTTATTGAGATAAAGCATACCCGTCTGATATCTTGGAAATCTTTACTCCTAAGATAACATCCGCGACTCCTAAATCTTTCATGTCAAACTTGGATGATAACATTGCTTTCGTAGCTCTTATTACGTCCATATTACTACCAAATATGAGCATGTCGTCTACGTATAGACATACAATGACATATCCCAACTTTGTGTGTTTAACATACACACATTAATCGCATTCATTAATTTTGAATTCATTGGATAGCATTTCATTGTCAAATTTTGCATGCCATTGTTTTGGTGTTTGCTTAAGTCCATATAGCGACTTAACAAGTCTGCAAACTTTGTTCTCATTTCTAGGGGATGAGAAACCTTCGGGTTGTTGCATGTATATTTTTTCATCTAATTCCCTAATAAGAAATGATGTCTTCACATCCAATTGATGTATTTCCAGACCTTGAATTGATGCAATGGCGATAAACATCTGTATGGATGTTATCCTTGTCACATGCGAATGAGTGTCAAAATAGTCTAAACCCTCTTTCTGCATGAACCCTTTTACTACAAATATTGCCTTGTGTTTGTCTAGTGACCGGTCAGTTTTTAGTTTTTTCTTAAAAACCCACTTGTAACCCAATGATTTTGCGCCAGGGGGAAGATCCACTAGTTCCCACGTGTGATTTTGCAAGATGGATTCTATTTCGTTATTTACTATTTCTTTTGCAATAAGGAGCATCTGGCGAACTCATTGCTTGTTTAAAAGTTTGTAGTTCATCTACCGCCAATAGTGATACAAAATCAGGTCTAAAGGAACTAGCTTTCCTTGCCCTTTTGCTACGCCTTGGAGGTTCCACATCAATTTTCTCGTGGTTATCCTCATTTAGACTTGCTGGCTCTCCAGCTTCTCGGGGTCTTTTTTGGGTGCTTGATTCATTAGGTTTTTATGAGGATATATGTGTTCAAAGAATGTAGCACTCCTTGATTCAATTATGGTATTCACATGGATATCCGAGATTTCAGACTTGTATACCAAGAACCGATATGCGCTACTATGATGAGCATATCCGATGAAAATGGCATCAATAGTCTTAGGTCCAATTTTGACCTTTTTTGGTTTAGGTACCTCTACTTTAGCCAAACACCCCCACACTTTCAAGTATTTGTAGGATGGTGGTATACCCTTCTATTTTCAAGGTTTTCTTATGATGCATTTTGTTGAGAATGTAGTTTGCAGAAAGCAAATCTTCTCCCCATAAGTTGTCTGGCAAACCCGAGCTTAATAATAAGGCATTCATAATCTCCTTAAGAGTTCTGTTTTTGCATTCTGCAATACCGTTAGATTGAGGGGAATATGGTGTCGTAGTTTGGTGTATTATATTATTCACCGTACAAAATTCTTCAAAGAGATGTTCATATTCTCCACCCCTATCGCTACTAAGGCTTTTATTTTCTGACTTAGTTGATTTTCAACCTCATCTTTATAAATCTTAAAGATTTCGAATGCCTCATCCTTATTTCTCAATAAGTACACATGACAATATCTTGTATAGTCGTCAATAAAGGTAAAAAAAATACCTCTTTCCACCTCTGGTTTGGCACATTTTCATATCACACAAATCTGTATGTACTAAATCCAAAGGTTTCGTGTTTTTTTCAATCGAGTGAAAGGAATATCTTGTCATTTTTGCTTCAACACAAATTTGACATTTTTCTTTTGGATTAATTCTATACTTAGGAATTGCATCCAAGGAAATTAAACGACGAATAGAATCATAATTAACATGTCCTAATCTAACATGCCAAATATTAGATGACTCGGCGATATAAATGTAAGATTCGGTTTTATTTATTTTCATAGGAACTTCCTTGGGTACAATAGTCATTACATTCATCTTAAATAGTCCCTCACTCACATATCCCCTTCCAACTTGCACTTCGTTTTTCGATAGAACAAACTTGTCAGACACAAAAACCATTTTGAAGACATTCTTTATCAGCAATGATCCGAAAACCAGGTTCTTCCGGATCTCTAGAACGTAGAGAACATTTGTTAATATAAGCTCCTTCTCATATGTCATTTTCAGCACTATCTTTCATTTGTCTTCGACCTTTAATGTTGAGGAATTGCCCATGAAGATCTGATCTTCCTCGGTAGCTGCCTTGAAAGTGGAGAGCATCCACTTGTTGGCACATATGTATCGATTGGCTCCGGTGTCTACGAACCATTCTTTGCTATTTCCAACTAGGTTACATTTAGTAACCATAGGACATAGGTTCAACTCCGACACGGCTCCGGAAAGATTGTCAGCCGCTGTGACGTGCACTTGGTTTTTCTTGTACTTCTTAAATTTTCTGGCTTTACGACACTCTTCTGTCTTGTGCCTATGATGTCACAGTTGTTACATTTACCCATAAACCTTTTGGTCTTCTGGAATTGGCCACCATCATTCCTCTTTCTTTTACGAAAGCCCTCATTCTCAACAGTGTTGGCCTTTGCAGCCATATTGTCGCCATATGCCTTTTTCTTCGACTTGCGATTATTTTCTTCTATCCTTAGACAAACAATGAGGTTTTCAAGTGACATTTCCTTCCGCTTATGCTTCAGGTAGTTCTTGAAGTCCTTCTATCCTGGAGGTAACTTCTCGACAGCTGCAACCACTTGAAACGACTCGCTTAAATACATTCCTTCATCGTGGATGTGGTGGATGATCAGCTATAGCTCATGAATCTGACTGATAACAGTCTTGCAGTCTACCATCTTGAAGTCCAGGAATCTATCGACAATGAATTTCTTCATTCCAACATCTTCAGTCTTGTACTTTTTCTCCAATGAAGCCCAGAGTTCCTTTGCAGTTTTGTACACACAATATATGTCGTAGAATTCATTTTCTAGGCGTTAAGGATATAATTCCTGCACAAATATTCAGAACTTTTTCATACATCGAAAGCCATTAGTTTATCTTTATCAGATTCATCTTCTCCTATAACAGGAGAAGTCTCCGTAAGGAATTTGTGTACGTCGAGCGTAGTTAGCCTGAACGGCATCTGTGGCTGCCAACTCTTAAAATATGTACCATTGAAATTGTCTGACTTCTCACTGTGAGATACAACCAACGTTGGATGAGAAAGCACTGGTCCGACAGGAGCATTTTTCGTACTCGAAGATACCCGAGTCATGTGGGATTTTGATATATATAAAAAATGATAAAAATTTTGAAAAAACTGAAAGTTGGAGAAAAATATTGTCTGAAGCTTGTAGATCAATAACTATGAATGTAAATGAGAAGTAAAACTATAGCAAATGGAATAAGGAAAACATAAAAGTTGTACTGAAACTTAGTTAGACGTAGATTGCAGATTGTGTGAAAGAGTCGTCCGAGTCCAGCAGGTTGTTGTTTCCTTAAGACAATATTGCTCTCTCTGTGGCACTTGAAGGAATCTCCAGCAACTGTCTCCCAAGATAAAATGGACTAAACCACTAACGAGTTCTACGAATAGTAGATTCTGGCGATCTAACGATCGATTTGTATTTAAGAAGTGGAGAGAAAATGATGAGAAGAAGATGATCTTCATATCCGATTTCAATCCTTTATAGAGGAGAGATGGCACCGTTTTGAACAGACACAACCGTTCGTAACATGCATCTTTTGGAAAGGTTGCGACTCTTCAACCAAAAGGTGTTTCATTTCAAAGTAAAATACATTGAATGTTTGAAATGAAAAGATGCATCCATTGAATAAAAATATTATCTAGATTCAATGGTTGGAATGATAATATGCATATTCAAATTACATAGTTTCCATTATGTTTCCCCATATATATTTATACACACACACACACACACCATCATAACTCCTGCTATTGAACGTTCTCGGGTAAGTGTCTTCGCATGTCATAATCACGCGATGAAACTCGCTTCACGTATGTAAGGCCGAAACGCGTAGTCCAAAACTTCGTGACTCAGACAAATGTCCCTCGCGCAAGCTTACACGGTTACAAGTAATATATTTATAACCGGTTAGATACCAGGTCGATCCATAGGGACCAAATAGGGGTCTCTCAATTGAAAATTTTGCGTCTTCTTTCTCGACACGACTCGATAAAGTAAATAGCACAGATAATGAAATAATCTAAACTGTCCTAAGCACACAACTAAAACTACACTACCACTAATGCAAGAAAAGTAAATGGGGGAGCGGATGGTAGATAGTTGGTTGGAAGTCGAGAATTCGAGAACCGAAGGAACTAGACATTATGATCAAGGAAATCAAGCAACCAAATGAGACATCGATAATAAGCATGCATTTCATTGACATATGTTTTAAATACCGAACAATTCTCTTGACATTGGGAACGGCCTAATTAACCCGAGTCTTGCGCACTTATGGGGGCTACCACACTTAGACAATGTCACTCAATGCAAGTGTATGTTCACCCCGTACACCGAAGACCCTAAGCTAACCACACTAATACCAACAATCTTTGAATCGAGAAGTGAGCTCTAGGTTCCTACCTCTCGAGTCTACTAAAGTAGAATTAACAAACATGCACGCAACATATCAAAGTTCACACAATTACAAGACATGCGTGGTCATTATACAATATTATCGAAATACTAGTTCTTTTGGTGAGTCAAGTGATGAACCTATGCCATAAATACCAACCTCGCCTCTCGGCATTGAGATTGACCTAGTTCCGAGTCAATTCTTACCCTCTCGGGTTCGAACCAACGTCGAGACCGTATTCGCCCGACAATCTTAGGCTAAGGGTTGATCTGAGGTGTCAAGACCCGGTCTCGAGCCTCCAACCCTCAGTTGTTACTAGTTCCGATACTATCCGTTCCTCTCGGGCTCGGCTTAGTCTCTAAAATACATACTATAGATGGCCAATCATACAATACATGCATTAAATCAAGCAAACCACACATCACAATCTTCAACCTAAAACTATTGCCTCAATAAATTAAACTCAATACATACAAGAGTCTAGCTCCTATGACCTAGGGTTTTTAGCCCCAAATCATGTGCTCAAGCATTCACATACAAGAAATATCTAGATTCAAGATAAGGAAAGAAAATTACAAACCCAAACCCAAAGACATGGGTGTTACGAAGTTCAAAACTCTCAAATCTAGATTCTCCTTGCATTCTCTTGCCTCCTCTTCTTCTTCCCATGGTGGTGGTGGTGGTGGAAACCCACCCTTGGAGCACCAAAAATGGCCTCCAAGGGAGGTTCTTGGAGCCAGTTTTCTCTAGGAACCCTTGGGAGGTCGAAAAACCTCTCAAAACTAAGTGTAGGTGCTAAAAATTGAGTGTTGGATAATGAAAAATTAGGTTTTATGCGCTTCAAATGGCATATCTGCGACTTTGTGACGATCGTGACGGGGTATGTCACGATCGTGACACCCCTAGTCACGTTCGTGACATCTTCGTGACGCTCGTCGTCTCTCGCTACGGGTTGCTTGCAAAAAAATTAATTTGTCACGATCGTGACGGGGTTTTTCCCGATCGTGACACTTTGAAACCTTCTCTAGTGGCTAGGATCAACACATTATGGGCTCCAATCGGACTTCGGATGAGAAATCTACACCACCGGGAAGTTTCATCTGTTGTGCATAATTTTCTTATTCAATTTTCAGCTCCAATTATGCTACAATTGTGTCTTTCACCTACAAAATGTCAAAATTCTACCAGGGATCAAAAGTACCAAATAATGGCTCTAAAAGCCGAAACGAGTACAATTCGGTACTTTAATGCAGGACCGAAGTGTAAATGCAATGTCACATCGGGTCAGCAACAACGAACTCGTTGAAAGTCCCCATAATCGCATTGTCTAGGTGGAGCTCCCTTTTTAGACCCTCATCAAGAGCAAATTGCACATTTTCATTTCACTCACTTGTTTCAATTTCTTGTAATTCATTTCTCTCTCATACTTCAATTATCATGTATTGCTTTTTAAGTTAAGAGTTAGTTGGTCCCTTCTCGAGATCTTTTTCTCTTTCCAAATCAATATTATCAAAAATTTACCGATCAAATTTTTTTTTCATATTTATTACTATAAGTACACCTAAATTTAAGTTTATCTTTCTCACTCTCTTAAGTTCATGTTTTTCTCGTGGTTAGTGACGGTACGAGGTCTTTAAAATAAAAGAGATAAACAGTTATAATTAAGTGTATTAAAATGTCTTTTTCCCTTATTAATATATAATTACAATGACAAATATATGTTGATTTGATAGTAGAGAAAATCAATATTAATTTTATGATATTCTTGTACTTGAATGAATTATTATGAATTCGTCATAGTATTAATAAATAACACAATAAACATGTCATCAATATATGATAAATAGTAAAATCATATATTATTGTGTTGTAGGGCTTGCTCTATAACAACAACGAGGATTAGGAGACTCAAAATGTAATAAGTAGCGACAACAAATATGATAAGTAGTTTACGCTATTAGGTAAAGTATAATAAGTACTGGCAACCTATATCAACGGTTGAGTACTCGAGTTCGTAACCCAATTGTCTTCCTAGACTTTGCTTTGTAAAACAATACTGATAGAGGCCCAATTGAAGTTGTAATAAAGTATGAGTTTGAGATAGATACTTCAGCGAGACCTGAACTCAAGCTCCTTCAAACCAAACTTAAGTGCTTAACTGATTGATCTAATAAGACTCGGTTAATTTATTTGTATGTGATAATTGATAAACAATGACAATATATAATAAGTTGTAACAAATATAACTATCTAATCAATACACGGACAAATGTAACAAATGTAACTATCTAATTTGTAACAAATAATTTGTAACAATATATAATTTGGGGGAAATCTCTTACGGTTGTTGCAAAAATAATGGAGAATGTCGGGGCATCATCTTATCGTAAACATGGACAAATAAATAAATATATGGTTGAAAGAGATGCCAAAAAGTAGTATAGAGGAATGGGCATGGCCACTTATTAGTTAGTGTTTCTTCTTTATAGATGTTGGCCTTAAGCCTCACCACAAAGAAGAGAATGGTACAAAAGGATTAGGGGGGCTTGTGTTGTGGGCCAATTTCTGTATAAATGCACGCCTTTAAAGCTACATTTCCTATTACACTTGGACGTCGGACCTTTTCTTTTTGGCGTTTCTCTTCTCTTCCTTCCTCACTATGTATATTTCATATTATCAATATGTAAAATTGATAATAATATGTTGTTCTTCGTATATAGATGTAAAATTGCTAAAATAGACCACTATATTTGCATTTTTTATGTTCTTACCCAAAAAATAGGGATAATTACACATAAGTACATCTAACTGTACGTCATTCTCACATAAGTACACCCAAATATAAAACTCGATTTTGCAGTCATCCAAATTACATTTCGTCTCAAATAACTCTAATGTGGTTAAATCTAACAGAATTTTGAGGTCAAAATACCAAAATACCCTCGATAGTTCTAATTTAAAATCAGGTTGGTCAGACCAGTTCAATTATGGTCTGACCGATTCAAATTTAAAATATTTATTATTAAATAATCAATAAAAATATTATTAACTAAAATAATAACTACATAATATTTTTTAAATAATATAATATAATTATTATAAAAAAAAATTTATTATTAATAAATAAATTTATTAAGGTTTTACCATATGAAAATATATCATATTTTTTGTAATGATTAATTATTAAATAACTTGATGAAACTTTTGAATAACATAACTCTATCATACGAGTTTCGTTTCAGGGTCATAGTATATCAAATTGAAGACTATTGGATGATTTTCGATTTGATATATTTTGATCCCAAATCGAAACTCGTATGAGAGAGTTATGTCATTTGAAAGTTTCATTATATTATTTAATAATTAATTTTTACAAAAAATATTAATAATTATAATTAAAATAATAATTAATAATGTAAATAAATAAATAATAATAATATATAAACAAAAACATTTTTCTTCAAAGTAATAGATTTTATAATTCTCTTCGATTTGATATATCATTAGTCCGAAACAGAATTATTGAACTGGTCCAACCGTCTGATTATAAATCAAAATTATTGGGGGTATTTTGATCTTTTCATCACAAAATTTTGTTATATTTAACTCTATTGAAGTTAAGTGAGATGAAATATAATTTAGGTGACTGTAAAACAGAGTTTTATATTTAAATGTATTTATATGAGAATAACGTATAGTTTGATGTATTTATGTGTAATTACCGTTAAAAAATATTATCACCGCTTCTAGTGATTTGTGATTTTCCTTTATTACTGTGTACTAAAAGAGTTGAAAATCATCATCTTCAACTATTTGTAATTTGTATTTACTAATGTTATTACATTAACGGTTAGAATTAACAAAACATATGTGTTCATTGTCACGTGACTTTAATATACGTCACAATAACATTAATGTTGTTTTGAATGAAGAAAATTTTTAAAATAAATCATAGGTTGATGACAGCAAGGTTGACAACAAGGCATATCTTATCCGAGTTCTCTACGCCCTTGTCTCAACCTAATATGCCAAACCTGCCCGACTTTTTTATTAAATTTCTACGATATTAGTTGTGGAGCCCGACCCAATATGTACAACTCAGTTTTACATGGTATCAGAGCGAGTCGATTTGGACTTGTGCTAGTAGGCCTCGCCTCCTTGTGGCTATGTTCCCCTGTAAGCTTGATATTGTGGTCCACGTAAGGGGAGAAATAAGACCGCGTGCAAAAAGACACGTGTTATGGGTCCAAAAGGATATCGTTTCGACCATAACTTATTGGTTTTTAGTCTTTATTTGAGCTTTAGTATAGTCATTTGTGAACACGTGATGTTGCGAGATGTTTGGTTGCGTGTACTGTAGAGGCGGGGATTTAAGCACTTATTTTTGGGAAGTGGAGCAAGATGACTTGGAGTGCAAGAGACAAGGACAGAGTTGGACTCTACCAGCTACTCTGGAGTAGAGTCTAGAGCAAGCTCCTTTTCATCCACTCGTGAGCGGAGAAACCAGAGAAGCGTCCACTTGAGAGATGCTCCACTGAAGAATCTAGAGCAGAGTTGCCAGTGTAGAGCATCCAGAGCATCTCCCCGCCAGCGACTCCGGACGGAGCGTCAACTGAAATGCGACTATTTGTAGCCTCTATATAACATTTTAGGTAATTTCATTTTGGGGGATCTCATTTTTGGAGCACTTTGACACTGTTTCATCTAGCTTGGAGCTTAATTTTTCGTTGGAGAGACCATTGGAGAAGCTTGGAAGTTTGGAGCTCGACGATTTGGAGCAATCAATTGGCAGAGCCATATAGAAGATCCATGAGCAACTCTCTTACTCTCTAGTTTAGATTGTTCGTGTGTTCTTCATTTCTTGTATATTGCTTTAGATCCATGACTTGTGAGTTGGATTCTATGGTTGAGGGCTAAAACTCTTGACCATAGGTACTTAGATATTGTTTGATACATTTTTAATATATAATTGAGGTATTATTTATAGGCACATGATTGTGTGATTGGTGTTTATCATACTTGTGGTTGAGACTATCCTAGTTTGGCCAATTGGGATTGTTGATTGTGGTTAGTACATCGATTCTCGAGGAAAAATGCTAATTAATCTAGGTGTCATCGAGGGTGAAGGCTCAAGACCGTGTCAAGACACCTTCGTTGATCCCTTAACTTGTGATTGTCGGTTGATTGCAATCCGAGTTGAAATTGATCTCGAGAGGGTAGAGATCAACTCGGTATTAGGCCATTCTCAATGTGGAGAGACGAGTTTGGTATTTAGGCATATGCTATTCACATGTGTATGCTTGGAATTCATGCCGATTTTGTATATCTAGTGTCCTACATGACTTAATACCCATGGTTTGTGTGTAAGTGATAGTCATTCGACTTTCTCTTGTCCGTGCTTGTTGAGTTCTATTTTGTGTATGTCTAATAGTAGTAATTGATCTCACTTTGCATTTAGAGCATTCAAATTTACATTTCTTTCACATACCGAGTTAGAAAAAGACCCAAAGCTTAGTCCCCATGGAATTCGACTCGGTCTTACCGGTTTATTACTTGGGATCGCGTGCATTTGTGCGGGGTGCTTAAGTGTGGTTTTAACCGATCACGCTTTTGCCCAACAAGTTTTGACGTCCTACTATAGCCTAAATGAGTTGATAATGGCCTACATGTAGAATACATGTGAGGGGGAGTGTTGAGAATATAAAGTTCTATATTGAAAGAATATGAAATCAAAGGGTTGTATAGAAAGAAAATGGTCAAACCCAACTAACAAGCTTTAGCTTTTAGTTGTGAAGTCCGCCCCAATATGTACAATCCAGTTTTACATGGTATTAGAGCATGTCGATTTGGGCATGTGTTTGTGGACTATTCGTGCCTACGCCCCCTGTGATCTATGATGCATATGCAGAAGTCGAGTTCTGCTATGGTCCACATGTAGAAGGCTACTGTTTGGTTTTTGTGCCCTAGCACAATATATTTTCAATCTAATCATGTAATAAAGATTATTAGTTGAAATAAAATCGGCATTCATATTACTAAGTGTTGTAGTAATATCTTGAGTATGATTTGATTTGTATCATTGATGTGTCAACACATAATAGTAGATCTACAGATCAGATAAAATCTTACTTGAGCAGTCCCCGATCAGAATAGCTTCATAAGAAGCGATCGGTATGAGGCTAACTCTAAATGATCATGCTCTACTGATTATGGCCAGAAGGAGGCCAGAGTTAGGTCATAGTATCACCAGTCAGGGGTGATATAGGACAACCCGATCATGAGTATGTTACATAGACACAGTCATGAACATACTCATATGTCAGGGCATGAAATCACATCCTCAGACGGAAGGACCATTGAGGTCAATATGAAATGAGTGACGAGTTTGACTCAGTCTAACGTCTCCTGCAAAAGGGTTACAATAACGATTGTGATTGGCTCGATCACAAGTTACATAAGTTGACTTAATGGATCGCTGAAGGATTTATCCCTCATACGGACGTGTGAGAAGATATCAGTTTAGGCCACTTGATGAGTACAACTGAAATACAATAGCATGGCCATGCAGTCGATACGAAGTATCAGTTACAATTCAGTTAACTCAGAATCAAGAAACAGGACAATAGAACGAGAATGACTTGTCTATGCCTCGTGGTTGTCAAAGATATCAAGAGGATAAAAGGATAGATTCATGTACGACAAGGTTAAGTCGAAATCTCGATAATCACAAGCGTTGGGTAATCATGATGTCTTGCTAGAGGCCACTCATGATGGAAAGGGTAAAATGGTAATTTTACCAGTCCGCCGACATGTCGTGAGCCTAAAGGGTCACACACTAAAGTTTGAGTAAAACGGATGGAATCACATGGAGGAATCATGAGAGAGACAAAATCCGGTTTTGGATTAAACCGGATTATACCGATTTCGGTTTATGACTAAACCGGAAATCAAGAACGGTTTAGTATGACTAATTAATTATAATCTAATTAAATATATTTAATTAAATTAGCTAAACTGGGTCTAGCCAGAATGGGCTAAGCCAGAATGAGCTTCTCTACATAATTAATTAAAAGTTTTGGGCTTTAAGCTCATTAAGGTCTTTAATTAATTATTGCCTAAAAGGTTTATAAAAGAGAAATTTTCAGATCTGAAAATTAAGGGAATTATTTTCCCAAAACCCTAGCCGCCACTCTCTCTCTCTCTCTCTCTCTCTAGCCGATTTCGGCTACCCCTTCTCCCCTCTCTCCGTCCGTTTTGCTTGCTACGATCTTCTAGTAAGGATCGTTGTGAGTATCCCCGGATTGCTCTTCCTGTGTGGACGTTCTTTAGAGGTCGCTAAATATTATTTAGTGACTACGGGATTTCAAATCAAGGTAAACATATAAGTTTTGATTATAGCCTAGATCTCAAGATCAATTCATGATCATGCAAGATTCATATTAATTCAGATATTTGAGGTTAATTTTTTGTATGGGCATAAAATTATATGATTCGAACCCTCAAATAATTCCTTCAGTTGTATCAGAGCCTGGTTATGCATGATTTTGTATTCGAGCATGATAGGCTAGATTTGATTTTTGCAATTTAATTCGGTATTGTGAATTGAAAAATTGCAAATTTTATGATTTTGGTTAATGAATTAACTGCTGGAATTTTTCTTATGTTGCTGAAAAATTTAATTGATCAAGTAAGATCAGGATCGAGACCCGTGGGAGGCCGAGGCTAGCCAAGAGGCTAACCCCGGCCGCGCCACGGGCCGATCGGCCGGAATGGGAAGGCCGACAAGATCTGCCCGTGGCAGATTTGGCCGAGCCTATTGGCTCCGGCCAGGGGAGGGTCTCGGCCCGACCAGATCCGGCCAGGAGGCCCGCCTCGGCCAGCAATAATTAATTAAAATTTTGGTTCGGTCAAATCAGATTGGATTCGGGTCAGAACCGACCTAGAAAAATCCAGTATTTTCAGCAATAATTAATTAAAATTTCAGACCGATTCGGTTTCGATAAACCAGCGCGTGAACCGATTTAGTTCAGAAATTAATTGGTTCAAGAAAACGGTTTCGATAAACCGTATTTTATGATTTAAAGCAAGATAAAATTGGAATTAATATGTTTGCTTGAAAGCATGCTTGTTTGATAACACGATGTTTGCAACATGATTGCTTTGTTAGCTCGAATTTAGGATTTAATTTCGGTTTGCAACCTGTGAGTTGCTTATGAGTTGTATTTTAATAGTGACCTGCGTGTCACATCATTTATTTTATTTAAATTAAATGTAATTACAAAGTCCCAAGACGAGGAGAACCGAAGAGAAGGACGGTAATCCCGAGGAGGCGTGAGGCCAGTGGGAGTCCAGGAGAATGAGGAAAGACAAGACTTAGTATAGGTTCTAGTTTATTCCAGTAGGGTTAGTGGGCTAGCTAAAGCAAATTTACATTTATGTTTATGAATGTATGATTTAATTTTCATAAGTTCATGTTAATTAGATCATCACCCACATGTGTAAAGATTAATAATAATAAGTTAATCACGCACATGTAAACCAGAATTGAAATTATCTCTACATGGATTTGTAGATGATAAATTCAAATTAAGATCAAATTATGATTAGTGATAATGGATATTTAAAAGGCAAGTAATTTCAAGTCAAGCTAGATACCGCCCACTTTTCATCACTTGGATTAGCTCTCAGGCTCATGGGTGGATACGATTAACGTGGATCCATGAGAATGGGTTCTAATAGAAGATGGACTAGTTTGCATGGGTACGTGCGCATTAGTGTAGTAACCATGCAGATTGGACCATGCATTGAAAATTGGTTGACTTGGCTACAATTCTCAAATGATCTGAGCCAGGGTATCAGATATAGGGCAATGTCGTATACATACAATGTATAAGCCCTAGCCAATAATCACATGGAATTGTGAAAGGACTGGACTGTCCTACTCCAATGTCCAAAACTGGGGCGATGAGATTAACTCAATTCAGTTTTGGGTATGCGGAGATCTTGGTTTAGATTTAGACACAAGAATCAGAAATGTTCATAATCAAGTATCTCTTACTTCAACTTAATTAAGAATCTGACCGAATTTATTTTCATGTATAGATTAATGGCACCGTCGCAACCCAAATCAATACGTTATGGTAGTGAAGCCTTAAAGTCTCTTCAGTCGAGTGACAGGCTGACGGGGACCAACTTCCTGGTTTGGGAGAGGAACCTGAAGCTTGCCCTTCAGTATGACAGACAGGAGTATATCCTTACAGACAAGCCTTTAAAAGAGCCTGCAGATGATGCCAGCGAGGCCGATAAGAACGCTTATGACAAGTACATAAGCGATCGAAAAGATGTTGGCATCCTCATGGTCGGGTCTATGAAAAATGACACCCAGGACCAGTTCATGCATCTCATGGGCGATCCCTAAGAGATGATGGAGGAAATAAAAATATACTACAAGAAGAATGCTCGTGTCGAAAGATACGGCACTCTTAGGGAGTTATTTTACAGCAGGCTGAATGCTGGTGAGGTAGTGAGCACACATGTCCTCAAGATGAAGCGGCTCTTTGATCGCTTGGCAGGTCTAGGTCATAAATTCACAAAGCAGCTGAAATCAGACATAGTCCTGATGTCGCTTCCAAAGGTTTATGGAGATGTGATCACAAATTACAATCTCCATAATATGAAAAAGACTATCAAGGAACTGCATGTAATGTTGGTGACAGTAGAGAAAAATCTCAAGGGCAAGACCCCTGAGGTTCTGATGGTCAATAAGGGTGTTAGCTTCAAAAGAGTTGGCAAACCTACTGGCAAGGCACCAGCAGTGTCAGGTAAGGGTAAGGCGCCAATGCACCTAGCTGGGCAGATGAGGGCACCTAGAGGTCCGAGAATCCAAGCGGTTCCTAGAACCGAAGGGAGCACTTCGACTTCAGAGGTAGTCTGTTACTACTGCCAGCAGCCAGGTCATTGGAGGAAGGATTGCAGGCAGCACAAGAAATATGTGAAGAGCTTGCAGAAGGGAGGACACCCTTCAGGACCTGGATCAGGTATTTACGTTATTGAGTATAATCTCAACGTTACTTTCTCATATACATGGGTAGTTAATACCGGAGCAGAATCTCACATTTGTGTTAATCTGCAGGATCTGGAAAGTAAGAAGCTACTTGGGAAAGGCGAGCGGGATCTGAGAGTCGGAGACAACAGTTCGGTGTCAACGACGGCTATCAGTTCTGTTAGTCTTAGGATGCCCACAGGGTTTATTTTAGTTTTGGATGATGTATTATGTGTACCTACATTTAGTAGGAATATTATTTCAGTGTCCAGTTTGGAAAAACTTGGTTTTGTATTTGCCATAGACAATGGCTTATTTACTTTATCAAGAAATAATATCGTTTATGGCAATGCATCTATGGTTGGTGGATTATATATTTTAAATATTGATAACACTAACTACAGTTCAAACTATAACGTAAATAAGAGGTTGAAGTCGGATGACTTAAACCAGACAGTGATGTGGCACTGTCGTCTAGGCCACATAGGCGAGAAACGCGTCTCGACACTTCATAAGTGTGGGCTATTAAGCCCGTTTGAATTCACACCAATCAAGAGATGCGAATCTTGCATTATGGGAAAGATGACAAAGGCGCCTTTTGGCGGCTTAGGTGAAAGGGCGAGTGATTTCCTGGGCCTAATACATTCAGAAGTATGTGGGCCTATGAGTGCACTAGCCATGAGAGGTTTCAGATAATTCATAACCTTTACCGACGATTTCAGTAGGTATGGGTATGTCTATTTAATGAGACATAAGTCGAAATCCTTTGATAAATTCAAGGAATTCCAAAATGAAGTACAGAACCAGCTTGGTAAAAGTATAAAGGCACTTTGTTCCGATCGAGGTGGCGAGTACTTAGATCAGGAATTTCTCAGTCACCTAAGGGATAACGGTATACTCTCAGAATTAACTCCGCTAGGAACTCCTCAGCTGAATGGTGTTTCCGAACGGAGGAACAGAACCCTGCTTGACATGGTTCGTTCCATGATGAGTCATGCTGACCTTCCAGAATCGTTCTGGGGCCATGCCTTAGAAACGGCCGCATTCATTTTGAATCGGGCACCTACAAAGGCAGTGGAGACCAAGCCATTTGAGGTTTGGCAAGGGAAAGCTCCCAAGCTGTCTTTCCTCAAGATCTGGGGGTGCGATGTTTACGTCAAGCGGTTGCTTGGTGATAAACTCGAACCCAAGGCAGATAAGTGTATCTTTGTAGGGTACCCCAAAGGAACCATGGGGTACTACTTTTACAAACCCGAAGAGAACAAAATCTTTGTTGCTCGAGGTGGGGTTTTCTTGGAAAGAGAATTCTTATCCTTGAAGAAATTCGAGAAGACACGGAATAGCCTACAGAGGATATAGAGGTACCCGATAAAGTAAATGATCCAAGTCCTATTCCAACAGAAACTCCAGTAGGACCAAGGAGGTCTGAAAGATCTCGTCAAAATCCAGTCAGATATGGTTTCTTAGCCACAGAGGGTAATGACTTGATAGTTGTAGATCGGGATGATCCCGGAACAGTTCAGCAAGCCTTGGCCAGTCCCAACTCAAAAGAATGGCAGAATGCCATGGATGAGGAAATGAAGTCTATGAAAGACAATCAGGTCTGGAACTTAATAGACAGCACACCTGGGATAAAACCCATAGGGTGCAAGTGGATATTTAAGTTAAAGACAGATATGGACGGAAAACCTCAGACTTACAAAGCAAGACTGGTTGCAAAAGGTTATCGTCAAGTCCAAGGCATGGATTATGATGAGACCTTTTTGCCGGTAGCGATGATTAAGTCAATTCGGATGATGTTAGCCATTGCAGCATATTTCGATTACAAAATATGGCAAATGGACGTCAAAAACGCATTCCTCAACGGGAATTTGCAGGAGGATGTCTATATGACCCAGCCAGAAGGTTTTGTCGATCCAGAACATCCCGAAGAGGTGTGTAAGCTGCGTCAGAAGCAGCTAAGGAGGCGGTGTGGGTCGGGAGCTTCTTGAGTGGATTAGATGTACCGCCGCGAATGTCTGATCCCATGAGCTTAAGGTGTGACAACACGGGGAGCGGTAGCACTCGCTAGAGAGCCCAGATTTCACAACCGGACCAAGCACGTCGAGAGAAAGTATCACATCATCAGAGAGATGGTTGATAAAGGCAAAGTAGAGATAAGGTACGTTTCAACACAAGATAATCTAGCTGACCCCTTAACTAAGGCACTACCGCAGCCTAAGCATGAGGAACATGTCAGGGGAATGAGTTTAGATTGGAATACCAATTGGGTCTAGGGCAAGTGGGAGACTGTTGGGTTTTTGTGCCCTAGCACAATGTATTTTCAATCTAATCATGTAATAAAGATTATTAGTTGAAATAAAATCGGCATTCATATTACTAAGTGTTGTAGTAATATCTTGAGTATGATTTGATTTGTATCATTGATGTGTCAACACATAATAGTAGATCTACAGATCAGATAAAATCTTACTTGAGCAGTCCCCGATCAAAATAGCTTCATAAGAAGTGATCGGTATGAGGCTAACTCTAAATGATCACGCTCTACTGATCATGGCCAGAAGGGGGCCAGAGTTAGGTCATAGTATCACCAGTCAGGGGTGATATAGGACGACCCGATCATGAGTATGTTACATAGACACAGTCATGAACATACTCATATGTCGGGGCATGAAATCACATCCTCAGACGGAAGGACCATTGAGGTTAATATGAAATGAGTGACGAGTTTGACTCAATCTAACGTCTCCTGTAAAAGGGTTACAATAACGACTGTGATTGGCTCGATCACAAGTTACATAAGTTGACTCAATGGATCGCTGAAGGATTTATCCCTCATACGGACGTGTGAGCAAATATCAGTTTAGGCCACTTGATAAGTACAACTGAAATATAATAGCATGGCCATACAGTCGATACGAAGTATCAGTTACAATTCAGTTAACTCAGAATCAAGAAACATGACAATAGAACGAGGATGACTTGTCTATGCCTCGTGGTTGTCAAAGATATCAAGAGGATAAAAGGATAGATTCATGTACGACTAGGTTAAGTCGAAATCTCGATAATCACAAGCATTGGGTAATCATGATATCTTGCTAGAGGCCACTCATGATGGAAAAGGTAAAATGGTAATTTTACCAGTCCGCCGACGTTTCGTGAGCCTAGAGGGTCACACACTAAAGGTTGAGTAAACGGATGAAATCATATGGAGGAATCATGAGAGAGACAAAATTCGGTTTTGGATTAAACCGGATTAGACCAATTTCGATTTAGGACTAAACCAAAAATCAAGAACGATTAAGCAAGACTAATTAATTATAATCTAATTAAATATATTTAATTAAATTAGCTAAACTGGGCCTAGCCAGAATGGGCTTCTCTACATAATTAATTAAAAGCTTTGGGCTTTAACCCTTTTAAGGCCTTTAATTAATTATTGCCTAAAACGTTTATAAAAGAGAAATTTTCAGATCTGAAAATTAAGGGAATTATTTTCCAAAAACCCTAGCCGCCACTCTCCCTCTCTCTAGCCGATTTCGGCCACCCCTCCTCCCCTCTCTCCGTCCGTTCTGCTTGCTTCGATCTACTAGTAAGGATCGTTGTGAGTATCCCCGGATTGCTCTTCCTGTGTGGACGTTCTTTAGAGGTCGCTAAATATTATTTAGTGACTACGGGATTTCAAATCAAGGTAAACATATAAGTTTTAATTCTAGCCTAGATCTCATGATCAATTCATGATCATGCAAGATTCATATTAATTCGGATATTTGAGGTTAATTTCTTGTATGGGCATGAAATTATATGATTGGAACCCTCAAATAATTTCTTTAACTACAACATGAGGAAGAGTGTTGAAGTAGAGTCTCATGTGTACGAGGAATGAAGGGACCCATGTCTACGAGCATGAGAGGGAGAAGATAATCCCACATGGAAAGAATTGAACGTGAAAAGGGTGTATATAAAGGGAAGAGTCAAACCCAACTAATAAGCTTGAGCTTTTAGTCGTATAGCCTTCTTCCTCTCCACCAACAACCATAACTCAGCAACTCCAACATGTACCTCGGCCTCGTCGATTCCTCGAGACCCAATCTCAACCGATTCGTCGCCATCTAGTTCGACACGCGCCTCGACCCCCACTTCAACGACCCGCTGACCAGGGGTTGTTCCTCAAGAGCGGTGAACCGGTCACGACGTGGGTAGAGTACATGAGCGATTTGAAGACCCTTGACGTGTTCACCGACTACTCTAAAATCAAACCCTCGAAAACCTTAATCGTCGTCACCAAAATCGACCTCTCCAACCACCTGAGGGACGGCGTGTTCGTGGGTTTCTCCGGCGCCACCTACGGGAGCCCTTAATTCCAACCCTAGGATAGTGCACCATTTAGCTTGGAATCGACCCACCCTTGCTCCCAAATGGCTCAAATGGAAGAAATACTCAAGATTGTCGCCGGAGAGAGCTTAGTCGGGATTTGGTGCTCCCCGACGACGAAGAGAAGAAGAATGGCCTATTGGCCCGGTCCGATCTGATTGGATGGCGGTCGGACTGGTTTGGACCGTCCATTATTTTCAATTGAACAAACCCAATTTTGGTTTCTTAAATAATGAGTATCTTAGTAATTTTAGCGTCATTTGTGACAAAAAAAAATTTCATGGTATTTAAAAAGAGAAAAAATTAGTTACGATATGCGAGTGCAATTTTCGAATAGTTATGTGTGAAATTCTGAATCGTAGCCGAGTCAAGAAGTCGAATACAAAGTCGCAACTTGTGTATCGACTACTTGCCTAAAAGTAAACCGTAAGCGTAAACAGTAAACAGATAATAACGACACCAGAGATGATTACCCAGTTCGGTGACTCCGCACCTACGTCTGGGGGCACTTTGCCAGTGGAAAGGTTTTTCACTATCAGGTAGTCAATAGTACAACTTCAAGCATCAACTAGCTATCACACAAGCTATTGTCCTAAGCTACTATAGATCTCACCGTGAATCACCTCGACCAGGAGCCTCTCCCCATGTCTTTGAGATTCCCTCAATTCCACCCTTCGAGCAAGCCTATGCTCGGTGTCGTTGTCTTCTTGACGGAGTTGTGAATCTTCAATCCCAAACAAAACCCCTAACCGATCCGAACACTTAATCCTCGTGACTTAGTGTTTGATCGGAGCAAAGATCCGTTCTATCGAATCTTAATCAGCTTCTCAACACGCTGATGGTGCACGGTTAAGAGCTCTGAGAAATCTTGCAATTTAGAACAAGAACGGATGATCTGCTAATGGGAAGCCAAGGGATTTTTATAGCAGCTCACATTCCTAATCCTTCTCGGACCAGGAACAGGAAAGTCAGACAAGTTGTTGCCGCCTTCCATGACAGCTGGAAGTCGTCTTGCCTGTTCTGACTTCCTGAATAAATCAGGCAAGTCGAGTTGCCGCCTATTGCTGACGTGTAACTGCCAGCTGGAAGTCGCCTGACTTATCGATGTCACTCTCTTGCGCTCCAAGTCTTCGTGGCGTCTTTCTTCTTTCGCTCCAAGCTTCGTCGAAATAGGAAAGCTTCAGATCTTTCCTAATCTGGATCGCAGCAAGTCGCTCCTCATGTCATGTAACATGTTGCACGACTTCTTACATTTGCGCTAAAAAATCATGCCAACTATTAAACGTAGCAACAATCTCCCCCTTTGGCAATTTTTTTAGGCAAACACCTTTTTAAGCCCATCGTCATCTTTTGGCAGCTACGCACAGCAAGTGATTTATCTTGTGGCAGTTACGCACAGCAAGTGATGTGACTTCTTTACTCCAAGCAGGCACATCGTCGTCACCTTGAGGCAGTTACGCACACAGCAAGTTATGTGACTTCTGATGCGACTTCTTGTGCGTCTTTCTAGTGTATCTTCTGGAGCGACTTCTGGAGCGGCGACTTCTGGCGAAACTTCAGGTGTAGCTTCTGGCGCGACATCTATGCATAGCTTCTGGCGTAACTTCTGTCGTATCACATTTATCTCCCCCTGTTTGTCTAATAATATTGCCAAAGGCAATCATACAATGAAATTCGACTAAACAGCAAGGTAAAAAGCCAGCTCACACCACGAGCAAAATAAACAGCTCAAACATGAGCAAATATCCAGCTCAAACAAGAGCAAATATCCCCAAAAATAAAAAGTCATAATGTGCGGAAAATAACTCGAACAGACCCCGAGGATTTAAGAGTGTGTGGAACAAGTTTATCATAGCAAATTTCAGAGAAATACTTAAAACGACGTGGAGTCATCAACATCATCTTCAGCAGCAGCAGCAGAGCGGAGGTCATTGAGAAGAGCTTCACAGGCGACTTTACGGGTTGATAGCATCGCAATTGACTTCTCCAGATCATCGATCATTTCCGCCAATTCTTCCTCCATCCTAGTGCCAATTGGTCCTGAGGGTCGAGAGCTTGAACCAGCTCCTGATGCTTTGGCCATGGGGAGTCCGAGGTCCTTCAACTGCTTCCCTTCGAAGTTCTTGAGACTAATAGCAAGGGGTAGTGGCTTCTTACCCAATTAGCCAGACCAATGCGGTAGAGAATTGAATATTTTGCTGTAAGCTCAGTAGCCGCAATGGTGTCTTTGATGGGCCAGACCTTCTTTCGTCCTCCAGTGATCTCAACCGCCACTTTGTTCAAGTGCGAGACTTCTGGAGTGACTTATGGGTCTTCTCTGCCAAGATAGGCATTGATGGTTGTAGCAGATATCTCGAAACATTCTCCCCGAACGAACACCTTTCTGTATTCAGCGTCTTCTGGATCATCAAACTCGCTTGAAAGATTGACAATTAACTCTTTGACCAATGCTGGTTAGAATGGCCCAATGTTTATGACTGTATTGGTCAGGCCTGCTCTTCGGAGAAGTTCCACGATCGAGTTTATCCCCTGCGCCTCTGTGGAAAGTTCTCTTTCTAGATAGATCTTGCGCTGGTATACATATTGCCACTTAACCGCATTGTCTACAGAGTGGAACGAGACATTGTCCATAGGAGCTTTAGGCACATTCTTGGGAAGTTTCTGCCCTCCCATTGCCTTTTTAACCCGTGGTAGCACAATCTGGGTGTCTTCTTCTTCAGATTCCTCTTCTTCTTGAGCAGATGTTGCTACAGAAGTTAGTGACTTCCTTCTAGACTTCTTTGGCTGTTTAGAAGCAGCTGCTCCTCCTTTCTCTGTGGCTTTCCTCTTTGGGGTCAACCTCCTCGATAGTTGAGGTTTTTCTTCTTCATCAACCAACCTTCTTGTTGGTAGCTTCCTTCTCACAATCCTTTTGGGCACAGCTTCTTCTTCTTCCATGGCTTCTGCTACATCTCCTTCTTCTATACTGATAGTGTTCTCTTCATGTTGAGAAACTTCTTGGATGACTTCAGTTTCTTCATTTATCCCAGGTTCACTGTCCTGGACTACAGGTAGGCTGTCGGCTTTTTGCAAGACTTCTGTTGGTGGGGATTTTTCTGGCGTAGGTGCAGATTTTTGGGGGCTAGATTTATCTCCACAAACGGCCTCATGGTCCTCAGGGGGAGAGTTCCTTGAGCCTCTTCAGAAGCCTCTTTGTCTATGATGTTTTCTACAGAAAGGGTAGTAGAAGTACCTTGTGGTGGCGTCTGCGAAGTGTGAGAGTCTTCCTCTTCTAGGTTGGCAGCTTTGTCCTTCTCTTCAGTGGAGGTAATCGCCTCCATTGGTCCATCCTTAGGTTTCGCCGATCCTTCCCCAGACAGATTTCTTCCACGAATCTTCACTCCATATTTGTTTGTCGTCGATTTGGAGGCCGACAACTTCTTGGCAATCACTTTTGCCCTCATTTTTGCTCGTAGCGTCTTGGAGGCAGATGGTATTCGTCCGCTTCGGGAACCAACCATTTGGCAGAAAGCTTGATAGGATTTGCTCTAGAGAGAAGAAAACAAAATCTTTCTGTTGCAGAATTTTTGATTTGTGGTGCCATAGCGGTTTCAAAAGGTAGAGGAGATGCAGAGCCTTTTCTGCGGAAGTTGAAGGGGGTTGAGAGCTGATTGGATTGTCGTCAGTTTTTCAATCATTCCCCTTTTTGAATTTTTAAACAAATAATTCCACCTGGGCTTCTGATAATGAGATTTGGGCCCAGCTAGATTTTGTGGACCCTGCCTGGTCCAGATAGAGAGAGAGCAAAAATTCACCAAAAGCTCTCCTTCTTCTTTCTTGACTTCTGGTTACTCTAGACAGCAAAGTTAAAGGGATGACCTCAGACTTTCAAACCTGTTAGCATCTAATGCTTTGGTAAAGATGTCAGCGACTTGTTTCTTGGTGGGTATATACTCGAGCTTAATCTTCTTGTCTTCTACAAGCTCTCGAATAAAGTGGTGTCTGATGTCGATATGCTTTGTTTTGCTGTGTTGGACTGGATTCTTCGAGATGTTGATTGCACTGATGTTGTCACAGAACAAAGTCATGACTTCTTGCTTGACTCCATACTCTGCCAACATTTGTTTCATCCAAAGAAGTTGAGTACAGCTACTTCCGGCTGCAATATATTCGGACTCAGCAGTAGACAAAGCAATACAATTCTTCTTTTTGCTGAACCACGATACAAGATTGTTCCCTAGGTAGAAACAACCTCCAGAGGTACTTCTTCGATCTAGTGTGCTTCCCGCCCAGTCAGCATCACAATATCCAACAAGAGTAGGAGAGGTATCAAAGGAATATAGCAAACCCAATTCAGAGGTTCCCGAGATGTACCTTATGATCCTCTTTGCATGAGCCAAGTGACTGACTTTTGGATTGGCTTGGTATCGAGCACAGACTCCCACAGAATAAGCGATGTCGGGTCGACTTGCTGTTAGATAGAGAAGACTTCCTATTATGCTTCGATAAAGACTTTGATCAACTGGTTCTCCCATCTCGTCCTTTGTGCATTCGTCATGTGTGGCAATAGGATTTCTCTTGTGTGAGGCCTTTTCTAACCCGAACTTCTTGACAATGTTCTTTGCGTATTTGCTTTGGGAGATAAATATACCATCTGACATCTGCTTGATCTGGAAGCCTAGGAAGTATGTGAGCTCACCGACCATACTCATTTCAAATTCAGACTGCATATGTTGGACGAAACGTTCCACCATCTTGTCTGACTTCCCTCCAAATACAATGTCGTCGACATATATTTGAGCAATCATGATGTCCCTTCCTTCCTTCTTCACAAAGAGAGTTTTGTCTACTCCCCCTCGAATATAGCCATTCTGTACAAGGAATTGGGTAAGACGTTCATACCATGCTCGTGGAGCTTGTTTGAGTCCGTAGAGAGCTTTCTTTAGCTTGTAGACATGGTGCGGAGAGTCATGGTCTTCGAACCCTTTTGGTTGGGCTACATAGACTTCTTCGTTGAGATTTCCATTAAAGAAAGCACTCTTTACATCCATCTGATAGAGTTTGAAATGCAGATGACATGCGATGCCGAGAAGAAGTCGTATGGCTTCCAGTCTGGCTACTGGAGCAAAAGTTTCTTCAAAGTCGATTCCTTCGACTTGTGTGTATCCTTGAGCCACCAGTCTCGCTTTGTTTCGAGTGATGTTTCCTTGCTCGTCAGACTTGTTTTTGAATATCCACTTTGTCTCGATGACATTGACAATGTCAGGCTTGGGTACTAGTTCCCAGACTTCATTCCTTGCAAATTGAACCAATTCTTCTTGCATGGCGCAGACCCATTACTCATCATTGATGGCCTCTTGTATATTCTTTGGCTCAATTTTGGAAATAAAGCAAACGTTACCTATCATCTCGTTGTAGTCAAGAGATGCCTTTTGTCGAGTCCGCACTCCCTCAATAATGTCTCCAATCACATCCTGGGGTGGATGATCTTTCTGAATTCTTCTTGATGGAGCTTTTTGTCTTATGGGAGATGCCTCTTTATCTGGGATGATTAGGCTTTCGTCTTCAGACTCTTTGTTGCGCTCATCGCCACTGACTTCTGGTTTGACTTCTCCTCTAACTTCTGGTCTGACGTCTCCTGAGAGATTTAGGACTTCTTCGTCCTCGTCACTGGGTTGCTCGTTACTGTCATCAATCACGACATTGATGGATTCCATGATAGTCCGGGTGCGTTTGTTGAATACACGAAAAGCCCGACTATTTCTGGAGTACCCGAGGAAGATGCCTTCGTCGCTCTTAGGATCAAGTTTGCGTCGAGGTTCCCTATCTACAAGTATGTAGCAGATCGATCCAAAGACATGGAAATATTTGACATTCGGCTTTCTCCCCCTCCGTATTTCATAAAGAGTGAGCGAAGTTCCAGGGCGGAGAGTTACTCTATTATGAATATGGCACGCCGTATTCAAAGCTTCAGCCCAGAAGTGCTACGGGATGTCTTTGGCTAACATCATGACTCTTGTCATTTCTTGAAGACTGCGATTTTTCCTTTCAACGATCCCGTTTTGCTGAGGAGTGATGGGAGCAGAAAATTCGTGTGCAATTCCTTCAGCATCATAGAAATTTGCGAAGATGATGTTCTCAAACTCCTTTCCATGATCGCTTCGAAGTCGAACGACTTTTCCAATGTCTTCTCCCTTTTCTCGTTGAACTCTCCGACATAGGGCTTCAAAGACTGAGAAGGTGTCTGACTTTTCTCGAATAAAGTCTACCCAAGTGTACCTCGAGAAGTCGTCTACACATACAAATATGTACTTCTTCCCTCCTAGACTTTCTACTTGCATTGGTCCCATAAGGTCAACATGAAGAAGTTCTAGGACACAAGAAGTAGTAAGATGTTGTACCTTCTTGTGTGACGTCTTGACTTGTTTCCCAATCTGGCATTCTTCACAGATTTTTCCTTCAATGATCTTGAGGTTGGGAACTCCAATGATCGCCTTTTCAGAGAGAATCTTTTGCATGCTCCTCAAATTGATGTGACCAAGTTTTTGATGCCATAGCTTTGTCTCTTGAGCTTTGGATAAAAGGCACTTGGCTGGCAAGGTTGTGATTGTTGGAGACCATAGATAACAGTTATCAAGGAACCTGTGGCCTGTCATGACTTCCTTCTGTTGTTCGTCTTTGACCGAGCACTTGTCACGAGTGAAGTGGACATCCAGATTTAAATCGCATATTTGACTTATGCTGATGAGATTTGCTGTGAGGCCTTCTACAAGTAGAGCTTCTTTCAGACATGGAGAGTTGGGAAGATTGAGTTTTCCTTTCCCAAGTACTCTAGCTTTTACTCCATCTCCAAAAGTGACGAAGCTATTTGTGCAAGGTATTAAAGTGACCAAGAAAGAGCTATTACCCGTCATATGTCGAGAGGATCCACTATCAAAGTACCAATCGTTTCTGGTTGAAGCCTTTAGAGCGGTGTACGCGATATTAGCTCGATAGTTTACCTCCTTAACTCGCCATTCCTTACGTGGTTGTGCTTTCTTGTTGGTGGTCCTTTTCTTGACAGAGCTCCTCCCATATAGCTGATAGCAGAAAGGTCGAATATGCCCTCTTCGTCCACAAAGATGACAAACCCAGTTATGTCTTTTGTTCTGGGCTTTTGAAGCGGCCAGAGTAAGATGCTTTTTGGTCGCTTGGTCAGCCGTGAAGTTAGGAGACTTCTGACGAGGCTTCTGGGAGACAGACTTCTGAGGGACGAAGATGGTGTGCGATGATGAGGCTTCTTTTGAATATCCAAGACCTTCCATATTTCTAGATGGTTTCCCGATCGAAAGTATTTGGTCTAGAGTGTCAGTACTTGGATTCATCATCTTTACAGACTTGGTGACCGGCTCTAACTCGCCTTTTAGTCGAGCAACTTCCTTTTTGAGATCAATAGTCGTCTCAAGAAGTCTTGACTTGTCTTCATTAAGAGTAAGAATGAGAGCATTCTGTTTTTAGATTACCTGAGAGTCTTCAAGCCACTTGACATACCATTCATTGTAAGCGTTGTTGAGGGTCTCATCGGATAGCTCATCATTAGAGTCATACTTCTTTGAGCTTTCAGCTGGTTGATCTATCGTGGAAGAAGTGAAAGCAACATAGTTACTTGTATGCTCAAGGTCACTGTCTTCCTCATCTTCATCGTCAGTTAGAGAGGCATTGAATCCCTTCTTTTGTTTCTTTAAGAAGTTGGGACATTCCTTTTGCATGTGTCCATACCCCTCACATTCAAAACACTGAACTCCTTTACCTGATCGCTCTCCCCGTCTACCATCGTTTGTGTTTTCGAGCTTCTGAAACTTGTGTTGCGGCTTGTCTCTGACTTCTCGGGTGACATTCCTCCCTGTCATTTGGCCGAATCTTTTCATGACTTTGTTGTAGTTTTTGGTCAGCATGGCGATAGTTTCCTCAATGTCACTATCCGAATCAGAGTGCGTTGAGTTCTTCTGCTTCTGAGTAGAACTTTTGAAAGCCACACCTTTGTGTTTCTTCTCGATAAGAGGTAGGGAGAGCTCGAAAGTCATTAGAGATCCCATGAGCTCGTCAAACTTCAGTGTCTTCAAGTCATGGACTTCTTCTATGGCTGTTATCTTCATCTTGAATCTGGGACTTAGAGCTCTCAGCGTTTTTCTGACTAAATCTTCATCGGTCATAGGCTTGCCAAGTGAATATGATTCATTGGCCAGATCCTTGATGCGCACATTAAACTCCGCAATTATTTCGTCTTCATTCATGGTCAGGGCCTCAAAGTTAGTCGTGAGGTACTGTAACTTCTGCTCTTTGACTTTGGACGTACCCTCGTAAGCAACAGCAAGCGTGTCCCAGGCAATTTTGGCACTTGTGCATGTGTTGATGAGTCGAAACACATTCTTGTCTACTCCATTAAAAATAGCATTGAGTGCACGAGAATTACCTAGGGCGGCTTCATATTCTTCCATGCTCCACTCCTTTTCTGGTTTGATGCTAGTTTGATTTCCATGAGCATCAGCATAGTGAGGTTCCTCCCATCCATTGATAATTGATTTCCAGGTTTTGCTGTCGAGGGACTTCAAGAAGGCACACATCCGTGCTTTCCAATATCCATAGTTTGTTCCGTCGAGCACCGGTGGTCGATTTACTGAACCTCCATCCTTTGAGTCCATATTGGCTATTCAGAAATTTTGCAGGAAAATCATCTAAAAGAAAAGGTGCCTCCTCTGATACCAATTGAAATTCTGAATCGTAGTCGAGTCAAGAAGTCGAACACAAAGTTGTAACTTGTGTATCGACTACTTGCCTAAAAGTAAACCGTAAGCGTAAACAGTAAACAGATAATAACGACACCAGAGATGATTACCCTGTTCGGTGACTCCGCACCTACGTCTGGGGGCACTTTGCCAGTGGAAAGGTTTTTCACTATCAGGTAGTCAATAGTACAACTTCAAGCATCAACTAGCTATCACACAAGTTATTGTCCTAAGCTACTATGATCTCACCGTGAATCACCTCGACCAGGAGCCTCTCCCCATGTCTTTGAGATTCCCTCAATTCCACCCTTCGAGCAAGCATATGCTCGGTGTCGTTGTCTTCTTGACGGAGTTGTGAATCTTCAATCCCAAACAAAACCCCTAACCGATCCGAACACTTAGTCCTCGTGACTTAGTGTTTGATCGGAGCAAAGATTCGTTCTATCGAATCTTAATCAGCATCTCAACACGCTGATGGTGCACGGTTAAGAACTCTGAGAAATCTTGCAATTTAGAACAAGAACGGATGATCTGCTAATGGGAAGCCAAGGGCTTTTTATAGCAGCTCACATTCCTAATCCTTCTCGGACCAGGAACAGGAAAGTCAGGCAAGTTGTTGCCGCCTTCCATGACAGCTGGAAGTCGTCTTGCCTGTTCTGACTTCCTGAATAAATCAGGCAAGTCGAGTTGCCGCCTATTGCTGACGTGTAACTGCCAGCTGGATGTCGCCTGACTTATCGACGTCACTCTCTTGCGCTCCAAGTCTTCGTGGCGTCTTTCTTCTTTCGCTCCAAGCTTCGTCGAAATAGGAAAGCTTCAGATCTTTCCTAATCTGGATCGCAGCAAGTCGCTCCTCATGTCATGTAACATGTTGCACGACTTCTTACATTTGCGCTAAAAAATCATGCCAACTATTAAACGTAGCAACAATGTGTAAAATAGTGTCATTATCCCTATAAATAAATCTAAAATCTAGCTAAAACCAGGATAAAAAGAGTTTAAATGTGTGGAATTGATTTGGGAGGAGATGCAAAATTCTCCCGCATCAGTCTTGATGGCATTTGTCGCAAACACTCTTGTCCAAGAACATGTACAAATGGGATGCTTTGTTTCAATATGTGACAAGTAGCTTACATAAATAATAACCATATTTGAAGAACATTTCCTTAGCCTTTCATCATTGTCAAGGCTGTTGGAAGAGATATTTTGGGCATAGTGCAACTTTGGTTGAAATGATAATGGATAGGCTTTGAACAAAGGAAGGGAACACATATTGATTATAGTACTAATTAGAATACGACTGTAATTATAAACAATAAGAAGCAAGGATTGTGTTGAATCTATTATATTACCCTTCATTAGCATAGATGTATTTATACATGTACAAGAGAGATAGAGATAGCTACAAATAGAAAATTTAAATAACACAAGATATATAAAACTACAATTTCAGATACAAGATAATACCTCCCGGAAAGCTCAAGAGAGGGAACATACTTGAATCTTGGAGTAAAGACGAGTGAATGCAAGACGAGACAAAGCTTTAGTGAACACATCGGCGATTTGATCCGAATCAGAGATATGATGAACACGAATCATGCCACAATCGAATCGTTCTCCCACAAAATAGTAGTCTAAGTGAATGTGCTTAGACCTCTAGCCAACAAATGGATTGGCAGACATAAGAACAACACCAACGTTGTCATCGAGCAGCTGCAGAGATGAAGAGAGTTGAATTCCCAACTCATGTAGGAGATGCTGAATCCACACAATTTCAGCAGTGGTATAAGCTAAGGCACAAAACTCAGCCTCAGTGTTGCTGCGAGTAACCATCTTTTGTTTCCGAGACGTCCAGCTAACTAAGTTTATTCCAAGATAAATAGCAAACCCATATTGAGAACGACAGTCATCTGAGTCTAACAGCTAGCCAACATCGGAGTAAGCCCGGAGAGAATCAGTAGGAGAAGGACGAAAGAATAATCCTTGATCAATAGTACTTTTGAGATAACGCAGAATGCGCTTAACAGCTACCCAATGGTCCTCAGTTGGTGCATGCGTATACTGACAAACTCGGTTGACCGCAAATGTGATGTCTAGACGGGAGATGGTAGCATATTGTAAAGCATCAAGTGTTTGACGATAGAGCCGTGGAGAGAGAGAGTGTGTGTCATCACGTACTAGCTTTACATTTGCATCGACTGGAGTTGTAGAAGGCTTAGCATATCCTATATGGGTTCGATCAAGGATCTCATGAATGTACTTGGATTGAAACAATAACAAGCCAGAATCTTGACGCACAACTTCAATACCCATAAAGTAATGGAGAGAGCCTCATCTTTGAGTGAGAAATTATCATGTAACTGGTGAATAAATCGAGTGACAATACCCGAGTCGCTGCCTGTGATGATAATGTCATCAACATAGACAAGAAAATATATAATAGAAGAGTCAACATGAAACACAAATAAAAACGTGTCCGAGTGACAAGCTTTGAAGTCTAGAGAAAGAAGAAACGTCTTGAGTTTCATAAACCATGATAGCACAAATAACCCTTGTGTTTGGAGCTAAATCCCAAGAATAGGCATGGTAATGACCGAAACTGAAGCTTGTGAGTGTTGTAGGGTCGCAGGAACGGATAGCACAAGCATCCTAAAACCCTGAGAAAATCATAGTCATGAATTTTACCAAGTAAAGAAGTAATGGTGCGATTATGAAGAAACACAGCAGTATGAAAAGCATGCTGCCAAAAATGAAGTGGTAAAGAAGGCTGAGCAAGTAAATCCAACCCTTTTTCAACGATGATCCTGTTACGTCTCTCAGCAGCCCCATTTTGCTCTTGAGTATGAGGACAGGACATTCGATTAGGGGTGGGCATTCACGGTTAACCGGAACCGGTTGCCAAAACCGTTAACCGAACCGGTCTTGTCCGGTTATCATATTTCAGAACCTAAACCGACCGGAAATAGGTTGAGACCGAACATCCGGTTAACCGTAAATTCCGGTCGGTTATTACGGTTAAATTGAAACCAGCTTGAATTATAAAAAAACAAAAAATTGATTTTTTTTTCCAAAACCCTAGTTTCTCCCCTCCACTGCCGCCGCCTCCCTAGCTACCACATTGATGAACGAAAAAAATTCAGAACATAATCACAACTTGATGCTTGCTCTAGTGGTTGAAAGTTGATTCCCTATGTGAGGTTGGCAAGATCGACACTTTATTTATGCTGGAAAAGAGAGAACCGAGTTATTGTGAGAGGAAAATAGATGTTGTTGGTGTGGTGAGAAAGAACAAGAAAAGAGAGAGGGAGATGGTGAGAGAATGTGAATCGAGAAGAGAGAGAAAATAGATGGTGGTGTGGTGAGGAAGAACAAGAGAAGAGAGAGAGGGAGAGTAGATCGAGAATGAGTGGGAAGTGGTGTGGTGTTGTTGGGAAGTGGAGAAATCAAAAAAGTGTTGTTGGGAAAATCAATTGATGATAAGAAAGAGAGGGATAGAAGTGTGGAGCATAAGGAGCCATTTCCACATGAGCCACTGATCTCATGATGTGTAAAAATCAAGAGTTGATATTCAAATTAGACATTGACCGGTCGGTTTCGGTTTAACCGCGGTTATTGAATTGTAAAACTGAAAATTGGGCCGGTCTACTCTAGTTATGAGAAATCATAACCGAAACCGTACATAATTGTCCCAGTTTCGGTTTTGACCGGTCCGCTTATGTATGGTTCCGGTTGGTTTTCCGGTTCTCGGGTAAATTTGCCCACCCCTACATTCGATAATCAATACCATGAGAGTAAAGAAAGAAGGAACCATTTCGATACTCACACCCCCCCTCCTCCCAATTAGATTGAACAGATTTGATGGTACAACCAAACTAATTTAGTACCATTGCTTTGAAATCCAAAAATACTTGAAAGGTCTAAGATTTGCGAGCAAGAAAATAGATCCAGATGAATTTAGTGGCATCATCCATAAAGAAGACAAAGTAACGATTGTCATTCAACAATAGTACAGGAGAATTTCCCCAAACATCAAAATATATAAGCTCAAAAGGTTTATTAGATGAAATGTGAGAAACAGACAAATGATATCTATGACTCTTCCCAAGTTGACAAGCTTCACAAATTGAATATATTATTTGTGAGTGGTAATTGAAACTGAGACACTAAGTGACCAAGAACAACTTCATGTGGATGAGCCAATTGTTGATGCCATCCTTGAAGCGAGGTACGCAAACTAACAAGAACAGACCGAGCAGTAGATGGAGATGGGGAGACCAGACGATAAAGCCCACGTTCAACGATTCCCCGGAGAAGAATTTTTCCCTGCAAAGTCTTAAGAAGACAATGGTCAGCATGAAACTCCATGAAGGTTGACGTGTCACGAGTTAACTTAGAAACACTGAGAAGACTCTTGGTTTATTTGGGAACAATAAGCACATCATTAATTGAAATAACAGAAGAGCAAGCAGTTAAAATAGGTGAGTCGAAATGCGTAATAGAAAGATAATTAACATTACCCACTATAACCTTATCAACGACATGGTATGAATCTGCTACAGAGAGTTTAGAGAGATCAAGTGTGAGATGATCTGATACTCTAGAGTCAAGGTACCAACTGGAGTCTGTGATGGCAGAGGGCGAGACAAAATGAGCTGATCGATCCTTACGTGGTGGTGGTGGAACACGACCCAGAAATGCAGACGTGTTCCCACGATTATAGCAATCAATTTTTGGATGACCTAATTTGCCACAAATCTGACGTTGCACACGACGACAGGAGTCATCACGAGGTCGACGATCACCTTTATTATTGTGAGGATGATTGGTGACCATGTGTGTAGAGGGAGCAAGTCTAGAGGAAGTGAGAGAGGCCGGTGGAGCTGGAAACACATGTAGTTGGGCCTGACGTTGTATGTCAGGAGCCAACCGTTCTTTCTCTTAAAGTAAGAGACCAACAAGGTCATCCACATGAAGATCTACATCTTGTATCATAAAATCAGTGTCAAACGGGGCAAAAGAGATGTTAAGACCATTAAAAATATGAATAACCAGATCTTCATCTAAGATTGGATAGAGATTAACTGGAAGTTCATCAGCAATGTAGCGTTTCTGCTCAACATAATCTTGAATAGACATCAACCCCTTCATAAGAGATTGAAGCTGAAGTTTCAGAGACATTCATTTTGCTCGAGTCTGAGCTTGAAACGTCCGATCCAGGATGACCCAAGCATCATGAGCAGGGGTAGCCCGAGCAGCTAGGGAAATGGTGCGCTCGTTTTAGGTAGAGCGGAGCCACAGAAGTACCAGATGATCTCGCCGACGCTAGGAGACATATTTCGGATTGAGTTATGGAACAGCCTCACCCTTCTTGAGAGCCAAAAATTCTACAGGTGAAGAGAATTCAAAAACACATGAATCCAAATCGAATGCTTGGAGAGACGCCAGTACAGTAGAGCGCCAGAGAGAAAAAATTTGTTCGATCAAGTTCGATCGGAATAGAAGGGAAGTGACAAGATATGGGGGAAGCTAAACTTGCTGCCGAGAGAAGTTAGTCGGCATTGATGGAGGTGGGATGAGTTTCAGGAGCCATGAAGAACAAAGGGAATTATTTTTTCCAAGGCTCTAATACCATATAAACAATAAGAAGCAAGAATTGTGTTGAATATATTATAGGGATAATTTCATGTGGCTACACTTAGATATAGCTGTTTTTCACCTGACTACATTTAAAAAAAAAATTCACCTGACTACATCTAAGATGTGCAAAATTTTCATTTTACACTTTCCGTCCAATTCCGTTAGTTTTTGACATTTTTGACATGTAAAATGACCAAAATGCTCTTAACTATTCATTTAATTTTCAAACATATGACATTTTCACACACACACCCTCTCTTCCTCTCTCTTCTTCATTGCTCCCTTTTCTCTTCTTCCTTTCTCACAACCATGATTTGTTAAAAATCGTCCTTCACTCCATAAACAATGAAATCATGAAATAAAGCAAACCCATATGATAAAAAAAAAACTCAAAAACCCCAGCACAAAAATATAAAATATATGGTGGTTACTCAAAATTAGAGGAAAATGGCCAAAAAGGACCAATTAATTGGGAAATCAATTAAGTCATTTCTTTCCTGTCATACCTCGCCAATCTCCTACATCATCAACTCCAATCATTCATTTATTAAGAATCAATTGCAAACAACCCATTTCCATATTGTTTAGCCCATGGCACTATACAAAATAGGTCACTATACAAAATAGGTAGTGATTGAATAAAGTTTTGAAAATATGGCTGTGATTGGGCTTGATGATGCTATGCAACGAGCAAATTCTACTCTTAAGGATTTTGTAGGCAAATTCTTACACGATTTATTAAAATTATTGGTGATTGGAATGGAAATTATGAGCAAATAGTTGTATGAATCCCTAGTTTCATGAGTAGGATGCTTAAATCAGAACGAAATTTTTTCAGTGTGAACAAAAAGCATTTGAATCTCAATCTTTAAAGGTCTTTGTGAAACAATGACGTCAAAAGACCCTGAATTGAATTGAATTTTAGTGAGGGAAATAGTAATCAAAGCCTCATTCAATACAAATTAGCTTCTTTCTTGGTTCATATTCTGTTATTTACTTCTTGCGACTTTGATCCGTGTTACTTACTATGGTTGAATATCCTCCACCAATGGACATACTGAGTTCATAAATTACAGGGAATGAATCTTAAATGATACTGGAATCATCATTTACCATAATGATCAATCTAAACTTGACACCTTAGGTGATTTACGAATTCTGGGTGTATATAATAATTTCAGAAATTGATCTTTTTGTATCTATGTAACAGCGCAGATCTTATATTATGTTTCATGGGATGGATATCAACCAACCACAATCAGTACTTCAATATTTACAGGTGGTTGCAGAGAGAAAAGGGAGCAATGAGGGAGAGAGAGGAAAAGAGAGGGCCACAGTAAAGCTACTGTCTATGCTTCTCTAAAGCTACAAACGTAGCTGCCACAGTAAATGTGTATTGTTTCCAAGGAAGGTATGTAAATTATTCAAAATATATTATAATCACACGTATATGATATATTTTGTTTGTATTTAATTTTTATTGAATTCATGTCATCGTATCATTCAGAGCTGTCAAATAAGACTCACTTCAAAATTTTATTAAAAACATATTTTAAAATAGTGAAAATTACAACCATACTCACACGTGAGTTAAGCAAGGTTGTACATATCGCACAAGGCTATGATGGTAGACAGGGGCCTTTGGGGTCATAACGGATTTTCATGTTTGTATTTTTATTTTTTAAATATAAACTAGTTTACATATGTAATAAACACATATTATGCTACGAGTTATAACATTTTAATTTTAAAAAATTAATTAGTTTAGACAGAACTTGTCAATATTAGTCCAAAATTAATTCAAATCAGTACAAAACCAACTCAAAACGGCCATGGCACCACGCTTGGCGCCGTGTAGTTTTCGAGGTCATGAAGCTGCCATGGCGGCCGCCATTTACAACACTGGAGTTAAGAGGCAACCGAATTATGAGATTAAAATAAAATATAATTACAATAGCACATTTTGTTAAATCAATCTCTAAATTTGACCATGATATATTACACATTACTAAACTAGGTCCGCATTATAATAAGTTTACATTTAATTTTTATTGATACCATTTTACCATATTATTTTAAGAAAAATATATTATTTTTAAATATCTCATGGTCCGGTGTCCTCTTAACTCACGTGCAAATATGATTGCGATTTTTACTATTTTAAAATACATTTTATAAAATTTTGAAACTTTGAAACAAGTCTTATTTAAAAATCTAAATAATATGGTAAAATAGAATTAATAAAATTAAATGTAAATAAGATATGTCATTTAATCAATAAAAGTTACATAAAAAAATTATTTTGCATAATATATATATATATATATAAGAATTGACTACCTTGCTCAACCAGTGAGCTCCTTCTCTCCAATATAAGCAACTTGGTTTTGATCCATACGACCTTAAAGTAAATTTGTAGATGGTGGTGTGATTTACTGTAACTGATAGAGTGATTAATTATCTAGCTTTCTTTTAGTGGTGACCTGTGTATTTTTAGTGAACCCAAACTTATTTTATTAAATATTTCAAATAGTAACACATTTGTTAATTACATTTTATTTGTAAAAAACCCATATAAATGTATGTAGTTTATAAAAGCTTAGCTTATAGTTGAAGACTCAATTATAGTTTTTATACTTTAACACGCGCCTTCACGAACAAGCCCGTTTTGAGGTTTGGACGTGCACTTTTTTTATTTGAAGAGGAGATTGAGGAGCCCATAAGAATGTAGGGGGGTTTGAGCCTTTTTTTGACAAGTATAGAAGAGAAAGTTTAATAGAAATAATTTTTTTTTACATGTCCTGGGATTCGAACTCGTGTCCGTTAGGTACAAGCTCTGATACCATGTAAAACTGAGTTCTACATATCGGGCCGGGCTCCACAACTAAAAACTCAAGCTTATAGTTGGGTTTGTTCCAACCCTTTTATATACACCCGTTTTATTTTATATTTTTTCCATGCGGGACTTTACATTCTCAACACTCCCCCTCACGTGTATTCTACACGTGGGCTTTTATCAACTCACTCCCCCTCACGTGGTCCATGATAGGACGTATCTTTTGCATGCGGGCTTATTTCCCCCCTTACATGGACCACAATATCGGGCTTACAGGGGAGCGGAGTCACAGGGAGGCGAGGCCCACCCAAATCGGTCAGCTCTGATATCATGTTAGAGGATCAACTCAACTAAAAGTTTAAGCTGATAGTTGAAGGCTCAATTATAATTTTTATACTCTAAGAGAGGGGAATGGCCCTGACACAAGTGGTCTAGGTTAACTCGTACTTTGACTTCAGTCAGAATTTGAGTCTGTCATGTCTCATGGGGTGGGTGTTGGGGTGTGGTAGATTTAAGGAATGAGCTATGATTGTTGTATAGATTTGGGTGGGCTTTGTGTAGGTATGCTTTGGTAGTGTGCGGATAAAAAAGCTAGGGATAATTACACTTTACCCATAGTAAAATGACCGATTTTACATTTTACTACAACTAAAAAAAAGTTTACATTTTACAACAGCTAATTGCGTATTTTTTACACTTTGCACTAACGGTGTTAGATTTTGGATGAAAAATTTTCATGTTGTATGAAAAGTCGAAAATGCCTTCAATTATTCAACAAAATTTCAAATTGATGCCATTATTCATCAAATTATATTATTTATTAATAAAAATAATAATTTATTATCATTATTTAATTTATTATTATTAATTATAATTATTTAATAAAAATAAAAGTAAATATTTTTCTCAATTATAAATTATTAATAATAATAATTAAAAGTAAATTAATTATTAATAATTAGGCCGTGGCTCTGCATGAAGCTAACTGGTTCGAGTCGATTGGTCTCCGGAGTTATCATGGATGCATGTGTAAAGTATTTTGCAGCAAGATCACGGGATTTCTCCATCCATATGAGTTGGAGGCCGTGGCTCTACGTGATGCTAAACAGGTCGAGCTGCACAACTTTGGAGAAATCATTAGCGAACGGTGTTGCGTACTATCCACTATCGAAACATGTGTTCTTTATTTTACTTGTAATCAAATGGCTCACGAATTGGTCATGTTTGTTTTAACTAACAGTAGCTGTGATTATGGTGAGGGGTCTGTCCCACCAACTGTAACTTCAGCTGTCCGGCTTGATGCCGGGTTAGTTGCTATTTAATTAATAAAGTTCACTTTTATCTTAAAAAAAATAATTAATTAAAATATTATCAATTAATAGTAATAATAATACTAATTATAAATAATAATAATTAATAATATATTGAAACTTTCAAATAACATAACTCTCTCATACGAGTTTTGTTTCGGGCTCATATATTATATCAAATCGAAGAGAATTGGAAGATCAACAACTTTGAAGAAAGAAGTATTTGTCTATATATTATTAATAATTGATTTAATTTTACTTGATAAATATTTATTACCAAAAATATTAATAATATAAATAATTAATTATTAATAACTTTTTTTTTAACATTTTGCTCTAACACTGGTAAATGTTGGACGGATTTTTCTTAAAGAATAAAAAATTTGTTGTCGTTGGATGGAATTTTAGACAAAAAATTATTTTTTTTGAAATTGTTGAACTTATGATTCTATTTGATTTGATATATTATGAGCCCGAAACAGAGCTCGTATGAGTGAGTTATGTCATTTGAAAGTTTCACCATACTATTAATAATTAAATATATTATTAATAATTAATATTGTTTAATTATTAAATATCAAAATAATATTAAGCATTAATAAATAAATCTTTCATTAAAGTTGTTGATCTTTCGGTTCTCTTCGATTTGATACACTATGAGCCCGAAATGGAGTTCGTATGAGAGAGTCATGTAATTCGAAAGTTTCAATATATTATTAATAAATAATATTATTTTAATTATTAATTAATATTAGTTGAATTATTAATAATTAAATCGGGTCTGGCCGGATTTGAGTGGAGGTTGGTCTTAGTTAGGGAAGAAAACCTTAAGGGTATTTTGGTCTTTTTTAATGAAATAAAATTTTCCATCCAAAATCTAACACTGTTAGGGCAAAGTGTAAAAAAACGCAATTAGCGATAGTAAAATGTAAATTTTTTTTAATTGTAGTAAAATGTAAAAGTGGTCATTTTAGTAGGGGCAAAGTGTAATTATCCTAAAAAAAACTATTATAGTCGAGCTTAGTTCCGGAAATGAATGATAAGAAGAAAAGACGGATATATATTTACTATAGGGATGGATGTATGTTTTGTTCACACCTTTTATGAAAATGAATTAATCATTTACTTGGTGGAATAATAAAATAATGGGATAATTACACTTTGCCCCTGCTAAAATGATCACTTTTACATTTTACTACAATTAAAAAAAAAGTTTACATTTTACTATCGCTAATTGCGTTTTTTTACACTTTACCCTAACAGTGTTAGATTTTTGATGGAAATTTCATTTTATAACAAAAAGACCAAAATACCCTTAGGATTTTCTTCCCTAATTAAGATCAACCTCCACTCAAATCCGGTCATACCCGGTTTAATTATTAATAATTCATATAATATTAATTAATAATTAAAATAATATTATTTACTAATAATATATTGAAACATTCGAATTACACGATTCTCTCATACGAACTCCATTTCAGGCTGATAGTGTATCAAATCGAAGAAAATCGAAAGATCAACAACTTTAATGAAAGATTTATTTATTAAAACTTAATATTATTTTGATATTTAATAATTAAAAAATTCGTCTAACATTTACCAGTGTTAGAGCAAAATGTTAAAAAAGTTATTAATAATTAATTATTTATATTTTTGGTAATAATTATTTATCACGTAAAATTAAATCAATTATTAATAATATATAGACAAATAATTCTTTCTTCAAAGTTGTTAACTTCCAATTCTTTTTGATTTGATATAATATATGAGCCCGAAACAAAATTCGTACGAGAGAGTTATGTTATTTGAAAGTTTTAATATACTATTAATTATTATTATTATTATTTATAATTAGTATTATTATTACTATTAATTGATATTATTTTAATAAATAATAATTAATTTACTTTTAATTTTAATTATTAAAAATTTATAACTGAAAAAATGATTTCCTTTTATTTTTATTAAATAATTATAAATAATAATATTTTTTATTAATAAATATTATCAATATAAATTATATATTATTAATAAATATTATAATTTGATGAATAATGGCATCAATTTGAAATTTTGATTAATAATTGAGGGCAATTTCGACTTTGCATACAACATGAAAATTTTCCATCCAAAATCTAACACCGTTAGTGTAAAGTGTAAAAAATACGCAATTAGCTGTTGTAAAATGTAAATTTTTTTTTAGCTGTAGTAAAATGTAAAATCGGTCATTTTAGCATGGGTAAAGTGTAATTATCCCTAAAATAATTGTTTGCTGGTAGAGTGAGCATGAGCCGATTACCTAGGGTTTTTTGGAATTGACATAGAGTGTCCTAAATTAAACTTATATTGGACCGTATTCGTACATATTAAATAAGACGATTCAATACAACTAATTTATTTATTCTAAATAAAAATATTTGTATTACATTTTACTATTCAAAGGAACTTTGATTATGTTTCACATTAGTTATTCATCAATCAAAATCCTCAATAATTTCCCAACAATTGTTGAGCATCAATTAAAAAAGAAAAAATGTCACTTACCTTCCTTATAGTATATCCAATTTTTACCTACCTCTATTGTTTCACGAATATGTTCTGACAGATTTCCTAAATATGAGACTTTCTCACTCAACCCCAACGAAGTTAGATTTTTGAAATATATGTTAACTTTTTAGAAAATGACGAAAATACTCTTGTATTTAAAAATTAAAAATTATTTTTTCAAAAAATTAAAAAAAATTATATTATTCCACAAAAATCAATAATAACAAACTGATTTTAGTATTAAAATATTATTTTTGTTAAAAAAAAGAAAAAAGTTTATAAAACATAAAAACGATGTTTAAAAGCCGTTTTTCATTTTTAATATTTTTTCTTTAAAAAAATAATATTAGAATCAGTTTTTATTATTTATTTTATAAAAACATATGTTTTAAGAAAATGTTTTTTTAATTTTTTTAATACATGGGTATTTTTGTCATTTTGACCAAAATCTAACATCTTTGGGCCTCAGTGAGAAAATCGTATAATTCGAAGACCTATCAAAATATATTCGTGAAACTAGAGAGGTAAGTGAAAATTGAGTATACTACGAAAAAAATACGTGACATTTTTCTATTAAAAAGTTATCAAACTGCCTTCCATCTAAGCTGACTTCCAATACAAAAGTTGCATAAAACCAAATTCGCGACATTTTAACATAAGAAGCTTTTCCCTTTAACATTAACACAAACGTGGAACACTTGGGCTTGACTTGAATCCATTAAGAGACTGTAACACTAAGAACAAAATTAACTAGACTTAGTATCATCAACACAAGCATCACTAAACTGTTAAGAGAAGAAATTAGTATGTACCATAATGTTAATAGAATTCACAAGTATTGTGGTTCTTCTTCAGGGTTGACAAAGTTCTCTAGTTATTCAAAATTCTATTATATAAATGTAAAATTGAAAAAAAAAAGAGACTTCATTCACTGTATATTTTTTTTCACAAACTCTTCACTCATTGTATATTTGTAAAAATTCTCTTTTATTTATATTCAAATTTGCACCGTCTGTATAAATATGTGAAAATTAAGAAAAATGTAACTTAAGTGTTATACGTTTAAGTTAACACGTTTAGAGGTGGAAATGGGTCAAAAATTGGATCCAACCGGTCAAGAATGGACCGGACTTGACTCAACGGCTCTCCATTTTAAGAACAAGAACCGGAACCGTTAGCCACGGTTCCCAGTTCTCTGTTCTGGTTCGTTCGGATGCAATCTCTGGTTCGGTTGTCAAAGTGTCCACTCCTAAGCACGTTTGAGTTAACACTTAAACGACACTTCCATTAATTTTCACGAATTTGCATAAACGGTGCAAAATATAAACATGAGTAAGGGAGAGTTCTTTGAAAAATGAACATGAATAAATAAGAGTTCTTTGTAAAAATACAATGAATAGAAAGTTTGTGCAAAAAAAACAGCGAAGAGAGACTTTTTTTTGTAATTTTCTCTAATATAATATAAGCTAACTAGAATACATTGAATGAATATAAATAGTTCAAGTCGAAAAGTCTGAATAATAATTTAACACCTGCTTCAAAGATTCAAAACTTCTCCTTTTCATCCTCCAATCTTATTGCATAAGAATATCTTTTCAACCAATTTTGTGTGTAAATAAGGTTTTTTTCACCATGGTGAGATTTAAAGAACTTCATAAGTATATTAGGACCCTTTTACCCATGATAGATAATTACATGTCACTATATTAACTCAAACCTTATTATAGAATTACTACACTCAAGTTTAAAAACAGTAATGACCAAATACCTCGTAACATAAATTTCAAATTATATAATATTGATACATGTGAAAGATTATTTTAACTTATACTTCAAGTACATAGTAATCTTTTCAAACAGTAATTTAAAACAACGAAAATTGCCTACAAAATTACCATTATGCCATCTTCTTCAACCTCCTCCTCCATCACTCTTCCTTCTTTGTGCAATATCAGAGGCATTAACAAACACTTTCTTCTTTATAAATGAACAACACACTCATCAAATTACTTATAAAATCCAAGACGAGGCATCAAAACTACATTTCATATTCAAATTGCACCAATTTCCCAAATATGTTGATTGATGAATTAAAAATTGCCCAAGAATTGCTATCCATGTCTTCTTCGTTATCCATCTGAATCGAAAACCAAAGGTACAATTGAACCAACCAATTGGAAATTAAAAAAAAATTGAACTAATTGCCATTTTCTGGGCTCGAAGAGCGAGGGAAAATCGGGATGCCGGAGCCTTGAGTTCAGCCATATTTGTGTGGACGGCGGCGGCCAGATCTGTGTCGAAGCCGAAGACGCCGGAATAGTCTTGGTGTGACGTGTGAGGTGCGGTTCGACAATGGACCGAGATTCGTGACCAGCGCCGATTTGACGTCGCCGCGTCAGATCTCTCCGGTCTGGTTCAGGTCTTCGACGTCAAGACCCAGACCGCCCTCCGCTGCCTCAACCACCCAGTCCAGTTCGTGCAGTACCCATTTGGTCTCTGGAGGGAACGATGGGCTTGTCAAGTACTGCAACTGTGGGACATACTCATGCTATTAAGTAGGGATAATTTCAGATGGGTACCCCTGGTTATGTCCCATTATCACATGACATACCCTAAAATTTTTTGTATTAGGGTGAATACCCTAGAATTTCATTTATCTCATCGTTACTAATTCCGTCCAATTTCGTTAGTTTTTAACATTTTTGACATGTGAAATGACTAAAATACCCTTCAGAGTAAATAATTTGTTTTAAAATTAAATGAAATGACGCAAATACCCTTCACTATTCATTTAATTTTCAAAAATTGTCACAACCTCAGTCTCCTTCTTAAACTCCTCCATGTCCCTCCTCTCAGAGCTCTCAATCTCCCTCTCTCCCTCCATCACCATCTCAACACATCCTTCTCTGCTCATCACAAAACAGTACTCTTTAAGTAAGTGCTAATTAATAATTTCACAGCACCAATACAATCAGACCCAAAAAAGAAGATATTATAATGAAACAATATCACACTCTCACCTCCACCGAATCTGAAAATTTTGATTTTTCCAATACAGTATTGAATACTGATGATATCAAACAAAAAACCCCGACTTTGAATTTGCTTCCTCTATATGTTGACTTGTAGAGCTCTCAGAAGTCAGAAGCTCCAGTTTTGTGTTTTCACACAAAATCCCTCAGAACCCAAATCGGGAATTTCAATAAATTGACCCTCACAAGCATTAATGGAGCAGCAACTCACAAATGGCACAATTTCACAGCAAATTAACCCATTTTTATATCAATCACCTCAATTAACCAAAACCCACCAACCGAAACTAAGATTTAACAAACCTCTACTGCAAAAATCGAAATGAAATGCAGTACAAAGCGAAAAAGGAGACTTGTTAATAGTACAAACTACAAAGACTTGGATTTTGTTACCTTTTATCAGCTCCGTCGATTCTTCTTCGTCTCGAGCATTGACTACGAAACCCACTATTGGTGGATGTGATTTCAATGAACCCACAAAACGAAGCATTGAGCAGCGAAAATAGCCCAGAAATGGCGACATCACGCAGATACAATAACTACAGGACAAATGTGGCGAACGAGAGATGGAACCAGAGACAAAAGAGAGAGGGGTGGCAATTTTTGAAAATTAAATGAATAGTGAAGGGTATTTGCGTCATTTCATTCAATTTAAAAACAAATGATTTACTCTGAAGGGTATTTTAGTCATTTCACATGTCAAAAATGTTAAAAACTAACGAAATTAGTAACGGTGAGACAAATGAAATTCTAGGGTATTCACCCTGATACAAAAAATTCTAGGGTATGTCATGTGATAATGGGACATAACCAGGGGTACCCATCTGGAATTATCCCTATTAAGTATTAACGGGTCATTCCTGTATCTTCACTTTTTCTTTTGACCAAGATACATCTTATCATTTTTGTTTAAGTTAAATGCGAATTTTATTTGATAAATAACAATTAACTCGGCATCAAGCCGGACAGTTGAGGTTACAAATGACGGGACAGTCCCCTCACCATAATTCCAGCTACTGTTAGTTAACGCAAACTTGGCCAATTCGTGGGCCGCTTTATTACATGATCTACGAGTATAAGATAAAGAGACATTGCACTCGGGAGATGAGAGAAACCATCTACCGTCGTAGATGATACCCCAAACATGTTTTTTAAGTGTTTCCCTTCCTGGGCTTGGTTCACCACCCGAAGACAATTTGTCTCGATCTCCACCCCTCTCCAGAATTGTCCTCTAGCCCAAGATAGAGCCTCCCCAACTCCTACGACTTCCACCTCTTCGGAATTTAGATAACCCGTAAATCGTCTGCACAGTGCTCCCACAATTCGGCATTTCGAGTCCCTACAGATAAGCCATATACCCTTGTTTCCTGCCTCTACGTCTAATCCCTCATCCACATTTATTTTTAAACTTCCTGTTCTTGGAGGGACTTACATCTTATCATTATTGACATGATTGAATACTTATCACCATTCCTACTTCACTGATTTAAAATATCAAAACAACCCGATTTTTTTATTCATCCTCTTACAAATATATCTCAAATTTTGATTTGACATTCCATTTCTTTTATTTTGTAACCATCCAACATCCTCATTGACTCATTACTAGTGTTATATAATTTGACATATTTAGCAATTTATAGGGTCGCATCCGAGTATATTTTATGATAATTTTTCTCAACGTATTTTTGTCCTTGCATATTTTATCATCCTAATATCCCTTATTTATACTAGTTTACAAGATAATTTCCTTATACAACTCTAGCTAAGATTTTGAATAAGATGTAGAAAAATCCTAAAATAAAGGGAGGAGATTTTTTTTTATCAGTTAAAGAGAGGAGATAATCTCCCATATGTTGTACGCTAAGTAAGCGAATCCAGTCTTAATCTCTTTCAAGAGCGTCATACTTTTTTTTCTGATCGACAATAAAAGTAGATTGATATAAGCAGTAAGAATTACAAGTAATGTTTGAGAGAACGATGAAAACTACACATGCAAACAGAATAAAAAAAACCATAAGGCTAAAGTGAACCGAAAAATGGTAGGAAACAGTAATTAATTCTAATTTAACCGAGTGAACCAGCCTATTTGTGAAGAATATGTAATTGAATTGTATGGACCAACGATCAACGACCCAAACCAGTCCGACCAGAAATCAACCTGGTCAAACTAGGGACAAAAATGTCGCATTAATTGGTCCGAGTTGCTGATGCGGGATGACGCTGCCGACGAAGACATTGACCCCAAACCACCGGAAGTCCTCCCATTAGCATGAGGCGCGAACTCTAAACACTGAAACCCACCCCGAAAAGCCTAGGAGTCCACCTTCTGTCTCAGGCTCCAACCCACAACAACCACCGAGCACCTCCCCCTTCTAAATACCACTTCTACGCCACCGCGAGCCTCGACCAGGTTCTACCTGCATCAGGTGGTGGCAGTGTTCAAAGTAACCCATAAGCTAAACTGGCTCATAACTGATTAGGGAAAGACTCCATGTTTATGGTAGAGCATGACGGGTCATTTCTTGTCCACTAAGTCAGGCGTGCGAGCTTCTGCTGGGCGAACGGGCTTGGCTTGGCGGTGGACCGGCATTCCTAGGCCAGACAGGGGTGGCGTCAGTCTTGAATCCTTAGGTGGGCCAGCGTTGTGTGGTTTACCTTACGCGTGGGCTCTTCTGGCTTCGAGCGTCAGGTGCTCCCATGTCGGAGCGGGAAGCAGGCCGGAGTTTATGACCAAAACCTTCCTCTGGTTCAAGGTTTGTCCCTCAGCTTTGTTGGGGAGCTCAGGCAGCTTAGAGGTTCCTCGGACGATCAAGACTAGGTTGCTCAGCTGCGAGACGAGATTGCTATGACTGGGCTGACGATCGGAGGTTGTTGAGTGAATCTCGACCATTTAGGGTTTTGAATGCACCGAGATGGGTAGATTCTCGACCTGAGGAATGAGAGAGAGAGAGTTCAACGAACTTGGGCGAGAGGTTGGTCATACTTAGACAAATATTTGGGCGAAAAATCTCCAAGGTGTGACAATATGCTTTATTCTATGTCATATTGGATATGGAAATATAGATGATTATTGTATTTGCATATAATATTCAACCGTTATTTATCATTCAACCAAATAAAATTAATATATTTTTATTTTATTCTTGAAATAACATATAACCAGTGTTATGGATATCCCTACAATCGGTCGATATACCAGAGATATATCGGTTTTCACAAGTTTTTCGAGATGAAACAACAGATATCGGTGAAAATACCGGCCAAACCTGGTTAACCCAGCAAAATTCAAATTGATTTTGGTTTAATCCGATCCAAATCAATTAATTTTGGTCTACTCCTATTTAAATCAATTAATTTCGGTCTTGTCCGACTTAATCCGGTTTACCTTATTAATTTTGGTTTGAAATTTGGGTTAATAAATAACAAATTAAAAGTCAAACCCTCATTTATTCATCTCTTTCAATTTAATGTTTGAAATTCGAGTACTTTGACAAGTTTGAAATTAAAAATGATCAAATATTATTCATTTTGTTTTTATAAATAATAAATAATAAATAATATATATATATATATATTTATTTATTTAATTATTATAAAAGGCGTTTTGCCGTGATTTTCTCGCAATCTTTCCAAAATTTTCTCAAGTTTGGCAGATCTCTTTTTTTTGTTAGCTTGCCGATATATCCCTTTGATTCGAGTTCCGCAACTTGCATATAACACAACATACAAGTTAGTGTGGAATGTCACTTTGATGTCAAAATTATATCAGTTTAGAAAAAATTATAGCAAATTGATATGGGTCAGAGTTACTTTAAATGAAAGTGTCAATTCATCATTTAAATAATTTTTAAAATGTAAATAAATATAAAAAATATGTATGTTTTTAGAATGCAAATTAATTTGCAAAAACAATATATTTTTTTTGTATCTAGATGTTTATATACGCGATCCAAACACAATTTGCAAATATAATTTTAATTATAAGAAATTAAAATATAATTTAAAGTAAAAATTGATACACGTTTTAGTTAAATGTGGTACTGGTAAGGGAGAAAATGAAAATTTATAGAGGTGTTGTGTGATTTCTGTAACATTTATCGGATGGTCATGGAACAGGTTAATAGGAACATGAACATGTGACGAATATTATTGGAAGATGGTGAAGCGAAGATATCTCAAAAATATCTCCACGCTGGCACTCTCACGAGAGCGATCTGGAATCTGTTAATGCACTTTTCTCCCTCTCTAAAAAGAGCACAAAATTTTAAAATAGTAAATTATTTTCCTCTCTTCTCCGAATCTCACGAAATATCTAATCTCTTACTTTCTCTCTCTCCAAACAGACAACTGTGCTTCTTCTTCTCCTCCATCTGTTTCTCGTTGGCTCCGATCCGATATCCACAATCCGATTCGTTTCGTACATGACCCGAATCCGTATCTCACATCTCTGAGCTGCAGAAAGCCCTAGTGTTGTCGATTCGCAATCGAAACCGACAGTCCCATAGGTTGGAGAAGAAGTGAAGATGAGTGAGTACGGACACGATGGGGACGAGGAGCGTGTCCACGAGTGGGAGGCTGGCCTGCCGAGCTCAGACGATCTCACGCCCTTATCTCAGGCTCTGATCCCACAGGAGCTCGCCTCCGCCTTCAGCATCTCGCCGGAGACGTACCGGACGGCCCTCGACGTCAATCGGGCCTCCAAGGACACCTTCTCCGGCCTCCGCGGCGGTCTCTCCTCCAGCAACTTCAACGACCCCATGGTCGTCGAGGACGACGACACCGGCTCCGGTTCCGATTCCAGGAAATTGAGGAAACTGGACTGCGCAGAGGAGGCCGATTCGGCCCTCAGGACTGAGAACTCGACCGACGACCCGTCGGCGCGGACCCTGAAGCGGCCGAGGCTGGTCTGGACTCCGCAGCTGCACAAGCGGTTCGTGGATGTGGTGGCGCACCTGGGCATCAAGAGCGCCGTCCCCAAGACGATTATGCAGCTCATGAACGTGGAGGGGCTGACCAGAGAGAACGTCGCCAGCCACCTCCAGAAGTACCGCCTTTACCTCAAGAGGATGCAGGGCCTGTCCAACGAGGGCCCGTCCTCGTCGGACCAGCTCTTCGCCTCCACGCCCGTCCCGCAGAGCCTCCACGACCCCGCCGGCCATTTCCCTGTTCCCGTTCCGATGCCTTATGGGCAACAGATGGTTCAAATGCCCATGAATATGGCTCATACTGGGATGCCGCCAGGAGGAGGCGCCGGAGTTTATCATGGTTTCGACTCGCATCCATTTAATATGAATATGATGCAGCAGAGAGATTGGCCCGGGAATAACTATGCCTCTTATATGTCATACCAACAACATGTTCCTCCTAATGATAAATGAATTCTATCAAAATTACACTCACACCTAAGTAAGAGGTGAAAGGTGAGTTTTTTTCCCTTGCCATTTTTGTCCAACTATTATCTATGTGATAGTATTATACTTGTCTATGAATCTAAATGACTTAATCATGGTCTCAAATTGAGTTATATCTCTGGAGTATCACAACATTAGGCATACTTTTGATCATCGTATAATATTTACTCGCCTTAGGTTTTAGAAAGTGGATGAAGATTAGTATTCTAGTGTCCATATGTTTTTTAACAAGTCATGGGTAATGGAGGAATAGTTATTGGTGGGATATTTTTAATACAGTGAAGGATGGGTGCTGTTTTTGAAATAAGCTATCACTTAAAGGGAAAATGAAAATTTGATGACTGCAATCTATTACCACATTATGATGGGCTATTTAATGTTGATTATTGCCTTTATTGTTATGAAAATTGGTTTCTTGGTAGATATATACTTATTAAGTGATTGAAGCTTATATATGTCATCTGTGTGGGGAGGTCACTTTCCACAATGCTGATTATCTAATAGCTTCATCTGTGTAACCTAATAAGTTTGGCCTATTGTTTATCTCGCCAATATCTTGTGGTGTCTGTTGAAAGATTTTCTTAATTTAGCACTGTTGCTTGTGATGTTCTGATGGCAGTTTTAATGTCTTCTGAGCAGTAAGTGATTAATGTTGAATCCGTGGTTGTCATGCTACAATAATTTACTATTCATAGGGAAGAATCATGATAGATTGCCTACTAGGTTCTTCTTTCCTTTTTTAGATATGCATTGTTTCTAACAAGCCCAATTATAGATCCCTTATGTCATGATGATTCTTCTTTAGCATGCCCTCTTAAATAAACTGACAGCAATAACAGATTCCTTAGCAACTAGCAAGGTCCCTTTATGAGTTCAGAGGTCATTCATGCTTGCTATTAGTTGATTGTATACTTCTATTTTTTAACTAATAGTTAGCTTCATAAGAATACAAATTATCTATCTTGTATTTCGTTTATGTAGATTCTGAAGTTTGAGCAAGTTGGTGAAAGCTTTATTCCTGGTAGTAGCTCGTTCGTAATTGTGGATTTGATAAACATGGGAGAGGTTTGCAGGAAAATATGGAGACACTTGAATGTACTCCATATATGGAGATTTTGTATGAATGTGGCAATGATAAAATCTTCTCTCTGTCTATCTTCTTTTCCAATTATTGATAGCTGCAGGAGTTTCTTGGCATATTGCTTCTAGTCTACCTAGCTCACAGCAAGTACATTCTTAACTTGTTATTAACTAATATTTGATATATGTTATTCAACTCATGTATTAGCATTGATATCTTAAACCTTTTTCTTTCAGCAACAAAGCAAAAGTCATTAAGAGAACTAAGCAGAAATTGGTTTGTAGTCTTACTACTATGATGGGTACTTAATAGTGGATATGTCTTCTACTACCTTTTCCCTAATTATTTGAAGGTTCTGCATTTAGTTCCATTGACAATTTCAGTATTTATTCACTTTTTGCCGTATTCCAATTCCTTGTATACAGAATTAGATAAAATGAACTTCAATATAGGTTGGAGGTTTGGAAAATAATTTATTTTACCCACTGCTACTTTTACTTTTAGAAAGTAAAGAGGAATAATGCATGCATGTAGTGTGTACCACTTTGTCATGCTGAAAACGATATCCACTCGACATAGTTCATGAGAACGTTTAATTGATTCATAAAATATCAATAATTCTTTTGATGTCGAGAATATAGTGAAAGTCACTTGTGCAGGTGGGATGATCCCTTGGGCATAGAAGCACGACCATTGATAGCTGGATTTCGGTGAACTGAAAGTGCAATAGGTTGATTGAAGAAAATTGTGATCTTTCTAATGCCACCCTTATCTAGGACAACGTGAAGGTGAGAGATAGTTTTGTTGGTTGTCTAATTCTTGAAATGAAATCTGCAGAGGCGGTTTAATGCAGTTGCACTTAATTTTTTGGGAGGAAACAATGAGTCTTGCATATTTTCATTACTTGTTCTTTTGCTCAAGTGTGGAGAAATGCTTTGGTGGATGTTGATCTTGCAGAATTAGAGATGTAACAGTGTTGGTAGTTTTTGGTTCAAGGTGAATAGGGAGATGTCATCTATCTCCAATGATTTTGAATTGGGTATGAGTATTTGTGAAGTGCTTGCACTTGCCTTTCCTGGATTCTTCCCCTAATACAGAATATCTCTGTAGGGCTTTCTTTATATGATAAAGTTAAAAGTTCAGGAAAATGACGCCTTTAAAAAAATATCAATCTTACTTTTCTAATGATATAACTTAGTTTTAATTGTTCCATGTAAAATGATGGAGATGACCTGTAATATGAAACTAGACAGACAGCCATTATAGGAGATCAACCCACATAATGGTTTGTAAACTATAGTATAATGACTTAAGAGAGGATAAGGCTTAAAGAGGAGAGCAGATAAATTAGGACAAAATAAAAACAAGGCACTGCAACTTGCTGCCAGTTTATTATAATTTTGGCCTCCTTGGGGATTCCATACAAAATTAAAATTAAAAACTTGTTGGTTAAGTATGTGATGTAGAGTGGGAGAAGAAAGGGTGTGGTGTGGTGTGGTCCAATCCATCTCTTTATTTGTATTCTCACCAATTCACAATGGTCTGTGTAGCATTACTTCATCCCCCACCTACCTCATCTCTTATGCAATTGGGTTTCTGTGATGTGGACATGGCACCTCCCACAACACAAATAGAAAAAAACTAAACCATAATTATAGAGAGTTCACCAAAACATGAAACTGCAAACCAGCCAAGTGCTACCTGCCATTTCATTGCCGTTTTTGGTAATTAGTTCCCAGGAAATGGGTACATTTTTAAAAGCATGTGCAGCTCAAATTAAGGAAATTGGGTTTGTTCCTGAAAGAGATGCTAATGCTACTAAAATAAGTCATCATCATTATAAGTTATTCTGCTGAATCTGGTGCAAAGTACAAACAACACAGAAAAGCCCATAAATACTGAATAGTTGAGAAAATTTAATGATATGATCATTCAGAACTAATAAATACCTCCAAGGTCCTTCAAAAAAATAAAAATAAATAAATACCTCCAAGGACTCAAAGATGTTGTTTTCAGGATACAATTTACAGATTAGGCAGCCTCTATCCAACTGTAGCCTGGAAGTTTTGTCAACCTTGATTTCTTCATCATTTTCCTTAACCTTGCAGCATCTCCCCAATTGCCAGCTTCAGCATATAGATTGGACATCAAACTGCTCCCCGCACCTCCTGCCTCGAGCTTCGACAGATGCTTTGCAGCCTCTTGAGCAATATCTACATTCCCATGGGTCTTACATGCCCCTAACAATGCTCCCCACACGAACAAATCGGGCACCATAGGCATCGTCTTGATCAGAGCATATGCCTCACTGATCTTCCCTGCTCGTCCAAGAAGGTCCACCATGCATGTGTAATGCTCTAATTTAGGCTTGATCCTGTACTTTTCTTGCATCAAGCAGAAGAGGTTTTGTCCAAGTTCAACCATCCCGGCATGGCTACAAGCTGTGAGAAGTGCAGTGAAAGTGAGGTGATTAGGCTTCTCTTCCAGTTCCATCTGATAGAAAAGCTCAATTGCTTCATTGCCATACCCATGATTTCCGTACCCAAAAATCATTGAGTTCCAGGTCACAGTGTTCTTTTCAGGCATTGTATGGAACAGTGTCCTTGCTTGAGAGATGAAGCCGCATTTGGCATACATGTCAACAAGAGCACTTTTAACAAAGATATCGCCCTCAACTCCTGCCACCATTGCATACCCATGAATCTCCATCCCACGCTTCACATTTGACGTGTTTGCGCAGCCAGACAAGAGGCAGCTGATTGTAGCTGAACTTGGGTGCATCCCATGGCTCATCACCTGTGTGAAAGTATCGAATGCCTTGTCGTAATCAAAGTTGTGCACAAACCCAGATATGACAGAATTCCAAGATACAACATCAGGCTCAACTCCATTCAGACGCATCGATTCGAAGAGTTTGGAGACTGTAACTCGATCACCTTTCTGTGAAAACCCAGCAATTAATGAATTCCATGTCACTACATTAGGCCTTAGTCCCAACAACTGCATTCTCTCAACAAGAGCTAATGCTGCGTGGGCAACCCCATTTTGAGCATACCCTGAAACCATGGCATTCAAGGCCACTACATTCTTCTCCGCCGTCTCGTCAAACACCCGACGAGCCTCTTCAACTCGCCCACATTTCGAGTACATATCAATCAAAGAGCTGTTGATGAAAGCGTCAGATTCAAAGGAACATTTCTGCACTATGCAATGCACTTTCTCTCCAGTTTGTGGATCGAGGAGATGTGCACAAGCTTTGAGAACACTCGGGAGAACAAATATGTTGGGTCTCAGGCCTTTGCTTTGCATTCCAGAGAACAGGCTCAAGGCCTCCCGGTAGTGTCCCGACCGAGCATACGCTCCAATCAAAGCAATCCAACCACGGATATTTCTCACGGGCATTTTGTCGAACACCTTGTGAGCATAACATAAATTGCGACACTGGGAGTAGAAGGCAATGAGGTTGGTGGAAACAAGGGTCAAATGGGCCAACCCGCTGACGAGGAGATGAGCGTGGAGTAGTCGGCCGGAGCGCAAGGCACGCTCTTGACTGTATATTTTGAGGAGCTCAGCATAAGCCTCTGGAGATGAACGCCCAGTGATGACCATTGTATTTGTACCCAAATTCATCTCATCTCATTAATAGCTCCCTTTGATGGAATTGGGCTAACTTGAACCGGAAACTGCTAGCAATTTCTCTAATGGGCCTGGGTTCACAAATGGGCTCATGTACAGTACAAGAATAGAATAGATATTAGCTAATTACTCTGCGGTCCAGACTTGGTCAATTGACTAAGAAAACAGTGGTATCACACAAAACTCCGCAAACAATGGTCTGATTAGAGGTTAAGCAGCAGCAAATGCAAGGGTGCCATTTTCTTGAATTTCCTATGGTGCTTCACTATTGTTTTTGTGATTTTGTTTCAAGAAAACGAAACTACACACACATGACAGAGATTCATAACAGACATAAATTAGCATAAAAAAACTCTGTTGAGGTGTTGTAGTTGTATATTTAATTGTCATGGCTCAACTTGATGGTATACGCAGCAGATATTCAGATGAAAGCCCAGATGCTCCACCAAGCATCACAAGATTTGGCGGAGGCACCTCCATTCCTAAATCTTCAGCCATTTCCAGATTTGCCAGCTTCACTCCCAGAGCCCCCACCATAGGCATTGCCACTGTTGAACAACTTCTTCGAGGTAATTCTTATATATCATCAATCTTCACCTCACACTACTTTTGTAATTTGTTTATAAATAAATGCATTATTGGTACATCATTTAAACAAACATCATATTTAAAAGGTTTTATGTATGTATAAGTTCAGGAGGGGGAGTTGGAGTTGGAGAGCATAGCCATTCAAAACGGGCAACAATTTCAAAGGGCAAAGCAGAGTGCTCACCGGTAAACTTTGACCTGGAAGAGCATCACTCCCCTCAGCTGACTAGATCCCCCTCAGTTCTGGCGAGAGTGAAGGAGAAGGCCACTCTATGGCGTCGCACCCTCAGCGCTAGGAGGCAATCCACCGCTGACCCCAACATCACCCCTTCTTGGGGCGTCAGCTTGGATGACATTGATGATCCTTTCTACGACGATGATCCCGAGTATCTTGGTGCTCCAAGTAATCAACACTCACATTATCATCATCCCCATACACTCTTTTCTCATTCTCACATACCCATTATTTATTTTTAGTGTATGAGTCTGAACAAGCACCCGAGGAATCCAATAAGGAGGGTGAAAAGCAGCAAGCAAGAGCAGTGATAGTAGCCGACAACCATATCATAGTGACCGATGCACCTGAAACTGTGAATCCTAAAGAGTTAGATCCGAACCAGGCTACAACAGTGAGTGTGAAGCTGGGTCCAGACCTGAGTATCATAGCTCCTGTTCCGGGTGGGGAACAAAACGGTGTTTCCGTGAAAGAGTACATAATGCACAAGTTGGAGCCAGGAGAGGATGAGAAAGCGCTTTCTCAAATGATAGTTGAGGCAATGAGCCCCAGGAGCGCTTCTGCTTCGGCTTCTGCTTCTGCTTCTACTTCTAATGCTACTACTTTTGATGTCGTGGGAAAGATGAGGGATGCCGTCACCTCCTTACTCCGAGCTGATCAGGTTGTGTCCTCCTTAACTTCTGTTATTAAAATCCCGGCTTCACATTTGTCACAACTCGTTCCAGCCCCTGCCGATGCTCAGCAAGGTAACCTGATATCACTTATTTGCTATCAGCATTCATTTCTTTTAAGACTTACCTTTTGCACTGCAACTGCAGCTGCACCTGCAACTGCACCAACTGAGGAGGAAAATCGTGAAAGAATACAGACTAACTGAAACAGGATTTCAAGTGCCTATGGAGAAATAAATAGCATATTATCTTCGACCCTTTTCAAAAGTTGTGGTTACTACTATATATTTTGCTGCATTTGGGTGTATGAACCTCTCTTTTGTAAGATAATGGGTGATTTATTGACTTGAGCTATAAACATGTTTGCATATAACAATAACATGACTTTATATTTCTCAATGAAAATAATTGTTGGATCAAAGTTTGATGTAGATGGGCTGGTGCTTGTTGTGCACGCATTCGCCAATTAACTTAATGATGATCATAATTCTTATTATGGGAAGAATTTAAAGTCATTAGAATACCCGCTCTTCATTGCATCAACATTGACATGTCCAAGAGCTGCCTCACTCATGTACTTACCAGCCAATTGAACTATCAGCAATGTTCATGAGAGTGGCATTAACCATCTGGTTGCTCACAGTATATTGTGCAGTATCTTATAATTTTTAAAATTTTATTTGAAAATACTAGAATGGCCTTAAGTATCTTCTAACTTTTTTAAAAATAATTGTTTCCACCTCTCCTCATTCTGTTTTCTCTGACCTCTCCCCCTCTTCTCTTTCGTCGTCTCTGTGGTTAAAAACCATTGATATCAATTTATGCATATTAACATATTGGGTAAAAGACACAAAATCACACCCAAAAATCATCAAAAGACACTTAACTACCCCATGTTTCAAAATGGACAGTGTATTACGCTTAAAGATCATTAATTGATAGATAGCACCTACCGTTAGAATTTTGGATGGAAGTTGTTAAAATTTGAAGTAAAAAGGCGAAAATGCCCCTGGCCAGACTTCAAATTTTCAAAACCATGTCATTGTGAGGATTTTGGTTGTTTCTCCCATAACCGTGGCTCAAGCTTCGCCGGCCTCGTCTCCGGCCTCCGACCGACTTCTCCAGTTGTCCTCGTCTCCTCGCTACTGACCGGAGACTCGTCGGAGACCGGAGCCTGTCGCCGGAGACTGCACCAGTCCGACAGAGCCTTCTCTACAGTCGGACCATCTTGCTTTTGTCTTCTCCCCTTCGTCGATGACAACGGCGAGAACTTGCCGGTGAACTTGTTCCGGCGGTACAGCCAGGACGCTCTCGGCCACTTGGAGCAATTCGATAGCTATGCAACTGAGAGCAACATCATTGACCATAGCTTTAACACCTACGATAGAGATGAAGGAATTATTTGAGGGTTCCAGACAATTAATTTCATGCCCATACAAGAAATTAACCTCAAAGTTCCATGTTTAATACGGATCTTGCATGATCATGAATTGATCATGAGATCTAGACTAGATTAAAATTAAGTGTTACCTTGAATCAAAAATCTCCTTGTTACTAAATAGGATTTAGTAACCTCTAAAGATCGTCCACACAGGAAGAGCAATCCGGGGATACTTACAACGAACCTTGCTAGAAGATCGAGGCAAGCAAAACGGACGGAACGCGGGGAGGAGAGGGGGCCGGCCGAACTAGGCAGGGAGAGAGAGAGAGAGGACGACTAGGGTTTGTCAAATTAATTGCTTAATTTTCAGATCTGAAAATTTCCCTTTTATAGACCTTATTTGTGCTTTTAATTAATTAAAGGCCTTAATGGGCTTAAAGCCCAAAGCTTTTAGTTAATTGTGTAGAGAAGCCCATTCTGGCTAGGCCCAGTTTAGCTAATTTAATTAAATCTATTTAATTAGATTACAATTAATTAGTCCTGCTAAACCGTTCATGATTCCGGTTTAATCCTAAACCGAAATCGGTCTAATCCGATTTAATCCAAAACCGAATTTTGTCTCTCTCATGATTCCTCCATATGATTCCATCCGTTTTACTCAACCTAAAGTGTGTGACCCTCTAGGCTCACGACACGTCGGCGGACTGGTAAAATTATCATTTTACCCTTTCCATCATGAGTGGCCTCTAGCAAGACATCATGATTACCCAACGCTTGTGATTATCGAGATTTCGACTTAACCTTGTCGTTCATGAATCTATCCTTTTATCCTCTTGATATCTTTGATAACCACGAGGCATAGACAAGTCATCCTCGTTCTATTGTCCTGTTTCTTGATTCTGAGTTAACTGAATTATAACTGATACTACGTATCGTCTGCATGGCCATGCTATTGTATTTCAGTTGTACTCATCAAGTGGCCTAAACTGATATCTGCTCACACGTCCGTATGAGGGATAAATCCTTCAGCGATCCATTACATCAACTTATGTAACTCGTGATCGAGCCAATCACAGCCGTTATTGTAACCCTTTTACAGGAGACGTTAGACTGAGTCAAACTCGTCACTCATTACATATTGTCCTCAATGGTCCTTCGGTCTGAGGATGTGATTTCATGATCCGACATATGAGTATGTTCATGATTGTGTCTATGTAACATACTCATGATTCAGGTCGTCCTAAAATTCTCTTGGTCGATCTCTGTAGATCCCGATCCCCAGAATGTAAGCGGCCTCTCCTAAGTCCTTCATGGAGAAACACTTCCCTAACCAAGCTTTGGTCTCAAGCAAGGTTGGGACGTTATTTCCCATGATTAGTATATCATCGACATACAACACCAGGAACACTATGTTACTCCCACTGCTCTTCTTGTAGATACAAGGTTCATCTGGATTTCTGATGAACCCGAACTCTTTTACGGCTTCATCGAAGCGTAAGTTCCAACTCTTGGAAGCTTGCTTCAATCCATAAATGGATCGTTGCAGCTTACACACCTTTTCGGGATGTTTAGGGTCGGCAAAACCTTATGGCTGGGTCATATAGACATCCTCCTGCAAATTCCCGTTAAGGAATGCGGTTTTGACGTCCATTTGCCATATCTCGTAATCGAAATATGCTGCAATGGCTAACATCATCCGAATTGACTTAATCATAGCTACTGGCGAAAAAGTCTCATCATAGTCCATACCTTGGACTTGACGATAACCTTTGGCAACCAGTCTTGCTTTGTAAGTCTGAGGCTTTCCGTCCATATCTGTCTTTAACTTAAATATCCACTTGCAACCTATGGGTTTTATCCCAGGTGTGCTGTCTACTAAGTTCCAGACCTGATTGTCTTTCATGAACTTCATTTCCTCATCCATGGCATTCTGCCATTCTTTTGAGTTGGGACTGGCCAAGGCTTGCTGAACTGTTGCAGGATCATCCTGATCTACAACTATCAAGCCATTACCCTCTGTGGCTAAGAAGCCATATCTGACTGGATTTTGACGAGATCTTTCAGACCTCCTTGGTCCTACAGGAGTTTCTGTTGGAATAGGACTTGGATCATTTACCTCATCGGGTACCTCTACAATATCTGCAGGCTGTTCTGTGTCTTCTCGAATTTCTTCAAGAAGCACAGGACTCCCACTAGGTTTCTTGCTTAAGAATTCTCTTTCCAAGAAAACCCCACCTCGAGCAACAAAGACTTTGTTTTCCTCGGGTTTGTAGAAGTAGTACCCCATGGTTCCTTTGGGGTACCCTACAAAGATACACTTATCTGCCTTGGGTTTAAGTTTATCACCAAGCAACCGCTTGACGTAAACGTCGCACCCCCAGATCTTGAGGAAAGACAACTTGGGAACTTTCCCTTGCCAAGCCTCAAATGGAGTGGTCTCCATTGCCTTTGTAGGTACTCGATTCAATATGAATGCGGCTGTTTCTAGGGCATGGCCCCAGAAAGATACTGGAAGGTCGGCGTGACTCATCATGGAACGAACCATGTCTAGCAGGGTTCTGTTCCTCCGTTCGGAAACACCATTCATCTGAGGCGTTCTTGGCGGGGTTAATTCTGAGAGTATACCGTTATCCTTTAGGTGATTGAGAAACTCTTGATCTAAGTACTCGCCACCTCGATCGGAACGAAGTGTCTTTATACTTTTACCAAGCTGGTTCTGTACTTCATTCTGGAATTCTTTGAATTTATCAAAGGACTCCGACTTATGTCTCATTAAGTAGACATACCCGTACCTACTGAAATCGTCGGTAAAGGTTATGAAGTATCTGAAACCTCTCCTGGCTTGTGTACTCATGGGCCCACATACGTCTGAATGTATTAGGCCCAAGAGGTCACTTGCCCTTTCACCTAAGCCGCCAAAAGGCGCTTTTGTCATCTTTCCCATAATGCAAGATTCGCATCTCTCGATTGGTGTGAATTCAAACGGGCTTAAGAGCCCACACTTATGAAGTGTCGAGACGCGTTTCTCGCCTATGTGGCCTAGACGACAGTGCCACATCACAGTCTGGTTTGAGTCATCCGACTTTAACCTCTTATTTACGTTATAGTTTGAACTGTAGTTAGTGTCATCAATATTTAAAATATATAATCCACCAACCATAGATGCAGTGCCGTAAACGATATTATTTCTTGATAAAGTAAATAAGCCATTGTCTATGGCAAATACAAAACCAAGTTTGTCCAAACTGGACACTGAAATAATATTCCTACAAAACGTAGGTACACATAAAACATCGTCCAAAACTAATATAAGCCTTGTGGGCATCCTAAGACTAACAGAACCAACAGCCGTCGTTGACACCGAACTGTTGTCTCCGACTCTCAGATCCCGCTCGCCTTTCCCAAGGAGCTTCTTACTTTCCAGAACCTGCAGATTAACACAAATGTGAGATTCTGCTCCGGTATCAACTACCCATGTGTCTGAGAAAGTAGTGTTGAGATTATACTCAACAACGTAAATACCTGATCCAGGTCCTTAAGGGTGTCCTCCCTTCTGCAAGCTCCTCACATAATCCTTGTGCTGCCTGCAATCCTTCTTCCAATGACCTGGCTGCTGGCAGTAGTAACAGACTACCTCTGAGGTCAAAGTGCTCCCTTCGGTTCTAGGAACCGATTGGATTCTCGGACCTCTAGGTGCCCTTATCTGCCCAGCTTGGCGCCTTACCCTTACCTGACACTGCTGGTGCCTTGCCCTTGTTGGAGTGTCCTGGTGACTTGCCATTAGGCTTGCCAGCTCTTTTGAAACTAACAGCCTTATTGACCATGAGAACCTCAGGGGTTTTGCCCTTGAGGTCTTTCTCTGCTGTCACCAACATTTCATTGTCTATGGCAAATACAAAACCAAGTTTGTCCAAACTGGACACTGAAATAATATTCCTACAAAACGTAGGTACACATAAAACATCGTCCAAAACTAATATAAGCCTTGTGGGCATCCTAAGACTAACAGAACCAACAGCCGTCGTTGACACCGAACTGTTGTCTCCGACTCTCAGATCCCGCTCGCCTTTCCCAAGGAGCTTCTTACTTTCCAGAACCTGCAGATTAACACAAATGTGAGATTCTGCTCCGGTATCAACTACCCATGTGTCTGAGAAAGTAGTGTTGAGATTATACTCAACAACGTAAATACCTGATCCAGGTCCTTAAGGGTGTCCTCCCTTCTGCAAGCTCCTCACATAATCCTTGTGCTGCCTGCAATCCTTCTTCCAATGACCTGGCTGCTGGCAGTAGTAACAGACTACCTCTGAGGTCGAAGTGCTCCCTTCAGTTCAAGGAACCGATTGGATTCTCGGACCTCTAGGTGCCCTTATCTGCCCAGCTTGGCGCCTTACCCTTACCTGACACTGCTGGTGCCTTGCCCTTGTTGGAGTGTCCTGGTGACTTGCCATTAGGCTTGCCAGCTCTTTTGAAACTAACAGCCTTATTGACCATGAGAACCTCAGGGGTTAGCCTCTCGGCTAGCCTCGGCCTTCCACGGGTCTCGATCCCGATCTAGCTCGATCAAAATAATATTTTCAGCAATGTTAAAGAAAATTCCAGCAACTAATTCATTAACCAAAATCATAAAGTTTGCAATTTTTAAATTCACAATACCGAATTAAATTGCAAAAATTAAATCTAGCCTATCATGCTCGAATACAAAATCATGCATAACCTGCCTCTGATACCACTGAAGGAATTATTTGAGGGTTCCAGACAATTAATTTCATGCCCATACAAGAAATTAACCTCAAAGTTCCATGTTTAATACGGATCTTGCATGATCATGAGATCTAGACTAGATTAAAATTAAGTGTTACCTTGAATCAAAAATCTCCTTGTTACTAAATAGGATTTAGTAACCTCTAAAGATCGTCCACACAGGAAGAGCAATCCGGGGATACTTACAACGAACCTTGCTAGAAGATCGAAGCAAGCAAAACGGACGGAACGCGGGGAGGAGAGGGGGCCGGCCGAACTTGGCAGGGAGAGAGAGAGAGGGCGACTAGGGTTTGTCAAATTAATTGCTTAATTTTCAGATCTGAAAATTTCCCTTTTATAGACCTTATTTGGGCTTTTAATGAATTAAAGGCCTTAATGGGCTTAAAGCCCAAAGCTTTTAATTAATTGTGTAGAGAAGCCCATTCTGGCTTAGCCCATTCTGGCTAGGCCCATTTTAGCTAATTTAATTAAATCTATTTAATTAGATTATAATTAATTAGTCCTGCTAAACTGTTCTTGATTCCGGTTTAATCCTAAACCGAAATCGGTCTAATCCGGTTTAATCTAAAACCGGATTTTGTCTCTCTCATGATTCCTCCATATGATTCCATCCGTTTTACTCAACCTAAAGTGTGTGACCCTCTAGGCTCACGACACGTCGGCGGACTGGTAAAATTACCATTTTACCCTTTCCATCATGAGTGGCCTCTAGCAAGACATCATGATTACCCAACGCTTGTGATTATCGAGATTTCGACTTAACCTTGTCGTTCATGAATCTATCCTTTTATCCTCTTGATATCTTTGACAACCACGAGGCATAGACAAGTCATCCTCGTTCTATTGTCCTGTTTCTTGATTCTGAGTTAACTGAATTATAACTGATACTACGTATCGTCTGTATGGCCATGCTATTGTATTTCAGTTGTACTCATCAAGTGGCCTAAACTGATATCTGCTCACACGTCTGTATGAGGGATAAATCCTTCAGCGATCCATTAAGTCAACTTATGTAACTCGTGATCGAGCCAATCACAGCCGTTATTGTAACCCTTTTACAGGAGACGTTAGACTGAGTCAAACTCGTCACTCATTACATATTGACCTCAATGGTCATTCGGTCTGCGGATGTGATTTCATGATCTGACATATGAGTATGTTCATGATTGTGTCTATGTAACATACTCATGATTCGGGTCGTCCTATATCACCCCTGACTGGTGATACTGTGACCTAACTCTGGCCCCTTACTGGCCATGATCAGTAGAGCGTGATCATTTAGAGTTAGCCTTATACCGATCGCTTCTTATGAAGCTATTCTGATCGGGGACTGCTTAAGTAAGATTTTATCTGATCTGTAGATCTACTATTATGTGTTGACACATCAATGATACAAATCAAATCACACTTAGTAATATGAATGCCGATTTTTTTATTCAACTAATAATCTTTATTACAAGATTAGATTGAAAATACATTGTGCTACGGCACAAATCCCAACAAGAGAGTGATACACTTTAGATGGAACAAGTGGTTGCAGGAACCAATAGACCAACATACCTCGCCTTGTTGAAAATCCTCCAAGCATATCACACAATCACCACAATCTGTTTCTTGCGCTACAAGAAATCGTCTGTTGACTCCACTCTTGGGCGTTTCTTTACTTTCTTGACCTTGTCCCAGCCCGAGATTGGAATCGTGATCAGAAGCTTTTTTGTAGAACACCATGAGGAAGTGTATGATGGCGTGGCCGACAATGAAGACAAGGAGGCAGAGGAAGTGTATGATGGCGTGGTCGACAATAGAGAAGGCTTCGGTGGACTGGTGCGGTCTCCAGCGACGGGCTCCGGCGAGCCTCTGGTCACTGGCGAGGAGTCAAGGACGACTGAAGAAGTCTGTCGGAGGTCGAAGACGAGGCCGACGAAGCTTGAGCCATGATTTATGGGAGAAACAACCAAAATCCTCACAATGGCATGATTTTGAAAATCTGAAGTCTGGCCAGGGGCATTTTCGTCTTTTTACTTTAAATTTTAAACAATTTCATCCAAAATTCTTACGGCATGTACTATCTGTCAATTAATGATCTTTAGGTGTAGCTCATTGTCCATTTTGAAACATGAGGTAGTTACGTGTCTTTTGGTGATTCTTGGGTGTGGTTTTGTGTCTTTTACCCTAACATATTCATTCCATATTTTAAAAATAGGTTAATTGATTTTCAAAATCAAATATACAAGATGTGGATGAGGAGCTTAGCTCCAACTGGTGTTATTGATTTCGAAGCATACCCATATCAAATTTGACAGTACACATCAAGCCAACAATAGAATCCGTTTTCCATTTCCTTATGAAAATGAACAAAAAAAACTCTAATTTTGAAGCAAACCCAAGTAGATTCATCGCTCAAAAACCATTGAAGTCAGTCAGAATTAGAAAATCAACCCTCAATCCAGAAAAAAAAAATGACTTTGATTAGCTTGTGTCGAAAGAGAAGTTGTAAGTTGTTGAAATTGAGAGTGAGTTTCGAGTAGATCCCTTTGTTGGAGTTGTCGCTGACTCTGGCGTAGGAGTGTTCATGGGCGGGTCAGCCGTCCAAATAAGTATTTTTTTTTCACTCAACCGCAAGGGTATGGGGTAAGAAAGAGAAGACCCACTAGCCACCCGAAATGGTGCAAGTTAAGAAAGAGTTCACCCGTGCGGGTTTGCGGGTGGAGAGGCTTTAGACCCACACAACCGCAAAATTCGTGCCAAATTTAAAAGCTCAAAAGTAGTCCAAATTATAATATTTTAAAGGAAAAATGACACTTTTGTGCACCTGAATATACACTTTTGACACTTTTAACAATTTCGTCTTTTCACAAACTATAATTGGACCAGAATTAAACCAAATTTAATATTGGTTCAATTCATGGGTAATAAGTGTCAAAAGTGTATATTCAGGTGCACAAAAATGTCTTTTTCACTATGTAAAATATTTTATACATAATATTTAGCAAAACTATTAGACTTATGAAAATCAAAACAAATAATCACAAATAAAAAAACATAAAACAATCAGGTGAAATCTTTAACTTCAACAATTAATCATTTTCTTTAATAACATAATGTTGTCTTTAACTTTCAAATTAGAAAGACGAAATTTACACATGTCCTTAAAAACTATAATGGTATATAATTGTTATAATCTTCGACAAAAGTTTGTCAAAGTTAGTTGAGTTGGGCTTTTGTATGGGCTGTGAGTTCAATTTGCAGCGGGCCGGTTGAAAGTTGTTTTCACTTGTTAAACCTGTGAACCGCCAATTTTGTTGCGGGTTGTGAGATCTTGCATCCGTATCTATCCGTGAACCCACGGGTGGATCATGTGCTGTTGACGAGCTAGTTTTTCCAGTTCCTTTGAACACTCCTACCCTAACGTTCTTCTAAGTCTCGACCGCCGGCGAGTTCGCGAACACAACAAAACAAAAGGTCCCGATCTTCCATCCATCGTTGAACCTGTTCAGCTATGGCTCCTCTTTGTGGATCGAAAACGATGCGCTGAACCGAATATGTGATTCTCATAGTCACGGTAGAGACACTATACCTACTCAGAGACGAAGAAAAGACCATTGAAGAAAAGTCATCAATGTTTAAAATCCTGGTGTATTTGCTGTGGGTTCACTCGGAATCCATTTCAACACCTCTTTACCCATATTTAGTGCCTAATTATCCCTCGTATCGGGCTCAAAAAGTCTCAATCGTGCCACTTTACGTCTTCATGTATGTTTGGTGCGATCATACAAGATAAATGGCAGGTAACGATCATAGGATAAAAACTAACTAATATAAGGCTTCTGAGCGTGAAGGAGGAAAAAAAGAGATAAAGGGCAGGTGACGATCATCACAAGAAAAGTGACGATCATCACAACATAAATGACGAACTTTACAAATGCATACCAATTTCAGTGGTCAATGACGAAGTTGTGACGAGGAAGTGACGATTGTCACAACTCAGAGTGATGATCGTCACTTGTGTTTTTCAACAACCTATAAAACGCAGCAGCAACTCTTATTTTGGGGTTTCGAAAATTTTTCAACTACATCCTTCCCTAAACAGTTCCAGATTATTTTTGCAGCCCAAATCCATCCACCATCAATTGAGATCAATGAGACTACCAAGGAGACGTGATTCGGTTACAATACTTGACGAACATCGTTCACGCCCTCCCTTATAAGGTTCGGTTGTGGACACTAATCGAATCACGGGTATCAAGTTGGCGTTGTTTCCGGGTATCGAAAGGTTATTACTCAAATAAAATGTATTTGAGTTGTTTATATTTTTTTGTCAGTTTTAAGAACGATAAAGCGTGAAACTCGTTATCTTTCTAACATGAATCCATCAGTGTATGACCAGGTCATCTGGACCTCCTCAACACGAACTTAATCTGGAGATAGAAGCTCTTTGCAGAAAGAATAACACGAACGGAAGAAGACAGGAAATGGATCAACGCAATCAACCGTGAAGACTAGGAGATCTAGACAATGTTGAGGGACTAGACCCACCCCGTCAGTCCATAAACAAAAAATGAATTTGATGAGCTTGTGTTAAACGAGAAGTTGTCAGTTGTTGAAATTGAGTGGATTTTGAGTAGATCCCCTTGTCGAAGTCGTTGTTGACTCGAACGTTCTTCTAGGTTTCGACCGCCGGTGAGTTCGCGAACCCAAGTAAGTTTTCAAGTGCTTGCTTTACTTTGCTTTGTTTTTTCTCTACTTTAGGCTTAAGTGCTCGTCAATGTCACAAAAACTAAATTAATTTCTGTGTTGGGATAAAGGAATAACTCATAACTCATAACCCAACAGATGATTTGGGATTAAGGTTGTTTAAGTTGAAAATGTGAGGAAATTAGAGGAATGACATATTTTGAAAATTTGAAAAGGGTTAGGGGCATTTTGGTTATTTTAACTTTAAATAATGTTAGATGACAAATAGAAGGGAATTGGGTCGTTTCCAAAATTTACAAAAATAGAATAAAAAAACTAACGGAGTTAGTAACAATGGGGCAAAAATCTTTTTAGATGACTTGGGAAATTAAAATAAAAGAAGAGTTAGGTGACCTGTTTGAGAATCAAAACTTATGAAATCAATGACATTTGAATGAAAATTTGAAGTCAAAATAAGGGCATTTAATTTAAAATAATGTTAAAGGTTAAATAAAAGGGTATTTGTGAGCATTTTTGAAATTTTAAAAGAAATATTAAAAAGACTAGCAGATTTAGTAAGAGCGGGACCAAAAAAGTTCTAGCTAACTTGCAAAGTTTAAAAAAAGTTATGTGACATATTTGAGTATTCAAACATTTCAAGTGTACCCAGAGGCAAAATTATCCTAATAATAATTGTTGGTTATATAATTGGTTTCCAAGATTGAGTTGTGCGGTAATTGAGAAGAGCAGTAACATCTTTTATTAAATCATGTTTCGTAAACAATCGAACCGGCTAAAAATGCGAGCTCGTCTCTGTGGCTCCATCCTGCAAGGTCATAGGACGTGACAGACAACGAAGGAGCACTAGTTCTGTTGTCATCGCCTCGTGAAGCACTCGAGACAAATTGGAGTTTAAACTCCTGCCTCGTTAACCACCTAATGGTTGCGGAACTGACGTTTCGTTATCTCCTATATATTTTAATATTTGGAGTGGCTCTAAGTAGGGGTGTTAAAAAGAACGAACCGAAAAATGGTCGGTTCGGTTCCAAATGTGATCGTTTCGGTTCAATTAGTGAAAACTGACCAAAAACCGAACCGACCGACTTCGGTTCAAATTATGATGAATCGTCCGGTTTATATTTCAATTTAAGGTGTTTTTCAATTGGATTTTTCTTTTTGGGTTTTATCAACGTTTTAATTTTTAGTGTAAAATTATTATACATAATTCCTCTAAAAACCGACCGAAATCTAATTATTTCTTGCTTGATTTATGATTTTTTTTGGTTTTGTGGCTGATTTTCGGTTCAATTCAGTTCAAACCGAAAACAGACCGAATTTTTTCAGCTCGATTTTGGTTTGATTTCTTCAAGAACCGAACCGGTCGGTTCGGTTCGATTTTGATCGGTTCGTTTCAAAAACCGAACCGTAAACACCCATAGATCTTAATATTACTACCCACTTTGCTTATTTGGGATTCACTCAACCTCTGGTCATAGATTTTGTCCATCTCCATGCACACTATTCTTGAACTCACTCCCCCAACAAGTTAATTCAAGGGTTAATTACAGTTTGCTCATACTGTAGTGGCGCGTTTTACAGTTTGCCCTGGCTATGATAAAAAAGTTCAAAATAAGATACGCTAGAATTATTTTTTTTACAAAATTAACGATTCCGTCCAAATTTGGACGGAAAACCTGATTCTTTTAAGAAAAAGACAAAAATACCCCTAATTAATTTTTGAAATTAGAAATATATAATTAATTATTGCAAAAAGACATAATTACCCTTAATTGTTCATCGAATTTTCAGGATTATGCCATTATCATTATTTTTTTTATTTTTTATTCCTTCTTTCCTCCGTCACAGCCAAGGCAGACGCCGACGACGCCGGTGAGCACCCATCGCCGGCAAGCACTCGTCGCCGGAGAAGGCTCTGCGAGCATCCATCCCCTGCATGGAGCTACAACATCTCGCCAGCCAATTCTGAAAAAAATTCGAGCTTCGAGGGAGCGTCGACCATGGCCGTCGAAGACTCCGCCAGATCTGCCATCGCCGTCTAGCCCGTCTGTAGAGGAGAAAACAGAGGCGTCGAGCTCGTTGGTGGAGGATAAAAACAGAGGCGTCGAGCTCGTCGGTGGAAGAGAAAACACTCGTTTTTGTGCTATTTTTATTAGTTTCAAATTGTGCTATAATTTTGGTACGAATGCGTAGGTAATTAAATTTACATAATTTTGGAATTTAAATCACTGAATTTGGAGTTCTCTTGACAAAGATATGGCCAAAAAACCAGTTCAGATTTGAAAATCAAAATCAGATGACTGGAGGTTGAAGACGAGTAAAATGACGTCGTTTTAATGAATTTCCGGACTAAAAATTATTAAATTAAATAACTTTGTAGGAGATGGAAAAAAAGTGGTCGGTGCAAGTGGTTAGGTGTTTATCTTACGTCTAGAGGAGTTGAGTTTCGAGTCTTAGGGGGGTGTATTCAATCATGATTTTAATGGATTTAAGAAGTCTTTCAAAATCTTGTGGTATTTGATCATGATTTTAGAAATACGTTTAAAGTCTTGTGGTATTTAATCACGACTTTAAAAATACTTTTAAAATCTAAGGGTATTGTAAATGTCAATGACTTTAAATGATTTTAAGAAATGGATGACTTTAAATGATATTGAAAGTCTTTGTAGGCATAAAAAACTCTTTAGAAGTATCATCTCAAATCATGAGATTTGCAAGTCATTCCATTAAAATCATCAAGACTTGAAAGAGTCTTGTAAACTTTAACACCCCCTTTAGTGTGAGTTACTTACTTTTTTGTGATTTTACAACTCCTTTCAATTACTAAAAATAAAATAAATAAATAAATAATTCAAACCACCCACGGTGATTTGAACTTGCATACACATGCCAGAGTTGCGCCAACACAACCACCGAGCTATACACTAATAACGTTTCATGTTCTCTTGAAATATATATATAATAAGAAAATTGATAAATTTCTTGAAACGACGCCGTCCGAATCGTCTTCAACCTCCATCCATCTCAACTTGATTTTCAAATATAAACTGGTTTTCTGGCCATATCTCTGCCTAGAGAACTCCAAATTCAGTGATTTAAACTCCAAAATTCTCTAAATTTAATTACCTACACATTCATACAAAAATTATAACACAATTTGAAACTAATAAAAATAGCACAAAAACGAGCGTCTTCTCTTCCACCGACGAGCTCGATGCCTCTGATTTTATCCTCCACCGACGAGCTCGACGCCTCTGTTTTCTCCTCCACCGACGAGCTAGACAGCGATGACAGAGCGGAGTCTTAGACGGCCATGGTCGATGCTCCCACGAGCTCGAATATTTTTCAGAATCGCCTGGCGAGATGCTGCAGCTCCACGCAGGGGATGGATGCTTGCAGAGCCTTTTCCGGCGACGAGTGCTCGTCGGCGATGGGTGCTCACCGGCGTCGTCAGCATATAGCTTGGCTGTGACGGAGGAAAGAAGGAATAAAAAATAAAAAATAATGATAATGGCATAATCCTGAAAATTAGATGAACAATTAAGGGTAGTTATGTCTTTTTGCAATAACTAATTATATATTTATAATTTCACAAACTAATTAAGGGTATTTTTGTCTTTTTCTTAAAAGAATCAGGTTTTTCGTCCAAATTTGGACGGAATCGTTAATTTTGTAAAAAAAATAATTCTAGCGCATCTTATTTTGAACTTTTTATTATACTCGGGACAAATTGTAAAACACGCCACTAAAGTATGGGCAAACTGTAATTAACCCTAATTCAAGAATGAATATCGCATTATAGTTTCAAAATTGTGTACTACCATAATTTAGATTATGTTGTAATCAATAATGCGGACCCCACCTCACAGTCTTGTATGTGAAGTTTCCTTGCACGAGAAGATTTGTTTATGCGGTGGCTAAAACTCTATATATAGAGCCATTCTTGTACTGATGGAGTAACTTAATACATGTAAACAAAAGGCTTGCTCTCTCAATTCTCTGTTTCTTTCAATTGGTTCCTTTGTATCCTGAGTAATAAGAAGCTACCCTGTCCCTTTTCTCACATCTCTGTTTCTTATCAAACATTTGCTTATTATCCATTATTTATTATCATTTTGTTTACAACACAACACGTTATCAGCACGACACGACAGTCTGCCAAACTAATTTTTTTATTTTATATTACGCGGTTTGTTATTTTACGTATATATATTTTGTACCAAGTTAGTTTTGCTTCTGTTATGATGATCTGATGATCTTGCTACGAGATAGCAAAGAGGGGAAAATGCTTTATTTTGCTTCTACTTTTACATCCTATAATTTTACAAAGTTATAGCAAAGAGGTGAAGCAAATAAAATAAAGTATCATTGTTTTAATCGATTGATTTTTTGTATTATAATATATATTTGTGAACTTGAAGTTCGTATGCAATTCAACAAATGAGATCTCTGTACAGTTGATTGTGTTGTACACATTTGAGTTAATATGTCCTTACGTCAGAAGCTAAAAAACGAGATTGATGCATCTCGGAACTAGGAGTTCCCAAAGACCAAGGTCCGAAGCCTAAAGTTTATATTCATTTATATTTGTTCCGTTAGTTTATTTATTTACTTGTTGTTTAGACCCCGAGGTATATCAACGGCGTGATTGTACCCACTGATATACTTACACCGTGGTTTTATATTTATTTAACTGTTATTTATATCATGTGAATATGCTAATAATGTGACGGTATATTTATTGTGTTTACTTATGTTATTTAAACCCCGTGAGTTAACCTATGGTAGGTTATACCTCCATCAGTGCTCAAAGTGTGGTCATGTATTTATTTATTCATGTTATTTATATTGCACGTTATTTATATTATGTTATTTATACTTACACGCAATATACATTTTATTGAATTATATATGACATGTAATATATATAACCCGAAGTTTTAATTTAATATACAATTATTCAAAAATATATGACCAGATGTCATACAGATACAGAACACGAAGTTCTGATCTAATTATTAAAATATATATGACCAGACGTTCATATAATTTGAAACACACAAAACTCGAAGTTCTGACTCAATGCGAATTATTAAAATTTATATGACTTGAAGTTCATATAATATACAAAACTTGAAGTTTCGATTCAATATACATTTATAAAAATTTACATGATCCGAATTTCATGAAATTTACAGAACTTGAAGTTATGATATTCTGAATGAAAATATAAATCGATATATCAAAACGCGTGATATCAATATTGGAAAGTTTATCGAAACCAAAAGTTCTAAATATTATCAGAATAATTGTCAATTGTGTAATATCGAGCTCGATGAAAATTTATTTAGAACCCCAAGTTCTAAAATTTCATGCAGGATAGATAATAATACCGGATTTCAGTATGGATCCCAGAAGTGATATTTCTCATATCTAACCTTGGTATATCCGCCGAAATGAATATTATATTGAGAACATAAACATATATGGTGAAAAGCGTGCACTTAATAGTTGAGACCTACACAATATTGAACATGAATTTCTTTATTCAACATATTTTGTGATTAAACGTAATCATCTTGACAACGATGGTGTGTAGGGTTATCAAAAATTCATGTGGACATCTACTAAAAATCTAGAAGATTTTATTGTCCAATGAAGTCATTTGCACCGCTTATTCACAAGAAAATTCTATGGTCCAACCCTCTCAAATCAAGGTTAGTATTGACTTTCTATAATTCTTACAAAGAATTCAGAGAAATATATGTGACTCTATTTGTGTATGGTAATATTGACGCATCCCGAAGATAGTCACATATTTGTTTAATTCCAACTCATAATATTGCATTTTGCTAAATTGTTAGCATGTATTACCTAGTTAAGGGCACATTTCTCAGATTACAATTTGTTCGCCTTGATAATGTTTTGCATATCATCAATATTCTCATGTACAATTTTAAATATCTCATTTACTTATTAGTTGTCATATATGTGCCAGTAGCACTCTCTCGATGCACAAAAATGAGACCACAACATAAATTGAGGATGGTTTTGTTTCATCACCTATTGTCATGCATTTTGAACACTTGAAGTGGATTAATTTACTGCACAATTTATATATTGTTATGAGATAACATTTCTACCTCTGTGTGAAGAGAAAGAGCCTCTTGATGTTAGGCATGAACTTTCGTGGAAAGTAAATATTATGTCTTATCTAAATCCACATACATTACAATATGAGAAGAAAGTGCAGTGGAGAAGTTTGCAAAATGTCACAAACCAAATGCCTAAAACATTTGTAGAACACACGTGATAATCAATAATGAATTGCTTTTTTCAGATACTTGATCATTTTTAGCAGTCTCTGAAGGACTAAATATGAATTTGATGCACGTTGTCACTACCTATTTATATGGTATGTTGGACAATTATATTTATATAAGACTCGCTGAAGGAGTTAAATTGCCTGAAGCATTGGTAAAACACACATGTGAGAATTAAGATAAATGATGGTAATGCGAAGGAAGCAGCAAATTCATGTAGTATTTGCCAGAAGCATAAGAGACATATATGAGTAAAATATTATTACTCATAAATAAAAGAATCAGTTCTTGAAGAACTATTGATTTAAAGAAAAATTATTGACTCTTGAAGAACCATTTGTATTATAAAAAACCGTCAATTCCCAAAAGCTCATCGGTTCAAGTTCAACATTCGTTTCTTGTAGAACAATTGTTTCCTGTAGAAAATCAGTATTTGGCCCCATAAATCAAACGTCAGAAGATGTTCAACTAGTCAAATACATATGGTTATTCGCGAATAAACGAACTGGAAAATCGATCGATATAATATACGGCTTGCAACCTAAGATATTTCTCAACGACTTGAAGTCGATTTATGTAAAACATCTATTTATAATTATTATGATCATTTCAGATACTTATTAGTTTAAAAGTTTCCGAAGAACTAGATATGTATATGATGAACGTATTCGGTATTTATTTATACGATACACTTATATCGACATTTATATGAGACTCCCTAAAGGAGTTCTGTTGCCTGAAGCAATGAGAAAGAATAATAATAAAAAAAAACATATATATTGTATGTCGATATGGACTCAGCTGAGATTCCTGAAGAGATCCTGAATACTGCAGCATTGGAAATGATAATTTGATATGAAAGCCTCGGGAAAAACTATATATTGTCTCGGTCTGCAGACCGAGTATATTTCTAATGAAAATATAGCTCACAAACTCCTGGAGTGTTTTTACATGGATAATGTGCATTCCCTCGTTCAAAGATCAGTCATAATAGTCACAATAAAAGTGATAGCCATATTGAGTTCAGAGTCGACTTGACGATATTGAAACAAGATCAAGTAATAGATGCAGAATATATTCAAATTCCCATAAACCCCGCTCCCAGACAGAGTACGAGATTACGATGCAACTTGTACGAGAATATATTAAAAGGGATGGAATCAAGAATACGCGCGCTAAAAGTGATTTATACTCATAAACTCTAGAAGAGTTATGAGATTGATATCAAGAAAATATTTTCAAAGTGCAAATCCTGCAGATTTATTCTCTAATACTCGACATCTGCTAAGAAACGTATGTAAGAAATCGGCTCGACCATGCAAACACTATAAGGTAACACTGTCAGCTCTCAGGGGGAGCAACGATTAGGGGGAGCATCGATCAATGAGAGCAACGGTCAGAGGAGCATCAATCAATGAGAGTAACGATCAGGGGGAGCAATAATTATAAAGTTGAGCACACTTTGGAGAAATGTGCGCTGCACTCTTTTTCTCTTATTCATGTTTTGTCCCACTTGATTTTCCTGAACAGGTTTTGAACGAGGCAGCTATTTGCACGACCAACATCACCTAAATTACTTATTTATTCGGTTTTTATCTTATTGGGTCTTTCCTTGTAAATTTAAATGTAATTATTCGTAAATAGGTACTGTACAAGGAAGAGTGTTGTAATCAATAATGTGGACCCCACCTCACTGTTTTGTATGTGAAGTTTCCTCGCACGAGAAGACTTGTTTAGGCGGTGGCTAAAGCTCTATACATAGAGCCATTCTTGTACTGATGGAGTAACTGAATACATACAAACAAAAGGCTTGCTCTCTCAGTTTTCTGTTTCTTTCAATCGGTTCTTTTGTATCATGAGCAATAAGAAGCTACCTTATCCCTTTTCTCACATCTCTGTTTCTTATTAAACCTTTGCTTATTATCCTTTATTTATTATCAGTTTGTTCACAAGTCCAAATGAGGACATGCTGAATGTATCATCGCCCCGCAGACCAATGATGAAAATTTTTGAGCCTCGAATAATTTTTAGAATAGTGCATGGTTGTCTGTTGTAGAAATCAATTGAGCTAAAATTGTCAAATCTGTTGATCATCAGTAGAACCGGGATAAAGCAACTATACCGAGAAACTATACTATGATAATAAAAGAAAACGGGGAACAGTGCAAAAATAACGGTGTATTTCATAAATGAGATAAACGTCAAAGTTGAAGGAGTAAATGGAATAAAAACCCTCAAATAGCCATCTGCATTAGTTTTTAAGGCCAAAAAACATCATCTTTTTATATACAACAAGACCAACCATGCCCCCGCCACCAATCTTACTTTAAGAAGTATCAATCAAGTCTCGTCTTTATAAGCTCACTTAAACATCCGATGCCAACACCATGCCTTTGCTATTCTGAAGCAAACCCGCCTCTCGATGGGTAGGTAATAGAAACTTCTCTAACAAAATCAGAAGTCAAATTCTCCTGTTGCCTGCAGAAGATGGGCAGGAGCATATGATTCTAGCACTTCCAAGTTCAACTGTGAGATGACCAGTAATGTAAATATTTATGAAAAGCTTACTTTATTGAATAGAACGTCCTTGTTGTTTATGTGCATGATACCGTCCTTCAGTGTGCACTTCCACCTGCTTTTCGTACGTGTCACCTATCCATCCATCCACCCACCAAAGAATGTATTATTATATTTGATCATGACAAAAGACTCATTAAGACAAGAAACTACAATAGCCTATTGAATCTATGCATCACTCTAGCAAACAAAAAGATGGAAAATTACCTTGTCAAACTGAGCCAAAACTAAATGTTGTGTGTTTAGATCATCACCTTGATCTACATCATCCAGATCATCATCATCGTTTTCATTCAAAGGAGGCTCATCATCATCATCCTCCTCTCCAGCATCATCCTGAGCAGGGATTGCAGGAGTGCCTGCCTGTAAATCTAAAGCAAGAGATAGCAGCTCTCAGATCAAAGAGCATGGCTCAATCACTTCTAAATATATCATAACTTTCTGCACATCAACTTAAAATATTACCATTCAGAGCTGGTGTGTTCACTATGTTGTAATCTTCATTGACAACCCCTTGATAGTTGTATATCTTCAAGATGGGAAAAAGGAAATGGGTAAAAAAAAAGAATGTCAATTCATAAAATCTCGGGAGTTAACCAATACATGGGATGAATATAAACAGCAATCCAGGCTCATATCTATTAGAACATTCAACCATCCAAACAGACAGACAACAACCAGTTAATCCATACTTCAACCATCTATTCTTAATCTGAACACCCAATATTCATTCAATCCATAAAGAGTTTCTACACACTAGATTTTATTCCTAAAAGAAAAAGACCCAAATAACTCTACCCATAGTTTAAAAAAGCTATTGAGGCTTACGCCTTGAGGCTCGCCTCAAGGTGAGGCTGTTGAAAACAGCCTTTGAGGCTACGCCTCTCATCTGTGTACCGAGGCTAACGCCTCGGCTCCGTCAAGGCTTACGCCTCGCACCTAGGTATCAAGGTGGTTGAGGCTTACGCCTCAAATTGTAGGCTAGATTTTAAATTTTAAAAAACCCATTATGGGCTTTTTATGAAAGTTTTATACCTGAGTTCTCTTAAATGTTGTTATTGAGACCTTTAAGTTAGTAAGAACTAAAAAGCTAAAGTTAACCTAACAAATCTAAGGAATACAAAATTAAAACATAAATTTGAAGAAAAATCAGCAACACTTCCATCCAACAACACATTTTCTAGCCGCCCACTATCCTCCCTCCCTCTCATCTCCTTTAATTTTTGCTAATTCTTTGATGATTTTATTTTTGTTTATTTTGCTGAATTTTTTATTTGTTTTTGTTTTTTTACCTGATTTTTTCTTAATTTATAATTGCTTATTTAGTTTTAAATTCTTGCTAATTATTTGATGATTTCTATTTTGCTTGTTTTGCTTATTTTTCTTTATATTTTTTCTTACTCTCATATTATTTGAATTTATTGGTCTTGTTATTGAGGCTTACGCCTCGCATTGCTAACGAAAAATGCCTCAAGGCTCATTTCCGCAATTTTGAACCTTGACTCTACCTTCTTACTCGATAACATGGCTACAAGAAGTGTAAGGTAACATGGTAAACTTGAGACCAGAGCTGACATTGACATTTATTGTTAAAAATATGACCATACAAACTTAAATAAATCAGGGAAATACTTACATTAGGGGTAGAAAGAGCATCATCATACTGATCAGGCATTGGTCCATCAGATTGAGGGATTTTTGAGGATGACTTTGCCACACAGGATGACATCTTTCGGTCGGCAGCAGTTACCATGTCACATCTACCATGACAATTGCTCCCTACCTGAAGGTTTGTAATAAATGATTCAGAGTTTCCATAGATCTTACAAGTCAGAAATCATAATCATTTTTTACGACTTAAAGATAAAAAATAAGGAATTAGATAAAGAGGCCAGGTTTTAACCATATGGGTATTTTGCTGTTTGCAGTGCAAACTGAATAAAAGCAAATAGTCTTAAGATGGACCTATTGATAGTAATTACTCTCCCACACAGACAGAAAAGGAAATATGAAGTACTGCACCAGTCTAGAAATCCATTACTTGGTTTCAAAGTCTTCAAACTGTCATCAGCAAAGGTGCTAACAGCACTGATAGTGGTAAAGTGATTCATTAATTACTCATCAACTCTGCTTAGATTCAATTTCAACTCTTTTCCTCCACTAAGAAACTCACCCTCAAACTCATACAGCTTGTCAACAATACCACTAGAGTTGCTCCTATATATTCCTGCGACCACCATTCCATCAAATATAATGGTTTTCTATCCCATACGATGTCAACATTGCAATCGAGTACTTCTCACAACATACCACATACCTCTGTTGTTTTGTTTCTTCTACACGGCCAAAATTCACTTCAAATTCAATTCTTTAAGAATATTCTTACTCAAATACTTTAAACCTATATCCAATAACCACAATAAGGAGCACAAATTATCATGACCTCCCACCACCACCCAACCACAAACCCTAAATCAAACCAATCTTCTAGCCCATGAGGAATGAACTTAACTTCCCATCGTAATATTCACCACTGCATTAAATAATTAATTCCTGCCTCTTTGAATAAAATTCCAGCAACAATTGGAATTCATGAAATTCACAGTTTTCAGCAAGACGAATTGTAGTACCTCGGACTCCTTCCTACTTGTGTAACTTCTTTTATATGACAGTTTCTTTTACTTGCTTTTAGTTGTGCTTTCGTAATTCTAAATAGTCAGCTGGCAGCTCAAAACCCCTATCAATAATAATTTATGAGAAGGTTCAGCGGTTCATCTTGAACACATTTTATTCCATCAAGTCCAAATCAAGCATGATAATCAATGAAACCCTATTGCTTCCACTAATTCTATTAAGCTGAAACCAAGTGAAAAGTGATCCAGATTATAACGGAAATCCAGATAGAGGGTGCATGTTACACTTATGCAATGAAATAGTGCTTGCCATTGCCAGCATGTCACTTTATGCATCTAACAGACATCAACAGTCTATAAGCTTCCGCTTCAAGCTCTTATATAGCAATCCACACATTTAACTTTTCTTAAAAGGACCCAAAAGCACCTTCACTGGTAACTTACTTGGCCACTGTCGACAAAAAAACTATTCATATGACATCGCAGATACATAATCAGCACTGCCTCCAACAACTCTAATCACAAAAGCTTTTAACCACTTTATGAATCTAACGTGACAAAAAAACTTTACAACAAAGCTATTAACAGCACCTTCACTGGTAACTTACTAGGCCACTGTCAACAAAAAACTATTCATATGACATTACAAATACATAATCAGCACTGCCTCTAACAACTCTAACCACAAGAGCTATTAACAACTTTATGAATCTAATGTGGCATATCTCGTCCACCTATGCTTCTCTATTCAGCAGAACAATAGGTAAGGAAGGTTTCGAAATCAACTCATAACTGGAGGATCTCAGAAGCGATTTATCATTTCTAAACATGTACTTCCCAAGCCCACTCTTATATCCACCAAATTTGGGAATTCTGAATAGGCATTTAATGCTTTAATCCAATTAACTTCAAACCATTGAAGCTCCCTCTAACAATTATCATGCCAGAAATTGATGCAACAGTCTGAGGACATATGTATACAGTAAAGCAATATGCCTGAATCTAACAAGGCAAACAGATATCTAAATAAAAGCTAGTACTCAATCTCGTGACCTGAAATCAGAAATTAGGTCATTGTTCTTTTAGGGAATAAAGACAGTTACAAATAGCACATGACATGGCACAGGTTCCTCTCCATAGGAAGGAGGGTTTTGGCATGGTACTACTTGAGGCGGCACGCCATAGCCATTATTGGTTATATTATATGAAGTCTTGTAACTCCGTGTATGAAGCGCCTGTTCTTCGTTGGGTTTCTTTGGGTTTTTTATGAGGAAAAAATATATTTAAATATGCATATTTGTCAACTTATTATGAGCACAAAAACAAAACTTTCTGTCCAGCTGCTCCATCCACCACATCAGCAGGAAACCAAACATCTTTCTCTTACACAATGTCTCATATTTAGAATTTACTAGTTTCCAGCCACTAGTATTTTATCCTTTAGCATAAGACTGCTAGTTTTACTATGGTTGATTTTATATTTTAGCATTTTTTTGTTTTGAATACATTTTTGCACCTCAATATCAAAAGGTCACACCTCGTACCGAACGGCACGCCTTTTGTCATAATAACCGTGATTAAAGAGAAAATGTTTCTGAATTTCCTGGTTCCATATCGATAATTAAGTGAGTGATATTGAGAAGTACATGAAGTCAAACGAACATTTATAATTGAAAAGAGAATGACTAGTGAGCCTACACCTTTTATTTGAACAATGATTATCGGAACACTCATCTAATAGTGAATGCTTCAAGTAGTTATTTCTGAGTTAATAATCCAACGGCGGCTTGGCTTTGAGTTAACAATCCAATGAGGGCTTGGCCACCTCAATCAACTGGTTATAATTTGCTGATGTTTTCAAAGTTATAATGTTCCGGCATGTTATAGTGACATTTACCATATACCTGAGTCATCAAAAATATATGTTTGCAATGGAATTCAAAAGGCACAAGGCATCCACATGAAATGCTTGACATAAAACAACCTAAGTCAAAAGATAATAAAGCCCTCATAATAGTGCCCTAGAACAACCATTTTCAGGAATGACCACAAGATGACTACCAAAGCTTGTTCAAAATTATGTCACGACTCTCGATCCCCTGACAACCATTGGAAACTGTAAATAGTGTACTAATAATGCAATAAATAATTTAATATGGTAATGCCTCTTCATATTCTTAGGTCTAGTAACCCCTTATTACCATATAGACATATGCTTAAAGTTAACTCAAATCGACCCTAAATAAATAAATAAAACAGCAGAAAGTTCTGCAGGCAACAAGTGGATGAGAACAGTGCATAAATATTAACATTGATATGAAAGACAAACCTCAAATTCAATCTCAATAACCTCGGGTAAAGCATCAGCAGCTCCATCTTGCTGAGGTATATATCCACCAGCTTGATATTTAGAAGGAAGCTCATCACGCTTCCGTTTTCCAGCAGACATCATGAAGAAATCCTGGATTTTTTTCCAACATTAAAATTGATAACTGACTTAAAAATCATGTTATCCTTCTGAAAATAGGATAGCTTACACCAGGAAAATATTATATGAACCAACAACATAACCCACCTGTGTCAACGGTTGATTAGAGGCTCCTCTATCTGCCTCATCCCGCCCTTCTACGTAAGCTATAAGAATACGGATCAGTTACCCAACAACCCATGACAAAGGTAAGAGTACCTCTTACAATATCAACTTACCGACATTGACGTCAAGTGGAGGCCTTTGACTCATCCAAGGAGAAGGAGCTCGCTGGTATGAGAACAAGATTCAATTGATTATTCACGCATGTGATGAAAGGAGATAGCAATGCAATACAGATCAATAATGGGAACGGCATTATGTGCCAAGTGTTGAATGGCAGTAAATGATACAAAACGTTCAAAGATATCAATCTACATATAAAAAATAAAGAGAGTGTGCAATGTATGTACCATATAGGGACTAGGTCTTCCAGGTTTCCCCTCAGGATTCCCGGTATTCATACTAGTATCTTGTCTAGGAGTTGGAGTAGAATAGTCACTTTGCCCAGTGGGGATGTTATAAATAGAGTTGTCGGCTGTTCCCGGCAAAGGTGTCTGAATGGGAGTTTGTAAAGGGGTCTGCATTAAAATTCAAGCATAAATAAACTCATCCGATTAGTGTATTTTAGCAAAGTTAGCGTGAGAGGATATGGATTACAACAAGAGGAATAAAATGCTTACAGGAGGAAAGAGTATTTCAGCAGTAGGGGTTTCATACTCCTCAGCCCCTTCATAAGGCACATTAAGATCATGAACAGGAGTAATTGGAACAGCAGCGGACCTGTCTATAGGTCCGCATAGAACACCTGCTTGCATCATCTTGAGCTCCCATGTCTGAAATCAATTATGCAACAAAATCAGCTACAACTCCAACGGCATGGAAACAGTAAATCTCAAAACCCTATCACTCGTTCGCCTAAACCTCCAATTCATTTCAGAAACAAATAATCAACAAAACGAAAGAAAGAAAAATGAAGAAGAAGAAGAAGAAGAAGAAGAAGAAGAGATGGAGCGTGATTACTGCTTGGAGTTCCTGGAGAACAGACTCGCCGGGGCCGCCGTTGTTGATGAACTCGTCGCGGGTCTTGTTGACGACGTCTTCGATGACATGGATGTAAACGGAAGTGGTCGTCATTCCAGAAAGTTGAGATCCAGAAAATTTGTGAAATCAGAGTTGGGTGAGATGGGAAGGAAGGAAGGGAGCAGAGTCGAGTCGAGTCGAGTGCAATATAAATAGGTTTGCATCCGACTCTGATTATATGCGCGAGCGGGTCTCTGTCTCAATCTGCACTTTCATCTCTTACGCCCAAATAAAAGCATCAAAGATTTGAGATAGCCCATTAGGGGAAGGGTTGTGGGCCTCAATTTCTAACAAAGAGATTTCACACAAAAAACATATAGGAGGTAATAAACATCGGTGCGCCCAACTATTGTCCATTTTCCCATTACTCATATTAAAAAGCCCAATTTTATAGTCATCCGACAATTGTTTTGTTACACTTAGCTAATTATGATTTGAAATATGACTTGTCTGACCGGTTTAAATTCGGCTCAGCTATGATCCGACCGGGCCAACCCTGAACCGTCTCAAAGGACGGCGACGTCGGTCCCGTCAAGCCTTACCTGAGAGTCTCCATCCTCGCCGTCGAGCTCCATCCTCACCGGATCTGGGTCGTTACACTTTATTTTGCACTTCAAATTTTCAAAACAAAACCTTCAACTTCATTATTGGACTCGTTGACACAACAGCAATAAATAATTTAAATTTTCATTAGCTTTTGACTCTCCTTCCTGATAGTAAGCAAATTTCACATTCTCAAATCTCAAAACACCTAAATATAAGCAAAGCCCAAATTTATGATAAACTCGATTTTGTGCATTTATATTAGTTTTATATTTGGTCATAATTTTGATGTGAATATGTTGCTAATTTAATTTATGACATTTGGACTTTTGAATCGCTGAAATAGGAATTTCGTAGCCAAAGATGAAAAAATCTATAAAATTTGAATCTAGAACATTCATATGTGTTTTGTTTGAATTTTGAAGAAAGAGCCAACGACGTCGTTTGACTGCTTTTTTGGATACGAGTTTCATGAAATCAAGATAGATATATATTTTTTTAAGTGAACATGTATCCTATAAGACAGTTAGCGCAGTTGTTAAAGTAGTGCAACCTTAACCAGCTGAGGTAGTTGCCCATCGTGATATAAGATTACTTAAACAGATTATGTATTTTACAATCAACAATCCAAATAAAAATAACGGCCAAAACGACGTCGACTCAAAAGCCAAAGAGGAGAGAAACACCGAAAAAGAGACAAAACGACGTCGCTGATGCGGGCTTGTAGTGACCTTGCATTTATACTTATGACCCGCATTTTTAACACCAAATTGTCTTAATATTGGTTATTTTAGAGTCATTTTGTCCCATTTTACGTCTTGGGTAGTTTTTAGTGAATTTGTGCAGGATATGATTTTAAAAGCTATTTAGGACTATAAATGAAGCGGGCGTGAGACATGCGCATCAGAATCTTCTGAATGACAAAACTTTCTCGTACTAAATTCAATTCGATCCTAAGTTATATCAAATTTGAAGACAACCATATCTCTACAAATTTCAAGAAGGAAGTTTTCTCTAATTCAAATAGGAAGGAGCTAAAAACTACAGTTAAAGGTATCACCAAAGCGAAAAATATGCAAAGATGTAATCCATTAACCAGTTTAAATAAAAGTTTGAGCCTCCACTAATGAACAGTCCGCGGTCAACTAAAAGGGAGAAGCCAATAGATAGCAAATATATGGAGGATAGAGAAAAAGATGACGCCTGATGATGCCACTGATACGTCAACAACTTAATTGTTTTGTTTTTGAAAAGTTGGGTTCATAAAAAATTAAAAAATCAAAGATATTTTATTCTTTTCTATCCACATGCTAAATGAAAATAACCATTGAAATTAAGTATGCTTAAAAGTTGATTGTTATAACTTACAAAAAAATATAGTGTTGGGAAGATGGTAGGAAATGTGAAGTTTGACTTGTCTTATTTTCGTGGAAACTAATTTTGGATCTCTCAACAATTGCTTATCCGTTCTTCACAAACACCAAGTGTCGTACTCATTTCCTCTCTGTACAATACAATCTCAGACACTCCCTCTAATCTTCATTTTCTAGACCTTTATCTCTTGCAATTTTTCTCAGATTTACAATCAGTGAGCTATTGAGTTATTTGTGTGGCTCTTGTTGATGGTAAAATAACATCATGTATGTAGTCTAAGATGGTAATTTAGCTGATAGCAGCAGTGTGGTACAATAATGTTATTATGCTATACTAGGATTTGAAAATATATAATCCAATCAGACAAATTAAGGCCAACCTCTGCAAGTACTCACAAGAAAACAAATCGCAAAGGTCATGTGTGACGAACCTCAATCTGCAAATCATTTCGTGAATAATCAGCTCTCTTAGTCTACACCGCACAAGTAGTGACACCCAATGGAAAGTAGTAACATTTTCAACTTTCATAAAAAAGAGCTAGAGATACTCAGAGAACAGAAGAGTAAAGAATGGCTCATAATCACATAGATAGCACAAACAGATGGTCTCTTTGTTGGGCCTTTATTAAATAAGTGGAGGCCCAAAACCTATGTAGTTAGTATACTACATGGAAAAGGAAACCCTAATTGCTTGCCTATAAATAGGAGGCAATAGAGAGAAGGAAGTAAGAACAATTCAAGAGAGAAATAGAGTGAAATTCGTGCAGAATTTTCTGCTACTTTCTGGGCCGACCAGCAAGGTTCTCGAGTCCGATCGGAGGTCGATCCACCGTTGGATCGTGCTGATTTTTTGACAGAGTGTTCGGAAGACGTGGTACTACGTTCTGACCGTTGGAATTTGCATTTGGAGGTTCGAGTGATTTGATACGATTTTTTGATCGTGCGCCATCGATTCGGTGAAGTTTCTCTACTCTTTCTTGTAATTGTGGTTTAAGGCAAGATTGGTTAATCTTGAGATATTGTGATCCTCTAATTGTGTTTAGAGAGAACTCGTTATACCCATTATATTGATAGTGGAGATTAAGCGGCCTCGAGGGTCCCGTGGTTTTTCCTCTCTCGCATTGAGGTGGTTTTCCACGCTAAAATTGTGCGTGCCTATTGTGTGTTCTTGTTTGCTATATTTATTAGCTTGCTTGATTCGCTCTGCTTGATAGATTCCTACGAGATTTGCACAGGTGGGGAGAATTATTTAATTCCGCCGCATCTAATTATTCTATTAGATTCGTTTTTCTCCCAACAAAGTGGTATCAGAGCCTGGTTATTTAATCGGTATCCTGTGTTAAATAATGGAAGCTAATACAAGCAGAATGGTTAGTCTGAATGGTTCAAATTATCATGTCTGGAAAGGGAAGATGGAAGATCTTCTTTATGTGAAGGATTATTATCTGCCGGTTTTCAGTGAAGCCAAGCCTGAAAACAAATCTGATGGTGAATGGAATTTATTGCATCGTCAAGTATGTGACTATATTAGACAATGGGTAGATGATAATGTTTTGAATCATGTCAGTGGAGAGACACATGCACGCAGTTTATGGAGCAAGCTTGAGCAGTTATATGCTCGAAAGACTGGTAATAATAAGTTGTTCTTGATAAAGCAGATGATGAGTTTGAAGTATCATGATGGGGCTCCGTTGACAGATCATCTTAATGCTTTTCAAGGAATTATTAATCAGCTTGCAGGAATGGGTATCAAGTTCGATGATGAGGTGCAGGGTTTGTGGCTTCTGGGTACATTACCGGACTCGTGGGAGACGTTCAGGACGTCCTTATCTAACTCAGCTCCAGATGGTGTTATCACCATGGATTTGGCTAAGGGGAGTGCTCTGAATGAAGAGATGAGAAGAAAGTCACAAGGTTCCTCTTCGCACTCAGAAGTCTTAGTGACAGAACAAAGAGGAATGAGCAAGAGCAGAGGTCCAAAGGGTAGAGACAGAAGTAAGAGTAAGAATAAGTATACCAATGCAGAGTGCTATCACTGTGGTCTAAAGGGGCATATTAAAAAGTATTGCCGAAAGCTCAAGAGAGACAACCAACATGACAAAGAGAAAGAAAAGAAGACAAGTCATGACGATGATGTTGCCACTATTACTGAAGAGTTTCTTCTCTTGTGTGATGAAGAAGATGTTAACTTAGCTTTTGATGAGACCAGTTGGGTAATAGATTGCGGTGCCTCCATTCATGCTACAAATCGAAAGGATCTATTTTCATCTTATACATCTGGTGATTATGGCAATGTTAAGATGGGAAATCGAGGCATGTCAAAAGCTATTGGCATAGGAGACGTGCGATTGGAGACGAAAAACGGTACAATTCTTATTCTGAAAAATGTTAAGCATATTCCTGACATTCGCTTGAATTTGATATCGGTAAGCAAGCTAGATGATGAAGGTTTTCATCATACCTTTGGTGGTGGTTCATGGAAGCTCACTAAAGGTGTTATGGTCGTGGCTAGAGGTGAAAAGTGTGCTTCGTTGTACGTGACACAAGCTAGAGTTTGTGGTGGCATTATTAATGCAGTCGAGAAAGAGAGTACAACTGAATTGTGGCACAAGAGACTTAGTCACATGAGCGAGAAGGGAATGATGGTTTTGAGAAAGAAGAATCTCCTACCGGGAATGAAAGGTGAACCGTTAGAGAAGTGTGAGCATTGCTTGGCCGGCAAGCAAACTAGAGTATCTTTCAAATCATCCCCTCCCTCGAGAAAGCCAGAGATGCTTGATTTAGTATACTCTGATGTCTGTGGTCCTATGAAATCCAAGACGCTTGGAGGTGGTCTCTATTTTGTGACCTTTATAGATGATCATTCAAGGAAAGTGTGGGCCTATATCTTGAAGACTAAAGATCAAGTGTGTGGTGTCTTCAAGCAGTTTCATGCCCTAGTTGAGAGACAGACTGGGAAGAAGTTAAAGTGCATGCGAACCGATAATGGAGGTGAGTATTGTGGTTCTTTTGATGATTATTGCAAGGATCAAGGCATTCGACATCAAAGGACGCCTCCAAAGACGCCTCAACTAAATGGGTTAGCTGAGAGGATGAATAGAACGCTTATTGAAAGGATGAGATGTTTACTTTCACAAGCAGGGTTACCAAGATGCTTTTGGGGTGAGGCTTTGAATACAGTGGTTCATGTGTTGAATCTCACACCATGTGTGCCTCTTGAGTTTGATGTTCCAAATGGAGTTTGGACAGGTAAAGATGTCTCCTACAACCACTTAAAGGTATTTGGATGCAAGGCATTTGTGCATATTCCAAAGGATGAAAGATCTAAGCTTGATATGAAGACTAGACCGTGCATATTCATCGGTTATGGCGAGGATGAGTTTGGGTACAGATTTTATGATCCGGTGCAGAAGAAACTTATCAAAAGCCGCGATGTGGTATTTATGGAGAATCAGGACATCAAATATATTGCGAAGTTTGAAGAAAGTGCTCCGCAATTTATAACTGACTTGATTGATTTTGATATAGTTCCTTCTACAGTTGTGCCAAGTCAAGTTGAAGATGAAGTTCGTGATGACCAACAGGGTGCAGGTGATGTTGATGCTCCTACAGAGGTAGAGATGGATAATGAAGTTCATGAGCAGTTGCCAGTACCAGATGTTCCACCAGTTGTTCCACTAAGAAGATCTTCTAGAGATCGACAACCGTCTACAAGGTACTCAGCTGATGAGTATGTGTTAGTATCTGACGGGGGAGAACCCGAAAGTTACAGTGAAGCCCTTGAAGATGAGAACAAGAAGGAGTGGGTTGAAGCCATGCAAGATGAGATGAAATCATTGCATGAGAATCATACTTATGAGTTGGTGAAGTTGCCGAAAGGCAAAAGAGCTTTGAAGAACAAGTGGGTTTACAGAGTGAAGCAAGAAGAAAATACTTCACGTCCTCGATACAAAGCTAGATTGGTCGTCAAGGGTTTCAGCCAGAGGAAAGGTATTGACTTTGATGAAATATTTTCTCCTGTTGTTAAGATGTCATCCATTCGGGTGGTTCTTGGTTTAACAGCTAGCCTTGATTTGGAGGTTGAGCAGATGGATGTGAAGACTGCATTTCTCCATGGTGACTTAGATAAGGAGATTTATATGGAGCAGCCAGAGGGCTTCAAAGTAAAGGGAAAAGAGGACTATGTGTGCAAGCTTCAGAAAAGCTTGTATGGTTTGAAGCAAGCACCAAGGCAGTGGTACAAGAAGTTTGAGTCAGTCATGGGTGAGCAAGGCTACCAAAAGACGAAATCTGACCACTGTGTTTTCGTGCAGAAATTCTCTGATGATGATTTTATCATACTATTGCTATATGTTGATGATATGCTGATTGTTGGCAAGAATGTCTCCAGAGTTGAGAGATTGAAGAAACAGTTGAGTCAGGTTTTTTCAATGAAGGACTTGGGTCCTGCGAAGACTATTCTTGGCATCCGAATTACTCGCGATAGAGTTGCGAAGAAGTTGCATATGTCACAAGAGCGATATATTGAAAAGGTGTTGCAAAGGTTCAATATGGACAAGGCTAAAGTGGTGAGCTCTCCTCTTGCTACTCACTTTAAGCTAAGCACACGACAGAGCCCTTCTACGGAGAAGGAGATGGACGACATGGATAGAGTTTCGTACGCCTCAGCAGTAGGAAGTTTGATGTACGCAATGGTGTGTACAAGGCCTGACATAGCTCATGCAGTTGGTGTTGTGAGCCGTTTTCTGTCAAATCCGGGTAGAGAGCATTGGGATGCAGTCAAATGGATTATGAGATATCTCCGAGGTACCCCTAATTACGGACTTACTTTTGTAAGTGGAGAACCAGTGCTGGTTAGCTACTCTGATTCAGATATGGCAGGAGATGTTGATAGCAGAAAATCCACCTCGGGCTATTTAATGACATTTGCAGGTGGAGCAGTTTCTTGGCAGTCAAGGCTACAAAAGTGTGTTGCACTTTCTTCTACAGAAGCTGAATATATCGCAACAACTGAAGCATGTAAAGAGTTGTTGTGGATGAAGAGATTCATAGGGGAGCTCGGTTTCAAGCAGCAGCGCTATGTGGTTTACTGTGATAACCAAAGCGCGATTCACTTGAGTAAGAATTCTACGTTTCATGCAAAGTCGAAACATATTGATGTGAGATACCATTGGCTCAGAGATGCACTTGAAGACAAGTTGTTTGAGATTGAGAAAATCCACACAGATGATAATGGTTCCGATATGTTCACGAAAGCCTTACCAAGGGAGAAGCTTGATGTTTGTCGTAAGATCGCCGGGATGGCGATGCCCTCCACTTAGTTGAATAAGGGGGAGATTTGTTGGGCCTTTATTAAATAAGTGGAGGCCCAAAACCTATGTAGTTAGTATACTACATGGAAAAGGAAACCCTAATTGCTTGCCTATAAATAGGAGGCAATAGAGAGAAGGAAGTAAGAACAATTCAAGAGAGAAATAGAGTGAAATTCGTGCAGAATTTTCTGCTACTTTCTGGGCCGACCAGCAAGGTTCTCGAGTCCGATCGGAGGTCGATCCACCGTTGGATCGTGCTGATTTTTGGACAGAGTGTTCGGAAGACGTGGTACTACGTTCTGACCGTTGGAATTTGCATTTGGAGGTTCGAGTGATTTGATACGATTTTTTGATCGTGCGCCATCGATTCGGTGAAGTTTCTCTACTCTTTCTTGTAATTGTGGTTTAAGGCAAGATTGGTTAATCTTGAGATATTGTGATCATCTAATTGTGTTTAGAGAGAACTCGTTATACCCATTATATTGATAGTGGAGATTAAGCGGCCTCGAGGGTCCCGTGGTTTTTCCTCTCTCGCATTGAGGTGGTTTTCCACGTTAAAATTGTGCGTGCCTATTGTGTGTTCTTGTTTGCTATATTTGTTAGCTTGCTTGATTCGCTCTGCTTGATAGATTCCTACGAGATTTGCACAGGTGGGGAGAATTATTTAATTCCGCCGCATCTAATTATTCTATTAGATTCGTTTTTCTCCCAACACTCTTCAGGGGATGACCGCTCTCGACACCGGTGGAACCAAAGGAATTGGGTTTTATTTCTTTCTTTCTTTTTCATTATTGATCTGCACATTAAATATGATATAGTTTTAATGATAAAATGAATTTGTGACAAGCATACATGCTATTGTGGAGGAACTGCCAGGGCTTGGTGCGACTGTACACACTTGTGCTTAGAACGAAACCTAGCTAAGTTTTTGCCTGCATCAGTGGCAAGCCAAAGGCCTAAGAGTGACTGGTTCAGTATGCGATGTTTCTTCTAGGCTTGAGAGGGAGAAGGTCATCACCTATGTTTTGTCCCTCTTCAATACCAAGCTCAATATCCTTATAAGTAAATAGTGAAATTCTGAGTTGTGGCCGGGACAAGATGTCGAACACAATGTTGTGACAATTGGTTCGACAACTTGTCTGATCACAGATAAGTAAATAACGGAACTGTAAACATAAGGCACACAATATATTTACCCAGTTCGGTGACTCCGCACCTACGTCTGGGGGCACTCTGCTAGTGGAACGGTTTTCACTATTTTGTAATCAATAGTATAACTTCAAGCATCAACTAGCTATCACACGAGCTATTTTCCTAAGCTACTATAGATCTCACCGTGAACAACCTCAACCAAGGACTCCCCATGTCTTTGAGAACGTCTCAATTCCACCCTTCGAGCAAGCCTATGCTCGACGTAGTTGTCTTCGACAATTTCTTCACGAGTCTTCAATTACGAACACAAACCCACAAATCAAAAACACTCAAACCCTCATGTTTTGATGTATGTGATCGAAACCGTTCTTCTAAATATCCAGTCTCTCAATCTGCCAGTCTTGCACGGTTAAGAGCTCTGAAATTAAGCACAGAGAACGTGTGAATTGCTATGGGGGTAGCACATGCGTTTATAGCAATTCTACATGCCTATTTGGTCTTCAACTCTGAATAGGAAATACAATTCTAAATAGGAATTCCTTTACCACCTTGCATTATTGGCAAGTTGACAGGTTGGCATTGCTGCCTTAATTGGCCTTGCTAACGTATATTCTTCCAGCTGGACGTTGTCTAAATTCGTCGTGACATAATCAATTGTGCGCCAAACTTCTGCAAATTAAATAGGAAAGCTTCGACCACTTGCCTAATCCTGCGCACATCATGTTACGCCAAATGTGTTGCAACATGTTTACTGACATCTTTACCTTGCGCTAAAAAATATACCAACACTAATCGTAGCAACAATCTCCCCCTTTGGCAATTTTTAGGCAAGCATAACTTCTCAATCTTCACAGTAAACTTCTAGCGAGCAACATCTCCAGCTAACACGGTCATCTTCAGCCATCTTCATCAATGTCACACAGCGAAGCATAACTCTTTGTCCTTCATCTTCATCAGTGGCACACAATACCCTAATCGATCAAACACTCAATTCTCCTCGAATGATTTATGTCGAGCACATGGTTATTAACGAATCATACAATCTCCCATTACGCTAAATTTAGCACAGAGAGCTCTGAATATTTTGAGCATTAAGAACCTCAAGCTGATAAGGGGACACCTTCGGCTTTTATAGCAGCTACACGAGTAGTCTTGACATTAGACTAGGTTTCCTTTTTAGTGACGTTACGCGTCTTCGAGTACTTTCCTAATCCCACAAGACTTGGGTTTCTTCTGCAGTGCAGTTACGCATCTTCGAATACTTCCCAGCGACATGTTGGAACATATGTTGTACCACTTAGAATGACCTATATCTCCCCCTGATTGCCTCAAAAAATGGCAAAGGGCAAACAGGATTGCACGACAATCGTGTAGGGAAAATAAAAATAAAAATAAACCGGCTCTATGACAGAGCAACATAAACACAGAAAAATGTCATATCTAAACACAAGTCTCGAGACATGTTACCATGATACCTCTCCCCCTGGTTGCCTTAATGATATCTTCTTCTCGAGTTCAGTCAGCACCTTCCCATGGACTGACTTTCTTGTCACTAAGCTTCCTGCAATCTCTTCTTGATGTCTCCCCCGATGGTTTGAAAATATCTTTAGCATGCTTTTCTTTAAACAACTTAGTGCTAATGGAGAGAGCATTAGGGCACTTTCCCGGTACATTGGTGGGGTGTACAATAGCTGTGAGGTAGATCAATCGAGCTAGATCTTTCGAGGGCCAGATCTCTTCTCGACTCCAGAAATTTTCTTAGCAATCGAGTTCATGATAGGAACACACACTTTTCTCTTCCCAGTAAGTCATTGATTGCATCAGTGGAGAAATCGAAACAATGTTCTTTTCACACACACTTTTCTAAACTCGGGGCCGATTGACTATGTATTCCTTTACCAAAGAGAGGTAGGGAGTACCGATATTTGTAACTGTCCCGAGTAGTCTTGTATCTCCCAGTAACTCTATGATCACTTCAAGCTTTTGAGCTTTGTTAGACAGCTCTCTCTCAAAGAGACTAGCTCCGTGATAGACATGCCTCCACTTGAGGACCCTGTATTCCGATATATTGTCAAGCGGAGCAACTGGAACATTCTTCGTAACTTTCTGTTCTCCCACAGACTTTTTGCCTCCAATAACAAGTAGCACCATAGGTTCATCATCAGTTGCATCTGGCTCATCAACCAGTGGATTAGCTGCTACATCAGGCTGCTTCCCTTTACAAGATTTCACTTCTTCTTCTTTGACACAAGCTTGGCTGAGCACACATCATTATCACTGTTGATAATAGCGTCTTCATCATCTTCTTCTCTTTCCTCTATAGGATTCTGCCCAGGGGATGTTGGAACATCATTCATGACATCTTCAGCTGAGTTCTCTTCAGCAGATACTACAACATCTTCCATAACCTCCCCATGATTCTCAACTATTTTACCCATAGAAGATTTTGACCTAGTAGTTGACTCAGGCACGGTCTCGGCTTCGTTAGTGGCAACCTCCACAACAACTTCTTCCTAAGATACCTCTAGAGTTTCGAGGGGTACTTTCCCTAAATTGGTCTGAGCAGAAGATGTCGGACTATTCTCTTTGACATTCTGTGTTGAGACTATGGTTTCCTCAGCTACACCTTGACCTTTTGCCCATTGAGTTGATTCATATTGAGTTTCTTCCATGATACCCCCACTTTATGATTCTTCGTCGCATGATGTGCTACTAACATTGGGATTTGTCATAACTTCTTTCTCAATAACATCCTCCCATGTGGCGATAGGAAGAAGGTACAGTAGATACAAATGATTCTGCCATGGTATCTCTGACCTCTGCATTGGGTAGATTTTCATAATGCAGCTCCTGGGCCTTGACTCCATACTTGCTCCTTGTAGCTCTAGGTCTAGTACCTCTCTTCAAAATAGTTTACTTCGTTATCTTTATATTCGAAAACAGCTTCCTTGGGAGCTAAGACGGTTGTGGTATGTTTAAACAAGCTGAAAGATTTTCCATAGTAATTATATCTTCAAGCGGACCTTGTTTTGAACCAGGCCCATATTCGATTTGAATGTCTTCTTGGTCCACAGAGGAGAAACCGAATCGCCAAAACTCCTCTCGATTACTTAAGGTTTATTGAACCATAATATAGAGTCCTAGGAATAACCTAAGAGTCTTAAACCTGTTTGCATCCATGGTTTTTTGTAAAAATATCAGCTAGCTGCTTTTCGGTGTGAATATACTCCAATTTGATCTTCTTTTCTTCCACCAGATCTCGGATGAAGTGATGTCTAGCTTCAATATGCTTGGTACTACTATGTTGAACTGTATTCTTTGAAAAATTGATGGTGCTAATGTTGTCACATAACAATGTCAAGACATCTTGCTTGACACCATACTCAGCAAGCATCTGCCACATCCATAGGAGTTGAGTGCAGCTACTTCCAACGGCAATGTATTCGGACTCAGCAGTAGATTGGGCTATACAATTTTGTTTTTTGCTGAACCAAGAGAAAAGATTGTTCCCAAGATAAGAGAATCCACCAAATGTCCTTTTTTCTATCAAGTGTACTCTCTGCCCAATCCGCATCGCAATATCCAACAAGTGTAGATGATGTATCAAAAGAATATAGTAGACCTAGCTCAGTTGTTCCTGATATATACCTTATAATTCATTTTTCTTGAACTAGGTGACTTGTTCTTAGATTGACTTGATAGCGAGCACATATTCCCACTGAGAAGGCTATGTCAGGTTGACTTGCAGTGAGATAGAGTAGGCATCCAATGATGCTTCTATAGAGATTTTGATCTACAGGTTCACCTTGATCATCCTTGGTGAGCTTTACATGTGTAGCAATCAGAGTTCTCTTGTGGGAAGATTTCTCCAAACCAAATTTCTTCACAATGTTCTTGACATACTTGCTTTGAGGTATAAAGATGACATCATCCATCTGTTTGATTTGGAATCCTAGAAAGTAGGTTAACTCGCCTACCATGCTCATCTCGAACTCAGACTGCATATGGTGTACAAGACGTTGCACCATCTTGTCTTACATTCCACCAATATCGTTCACATAGATTTGAACAATCATAATTTTGCTTCCTTCCTTCTTTAAGACCAAGGTCTTGTAAACTTTCCCTCGAATATTCTGAACTGAGTATTGAGTTACACGTTCATACCAGGCTCGAGGGACTTGCTTAAGGCTGTAGAGGGATTTCTTTAGTTTATAGACACGGTTTGAAGAATTGTGGTCTTCAAATCATTTTGGTTGAGTAACGTAGATTTCTTCATTTAGATATCCATTGAGGAAAGCGCTATTTACGTCCATCAGATAGAGTTTGACTCGCAGATGGCAAGCTATGATGAGAAAAAGTCGGATATCACCTGCTTTATCAGTGACATCTTGTCCGACTTCTGGAGTATTCACAATAACTTCGTCGTCACCATTAGGGTGTTCTGAGCTATCATCAACGACTATGTTCATGGACTCCATCAAGGGCCTGTTTCTTTTGTTGAATCCCCGAAAGACACGACTATTTCTAGAGTATCCAATAAAAATACCCTTGTCACAATCAAGTTTCCATGGTGGTTCCCTATCGACAGAATGTAACATACCGAACCAAAGACACGGAAATATTTGACATTAAGCTTCCTCCCCCTCCATATTTCATAAAGTACGACCGTAGTACCAGGACGGAGGGTGACACGATTGTGAATATGGCAAGCCGTGTTCAGCCTTCTGCCCAGAAGTGAGGGGGTATGTCTTCGGCTAGCATCATGACCCGATCCATCTCTTGTAGAGTTCTATTCTTGCTTTCAACGATTCTATTCTGTTGAGGTGTGATGGGGGCAGAGAACTCGTGATCTATTCCTTCGGCATAAAAAAGTTGGCAAAGCTGATGTTTTCAAATTCACATCCATGGTCACTTCTTAGTCTGACCACTTTGCCAATGCTTTCTCTTTTCTCCCTTTGAACTCTTCGGCATAGAGCTTCAAAGACGGAGAATTTGTCTGACTTTTTTTGAATAAAGTCAACCTAAGTAAATCTTGAGAAGTCATCGATACATACAAAAATATACTTCTTTCCTCCTAGGCTCTCGATTTGCATCGGTCCCATGAGGTCGACATGTAGAAGTTCTAAAACTCGAAACATGGTAAGATGTTGAACCTTCTTGTGCGACGTCTTGACTTGTATACCTATCTGACATTCTCCGCATATCTTGCCTTCCACAATTTTAAGATTTGGAACTCCAATGATAGCTTGTTCAGATATGATTTTCTGTATGCTCCTTAAGTCGATATGTCCAAGTTTTTGATGCTGGAGTTTGGTTTCTTGAGCTCTGGACAGAAAACACTTGGTGGTTCCAGGAGCTGGGGTAGGGGACCATAGGTAACAACTGTCCCGCGACCTGAGACCTTTCATGAGCTCGTCCTGGTGTTTGTTGACAACTACACACTTGTCGAGGGTGAAGTTGACACATAGGTCTAGGTCGCATAGTTGGCTTATGTTTATAAGATTAGCAGTAAGCCCTTCTACTAGTAAATCCTCTGTTAGGTAAGGGAAGCTAGGATAGTTTAGCTTTCCTTTCCCCAAGACCTTGGCTCTTACATCATCACCAAAAGTAACGAAGCAATTTAAGCATGGTGTTAAAGAGGTCAAGAAGGAACAATTACCCGTCATATGTCGTAAGAAGCCGCTGTCAAAATACCAGTCAATACTTGTGGATGTCTTGAGAGAGGTGTATGCAATATTTGCTCGGTGGTGTACTTCCTTTACTCGTCATACTTGCTGAGGTTGAGGTTGTACCTTCTTCTCTCTCCAGACTTGTTGAGGCTGAGACCTTCTATTGGTAGTTCTTTTTTTGACAGAGGTTTTCCCATAAAGGTGGTAGAAAAATGGTCGAATATGCCCTTTCCGTCCACAGTGATGGCAGACCCAGTTGTGCTTTTTATTCTTTGACCTACCACGCTGATGTCTCTTTGTTTGGCTGACTATTGCCAGATGTCTGTGATATCTACTGGGACATGTTGATGGTGGCCTTAGCAGAGACGAAAGTGGTTTTAGATGTTGAGACTCCTTTTGAATAGACAAGTTTTTCCATGTTGTGTGATGACTTTCCAATAGACATAATTTGATCTAAGGTGTCAGTACTTAGATTCATCATTTTGACTGACTTGGTCATGAGTTCTAACTCTCCGATCAAGCGTGCAACATCTTTCCTCAGATCAGTGATGGTTTCTACAAGCCTTGTCTTATCCTCATTGAGAGATAGAATGAGGGCATTATGTTTCTCGAGGACTTGAGAGTCTTCAAGCCACTTGACATACTCATTGTATGCATTATTAAGAGTTTCATCAGATAACTTATCATCCGAGGCGAGTTTCTTCAAGGGTTCAGTGGATGTAGAGGTAGTGAAGGCTACATAGTTACTCGTCTGTTCTGTATTGATGTCTTCTTCTTCCTCATCTGATGGTGATGTACTCAATCCACTTTTCTGCGTCTTGAGGAAGTTAGGAGATTTCTTCTGCATATGTCCATAACCTTTACATTCGGAGCACTGAACTCTTCTTTCTTTTCCTTGTCGTTCTCCTCGCATGCTTTCTCTGTTGGTGTTCTCAACCTTCTGAAACTTCTGCTGAGGTTTGTCTCTGATATCTCGGGAGACATTCTTCCCCGCCATTTGGTTGAATCTCTTCATAATTCTGTTATAGTTTCTGGCGAGCATAGCAATTGTATAATCAACTTTGCTGTCAGAATCTGAGAGTACTTGCTTTTTCTAAGCATGAGTTGAGCTTTTGAAATCTACACCTCTGTGTTTCTTCTCCATAGTTGGAAGGGAGAGCTCGTAAGTCATGAGTGATCCCATGAGTTCATCAAACTTCAGGACTTTTAGATAATGACATTCTTCTGTGGCGATGATCTTCATCTTGAACCTAGAGCTCAATTCTCTTAGGGTTTTTTCTGACAAGGTCTTCGTCAATCATGGGTTTGCCAAGAGACTAGGATTCATTAGCCAGGTCCCTAATCCATACGTTGAACTCGGCTATGGTTTTATCCTCATTCATTATGAGAGCTTCGAAGTTAGTGGTGAGGTATTGTAATTTTTGCTCTCATGCCTTAGAGGTTCCTTCATAGGCTACAACAAGGGTCCAAGGCTATTTTGGAACTTGTGCATGTGTTGATAAGCCTGAAGAGATTCTTATCAACTTCATTAAATATAGCATTGATTGCACGGAAGTTACCTAGGGCTGCCTCGTTTTCTAAGGGGCTCCACTCCTTCTCAAGTTTGGGACCTGTTATGTTGCCTGATGCATCATAATATTAGGGCTCCTCCCATCCATTGATCACTACCTTCCAGGTTTTGCTATCGAGCGATTTCATGAAGGGGCACATGCGAGCTTTCCAATATCTATAGTTTATTCCGTCATGCACGGGTGGTCGATTGATCGATCCTCCTTCCTTTGACTCCATATAAGCTACTCAGAATCTTTGCAGGAAATCACCTAGAAGATAAGGTGTCTCCTCCGATATCAATTGAAATTATGAGTTGTGGCCGGGACAAGATGTCGAACACAATGTTGTGACAATTGGTTCGACGACTTGTCTAATCACAGATAAGTAAATGACGGAACAGTAAACAGAAGACACAATATGTTTACCCAGTTCGATGACTCCGCACCTACGTCTGTGGGCACTCTGCCAGTGGAAAGGTTTTCACTATTTGGTAGTCAATAGTACAACTTCAAGCATCAACTAGCTATCACACAAGCTATTGTCCTAAGCTACTATAGATCTCACCGTGAACAACCTCGACCAAGGACTCCCCCTATCTTTGAGAACGTTTCAATTCCACCCTTCGAGAAAGCCTATGCTCGACGTAGTTGTCTTCGACAATTTCTTCGTGAGTCTTCAATCACGAACACAAATCCACAAATCACAAACACTCAAACTCTCATGTGTTTGATGTATGTGATTGACACCGTTCTTCTAAAGATCCAGTCTCTCAGTCCGCCAGTCTTGCACGGTTAAGAGCCCTGAAATTAAGTATAGAGAACGTGTGAATTACTATAGGGGTAGCACCTGCTTTTATAGCAAATCTACATGCTTATTTGGTTTTCAATTCTGAATAGGCAATACAATTCCAAATAGGAATTTCTTTGCCACCTTGCATTATTGGAAAGTTGACAGGTTGGCATTGCTGTCTTAATTGGCCTTGCTGACGTGTATTCTTCCAGCTGGACGTTGCCTAAATTCGTCGTGACATAATCACATGCGCGCCAAACTTCTGCAAATTAAATAGGAAAGCTTCGACCATTTGCCTAATCCTGCGCAAACCATGTTATGCCGAATGTGTTGCAACATGTTTTCTAACATCTTTACCTTGCGCTAAAAAATATGTCAACACTAATCATAGCAACAAGTAGTAGTTTTACAATTGTCATATTTTGTGCCTATTAGTTTGCAGATAAACAACGTTGTTACCAACATAATGAAACCGACCACAGAGTACACGACTAAAGATTACTCCCACATAATGTCAACAAACCTCGAATATGCTTATCACTTGAGCACACTGGCACACCCTCTTGTGAAATCTACAGGCTCCGGAGCCTTTGTATTTATATCTTTTGTCAACGGTGTCGTTTCAGTAAATGTGGGATCTATTTATGGTGTAACCAAAGGTATGTGACACAACGAAACAGAGTAGTCCCAAGAACTCTTAAAAATCATAAGTTTGATGTTGTCTTACTTCATCAAAGTACAGTTGAACCCAAATCTTAATACACAACTTGCCAGTATAAAAAAACAGAGTATAGATTGATTGTATTCGATAAATAATGTTGATGTACAAAACGAGTATATATAGGATACACATGAGTGGAGAATAAGCTAGAGTTTACAAGTAGCAGGCCTTGGGTCTCGGCCCATATATATATAGTAGGTATCAAATACAAACCAGGGGAAAATGTCCAAACGTCCAAACTGTATAACATACATGCAATGCAATGTTGTGTAACTATGTAGAACATATAGTGCAATGTTGTATAACATGTTAGACATGTGCAAAATTGAAGCAATGTATAACATGTAGTGCAACATTGTATAATTGTCACATGTCGCAATCTAAGATAACGCGCGTCTCTGATCCGACGGTTATGCATTGGTTTGGACGTTTGGGCATTTTGTGTGAGTTTGTATTGGAGTGCATCCTTATATATATATATATATATATATATATATATATATATATATATATATAAAACACGCCCCCTCAAGATGTCAGCAGTTTGGTTGTCTGAGGAAATGACATGTAAAGTGATGGCGCCCTGGTTGAGATGATGTCTGACGAAATGATAATCATTCTCGATGTGCTTGGTGCGTTCATGAAAGACGTCATTGTGGGCGATCTGGATGGCGCTTCAGTTTTCACAATGGATGGAAGTGGCCTAGCTGTGAGCAATGCCTATGTCATGAAGTAACCACCGAAGCCAAAGGAGCTCAGAGGTAGTGTCAGCAAGAGCACGATATTCGGCCTCCGTGCTAGAACGGGCAACTGTTGTATGCTTCTTAATCCTCCAAAAGATAAGAGATTTGTCGAGAAAGAAGCAATATCATGTTGTGGAACGTCGATCAGTAGGATCTCCAACCCAATCTGCATCTGAAAATGTCTGCAACACCATAGATGTATCACGCGAGAAATGAAGATCGTCAGATAGAGTGCCTCGTATATAGTGGAGAATTCGGAGAACGCCTCATAGTGTGTGGTTCGCGGTGCACTCATAAATTGGCTGACAATGTGGATTGCGTAAGAAATGTCTGGACAAGTGACAGTGAGATAGACAAAGCTTCCTACAAGTTGTCGATACAAGGTAGCATCCTAGAGAGATTTTCCTTCGGAAGGTGTAAGCTTCTCGTTTGCCTCGATGGGAGTGGAGGTAATTTTGCTGTCTGATAATCCTGCTCGAGAAGTAAGGACAGCTGCATACTTAGCTTGTGATAAGTGATAACCTGAAGACACCGAAGAGATTTCCAGACCGAAGAAATATGCGAGGTTACCGAGGTCCTTCATTTCATGAGATGGTTCTTCAGGTCAGAGATACCGGATTCATCGTCTTTGGTGATAATCATGTCATCGACATAGAGTAGAAGCAGGATGTGACCACGGGAAGTCTTCTTTACAAACAAGGTGGTGTCATACGGACTGGAGGTGAAGCCAAGATCGGACTTCTTCCCACTGAATTTTGAGAACCATGCCCTCAAAGCCTGCTTGAGTCCATACAAAGCCTTCTTTAGACGACAGATTGTGTTTGTCGAATGCCCATACCTAGGAAGAGGTTGCATGTAGACTTATTCTGCGAGGTCTCCATTGAGAAAAAACATTCTTGATATGCATCTGAAAAATATTTCACTTCAGTTCGACTGCAACTGCAACTAAACTACGAACTAATGTAAGACGAGCAACTGGTGCGAAAGTTTCCTCATAATCAATCCGATATTCCTAGGAGAATCCTCGGGCAACGAAGCAAGCTTTGTAGCACTCGATAGTCCCATCGGCCTTGGTTTTCACCTTGTATGCCTACTTGCAACCCACTGCGAACATATTGCTGGGCAATATAACGAGTTCCCAGGTACGAGTCTTCTCAAGCGTCTGAAGCTCTTCAGTCATTGCTTGCTGCCACAAAGGATTAGTGCATGCCTCACGATATGTACGAGGTTCATAGACAGAAAGTGCAATGTACATGACTCGAGAGAGATTGGGCAGTGTTACCTGATAGTCTTGAAGGTGAAATGGTGGTCGTGTTTGACGTTGAGTACGGGGGAGAAACACATGATCATCAGGCAGGACCAGATTTATGGGAGGAGCCGAGATAAGAGGCGTTGGAGTACCTCCAGAGGTTAGCTCAAAAGGCGATCCCTCAAAATCATCAGGATTTGAATAGAAAGGGGGTTGATTGAGACACGTGAAAAGAAGACATGGACAAAAACAGTTTTTGTTTTCAAAAAGTGACGTGTTGGGATATGCGGAGGCGTTTGGAGATAGGATCCTAACATCTCCACCCCTTATGTTCGACCTCATACCTAATGAAGCAACAAAGATGCCCACAAGGCTCAAGTTTAGTTCGTTCGTGAGGTTGCAGCTAAACGAAACAGGCACACCAAAAAGTGCAAAGAATGTTATAGTTATGAGGACATCCATAAAGACATTCGTAAGGAGTTTTATTACCGATGCCAAGAGAGGGAACTTTGTTGATGGTGTAGACAGACGTGAGAGCAGCTTCACCCCAAAATTGTTCAAGGGAAGTCGCGGAGATGACTAACGTGCAAATAGAGTCAAGAATGTGACGGTGTTTGCATTCGGCACGACCATTCTGTTCAGATGTACCTGGACAAGACCATTACATAACAGTCTCTTGAGAGGCAAGTAGATTAAGAAAAGATGTTTCCTTAAATTCTGTCTCATTATCAGTACGAAAGATTTTGATAACTTTTTAAAACTAAGTCTGAATCATGACAAGTACATTCAGGTCAAATTTGTTATGCATTAAATAAATCTAGGTAAAACGAGTGTAATCGTCGACAAATATGACAAAGTAACGAGAACCACCCATAGAGCGAGTAGGTGACGGGCCCCATAAATCAGAGTGAATTAAATCAAAAGATGCAAATGAACGTGACTTGTTTGTAGAGAAACGAAGTTTATGATGTTTGCCGAGTTGACTCCAAGCATCACTGATTTTTGTGGGTGAGACTGACCCAAGAAGACCACGAGTAAGTAGATGACTTAACCATTGAGAAGAGGGATGCCCGAGATACATTTAGAGTATTAGTATTAATAATTTACAATATAGTTGGTCACTGCATAAGCCATGAACCAGCTACCCAAGAACTTGTCGTGCGAGTGGGCGAAAGACAACATAAGGGTCAATTGTGCCGCGCCTTGGTTCATTTGGACCCCTTTTGCAGAACCAATACATATATTAACCCATTCCCTTCCATATATTAATTAATTTTTTCACATTTTTAAGGGAAAATGACACTTTTGTGCACCTAAATATACACTTTTGACACTTTCATACCTTAATTTTTTTTTTCTTTCCATATCTGAATTTTATTTTGGGACAATTTTCTTCAGAAATTTCAAAACACCGAAACTACCCCTGAATTGAGCCGGTTCAATTTCAACCAGATCCAACCATAATTTAATTAATATGAAATTACTTTTTTACCCTCCATTAAATAACAAATTTATCACACAATTTAAAGGTATATTGGTCTTTTCAAATAAAAAATTAAAAACTGAAAAATAAATTATTAAATTACAATCATGCCCCTCTCCTCACTGTTCATCATCTTCTTCATGCCCCTCCAGCAGCCTTCCAGTATCGAGGTCGAGGCGGACGGAGGACCAGTCGAGGACAGAAGCGACCTCCTCCTGCAACCATCGAGACTGGGCTGATACACTCCAGAACTCCACGAACACGATTCTTAGCCTTGGAATTGGGCACTCCCCCAAACCCAACCAAATCGAACCCAAATTGGGCACTCCACGACCCAAATCAGGAGACACCCAGACGATGGCGGAGCTGTCGGAGAAGCGGAGGCAGGTGTGAGCGGATGATGGTTCTGGGCGGGTTAGGGTTCCGGCGAGGACGGCCAGTGGTAAAGAGGGTTTGGGTGTGGGGTTCGAGAAGGAGGTGGTGGTGGCCGGAGGATTCCATGGATTGGTCGCCGGAGGAGGTCGCGGCGACAGAGCGCGAAAGGACGATGGCTTTAAGGTTGAGGGAGGCCATGAGGACGAGCATGCCGAAGAGGAGGGGCGGTGGAGGAGGAGAGGACAGAGAAATGGAGAAAGGAGAGAGGGTGGCATTCAATTGAGAATTTGATGAATAGTTGAGGGTAATTTCGTCTTTTTACACTATTTAAAAATTGGGCCGGTTCTCTCCATTAGACCAGATTTAATTTTGGTTCAATTTAGGGGTAATTTCAGTATTTTTGAAATTTTAGGGGTAAGTTGTCCAAAATAAAATTTAGGTATAGAAAAAAGAGAGAAAAAAAGTTAAGGTATGAAAGTGTCAAAAGTGTATATTTATGTGCACAAAAATGTTATTTTCCTCATTTTTGTTGATATAGTTCTATGTGATTCTGGTGGTGTAGCATCTCAAGGATGAAAAGTTTATGGAGGCAGTAGTGGCTCGGACGCCTTTAGGATGCACCAAAGCGCTGAAAGAGGTATCATCCATGGTGGCCTTCTTGTGCCTTTCGTCGGCTTCGTTTATAACAGGACAAACCATTTGTGTCAATGGAGGCTTCATTGTCAATGGCTTTTACCTCCCTATCGATTAACACTCATTCATATTCCAATTCCATTTCTTGTCTTTGATTTATCCACTAAATTGTATGCTATTAGTTACTGCTTGTGTTTTCGTCGTGATGATGAAAAATTAATACATAAATAAACAACACAAAGTTTGTGCATTCTATATATGTGAAGGTGCATATCACTGTGAAAATAACCTAACATGCAACTGATCAAACTTAAGACATTATGTTGAAGACATTATGTCAATTATTTCTACGTTGACACAAAAAATCAATATTGACATCACTACATCGGATATGCATAATGCATCCATACCCTCTAGATCCCAACCCTCGTCCTAGCCTTTCCCCTCGCCTCCCACCCAGTCCCTTCACCATCTTCATCTTCAACCTTCCACCTCATAATCAAAAGTTCTGGAGTCTGAATCTCCTCTCCAATTTTTGGGAGGTATTCTTCTCTCATTTCCCAAAGAACCCGACCAAATCTAAGAAATTTTATGGATTTGTTTTTTTTTAAAAAACCAGAGGAAACTTCCAAAGCCATCTTTGCTCTTAATGGATTTTGTGCTGACCATGGAAGGATCATTGTTGCTTTGTCTCGTGGTTCGCCCTCGGGTCTGGTGGTTCTCTCAGCCCTTTCCCCCAACCTGCTTCCGTTCCTATAAAGATGTGGTCTCCGACCAATCTCCATCGTTGGTGACAGCCACTCCCAACCTGCCTCTATGTTATGGGAAACCAAACATCTCGGTTATCAATATGCTCGAATCCAACATTCTAGCCATTACCAACTCGAACATCGCGGTAGATCTTATCCAAAGAAAACTTGAGGAAGAGAATTTTACGGGGATTTCGATCATGTTTTTGGGTAATAGGGTCTTCCAGGCATCATTCCCGACCTTAGATGCCCTGAAAAAAACCAAAACTGATGGTTGGGCCAACCTCTCCAGGTGGTTATTTGCTTTTCATCCATCCGCTCTCCTTCTTAAGCAAAGTGGTGTCTTTAAATGGATCTTGATTGTAGGTCTCCCTCCGATCTACTAGTCTCGAATCGCTCTGTAGTCCCGGTGCTCTTACGGGAGAGGTGATATTCATCCATCCGATTTGTTGCTCTGTGGTCTGCTTCGATAAAGGATTGGTTCTTGTCCACTCCAACTTCCTGGATGCCATCAAGATTAAGACAACTATTTCAGTGTCAGGGAAGTCGTTCCCCCTCTTGATAAAATATTTTGAAGCTTCTGGTCTCCCTTTCAAACTTCCCAGCATGTCAGAGTCACCATGTCTCTTGTCTCGTTACCTTAACCTTCCGTCGGAGGAATCGTCTTCCAAAGTTGGAGCCCGGCGAATGTCGCCCCAATTCCCTGTCTCTGGAATTTTCCCGGGATGGGTCCTGGGATTCCGATGCCACCTCGATATCCACTGATGTTGTGTCAGCAAACACTTTGGTTGTCGTGCCACCCCCTCTTTCCAAAGTTGTCGTGCCACCTCCGCAAATTGAGAAAGGTTCGCTTGAGGCGGCATAAAAGATGGAGGTCTCCTGATCCCCTTATTTATCGTCGCCATCGGGTGCCTCGATCAATGTCTAAAGATCCCTCTGACCATCTGTCGAAGTCTATAGATTCTCTTCCCAATGAGTCTCCGTTAACATTTGTCGACCCAAATCCGGTTTTCGCTCAATCAGGCATGCGTGAACTTCTTGACCCTCAGATTGGGGCGATCAACACCTGGTATATCTGCAAATCGATGGGTATCACCAATAATATGACTGATGCCCAGATGATTAAGCTTCTTGAGGAAATGAAGATAAAAAAACAGGACAACTTGATTCGCTTTCTTTGTTTTGTTTTTTCTCTTTGTTTGTTTCTTTGGTTTTCTCCTTATCTCCTTTTCTCCTATTTTTCTTTTCATTTTATTGTTGTATTTGGTTGCCTCTTGTTTCCTTCTTGAAAGCCTTAGTTGGTTTCAGCAATAAAAATTTTTTTTCCTGAGCAAAAAAAATGACAACCATTAAGGCTCACCATTTTTAACTTTGCAGTGGCACACCGCGTCAAAGTATATCAATATTAACTGGTTCACCGTCACTGTGTTCAGTTAGCTCGTTGCTACTATATCCAATAACGACAAATTGATCGTGGCAAGCTAGTGAAACAAACCGTCCACGATTACTATGCAATAACGACAAATTGATCGTGGTAAATTAGTGACGGAGGACTATACACAACTACTATACATTAACGATAGATAAATTGGTCGTGACGAACCAGTGACGACAAATTGACATATATAGGACTGGACACAGTTCAAAAATCGAACCGGGACGCTAATCAAGTTTGAAGAAATATAACAAGCTATATATAATTTTGCTTAATTAAATTAGTTTTAAAGATCATTAAACATGAATAAATTATTTTAGTTGTGTAATTATTTTTATTTATATCCATCGAACGAGGACCATCTAAGCATTGCTCCAATCAAAGTTAATGGCTAAGGTTCTCTTTCATCGTTGTAAACCAAATTGGGGCCATATTGTACATCAATTGTCATCAAAAAGTTAGCATTCCAAACTTCTCCACCACAACTTTTTGTTGAAAGCATAAAGCAAAATATGCAATAACTATTTGGTTATTGCTGTTGAACCAAAATTTCACGCCTCTATCAAACAAGTTGCACTTGTTCATAGTTGAGATTCTACATCAAAATATACAATAAACAGCACCTAATAAGACGTGATTGAAAAATAAAAATCTTTGATGATTAAGTTAATTAGTAGTATGGAGTTCAAATTTTGAGAAATGTAAATATATTTAAATTCTAAAATATAATTTTGAGGAATTGCTCGTGTGAAATAGACATGTAATTTATAAAAAAGAAATAGTGATTATTGAAATTTGACAGATGAAGCCTACCGGTAAATCGCTTTTCTGATTGGACTTGACAATAACAAATCCATACCGTCCATTAGTTCTCAGAAAAGCCGTGCCACGTACTGGATCTCAATAATTATTGTACAAGGATGTTTGGTGGCCCAACTGGACCCACAACCCTTACCCTAATTTCTCATTATTGTTTTAAAATGACACTAAAACGTAGCGATATCACTAATCTTTTATTAAGTAACATCACTATCATCAACTAAATAAAATTGAACACAGTACCTTAAATGAGGAACACGTATGTGATGACCAGAATCAATTATCAATATATATAGTTAGGCAATCTCTATATTAGTATAAACTGTATAAACAGGTAGTTTAGTGTTTTGAATAAACTTCCTTTATTAATTCATGAAAAATCAAGTCAAGGTTAAAATATTGAAAGATACGTACACATGGTATATGTCGTTTTGGAGATTTGTAGTGTGTGCATAAATTGCATTCATCATAATATTAATGTGTTTGACTTTAAACTCAATTACGTACTTATAATTTATTATTATATGTGGGAGCTGTAAGCTAGTTGTGGTAAAGTTCGATTCCTGGTACGATTAGTTTACATTATTATTAATTAATTATAGTAGGAGAAACTGCCACACGTCAACTTGTAGGGAAAAAAAGGCAATGCACGCATAAAGGCTTGCTCTAATTGTTTTTTGGTTGGGTTTTATAACGAATTGACGGAAAGTATCAATTCAATTGAGGTAGAGACCGTGAGTTTTCAATAGGCATTTTATTGCGCGGTTAGTTATTATGCTCGTCGTTCTCGAGGTAGTTCTTATAATAAATTTGCAGTGTCTAAACCCATTTGAGGTGGAGGCCGTGAAATTGCAAGAGGCATGTCGTTACACTATCTATCTTTTATTTTGTTCGTCGTTCTTGGGATGGTTCTTGTAATGAATTTGCGGAGAGTCTTAACTCATTCGAGGTGGAAGCCGCGAAACTACAAAAGACATGTCGTTACGCTATCCTTTATTTTGCTAGTGTGTTTTGTAATTTCATGACTCGTAACTTAGCCAATAGCCAAAGTAGCTGTGATCATGGTGCGGTGTTTGTCCCATCCGATATAATCTTGGGTTAATTTGTTTTATAATTTAATAGTATGGTTTTGTTTTTTCTTAAAAACAAGGGGCAATGCATGCGTCAGTAGTGACACGTGTTGATTAAGTGAAAATGACAGAGAAAAACAGCATTATGAGCACAAATAGAAGGCATTAATAGAGGATTAGAGGAAGCAGTAAATGAAGCAATGCGCGTGCATATGGATGGACGAGACAAGAGTAGAAAGCAATAGACAAATGTTGATGTAAACAACAACGCGGTGGTCATGCAATTGCCTCTCACGCCAAATGTTAACTGACTTTTAAAACACACAAACCTATTAACGTTAACACACACTACGTGTCGGTGTTGTAGACAAACAAGACCCACTTCTTCTCCACACGTCCCTTGCAAGCTTCTCGGGCTCACCTCTCCCTACACGTGTCACCTTCTTTGCATGCCTCACTTCAACAAAATTACAAATTTCTAGTCAGAGAAATTAAAAAGATGACCCAACCCACTGCTTTCTTCTTTCGTCTTTCGTCACTCACCTTCCCTTCCCTTCCCTTCCCGCTAATTAATTAATTAACACCACATGCATGTACGTATTAATTACTTTTACATATATACTCATCATCCGTATTAACGTTAACAAGTACGGCTACGGCTACGTGGACCTCCATCAAGCGGTTCTCTTTGCCTGGGGCCCGCCCGCCTCTCCGTACCGTCCTGTCACCATTCACCACTCCTTTCCAAATCATAAATATATATTTCACCTTTAGTAACTACAATAGAATTTATTTGTTGGAGTAATAAATAGTAGTTAATATAATGCCTCTCTTTATCCTATATTTCACCATAATATCCTGCATTTAGTATGCCTAATTCTTTGAAAAACAAAAAGAAGAGAAAAATAGTTTACTGCAGCGAGCGGGTGTGTAACTGACTACAAAAGGAAGGATCTGTGTTGGGATGATGACACGCACGAAACGAAACCGCCTCGCCTTGGTTGAGATATTCTTTTATTTGCAAGCGGGGCCCATAAAGTTTGAATCATCTTATGTTAATAGTTATTAGAGAAAGATGATTATAACCAGTTGCGTGTCAGGAAAGGAAGTTGCTGAGTTTGGTGTCGGGAATCTAATGGTCCACGTCTCCCCGTAGCGGAACAAGAGAAGCACGTGTTCGGTTTAGACGGAAGAGGGAGCTGGAGAAACAGACGGCGAGGATCGTGTTTAGGCAGCGAAACAGTTGACCTGCCCGTGCCTCAATTACCAAAATGACCCTCTCCTCCTTTTTAAAGCTTCCGCATGAGCGCGCTACTAGCTTCTGTTATCTGATGGCTGACATATGCTGCGGCGTTGTGAGTGAGAACGAGGCTTCTGCTTCGTCCTGCGATTCCACCTCCAGAACCGCCCGCCGCCGGAGAATGGAGATCCGGCGGTTTAGGTTCGTAACCACCGGCGTCGCCCCGTCGGAGACGGCGCTGCTCAAGCGGCAGAGGCTGGACGCTTACCTTGGCCGAGACTGCGAAAATAAAGTTAAACAAGGCCAAGTAGTAAAAGAGGAGAACAAAAATGAGAGCCTGAAAGTTGAGGGTTGCCCGAAATACGGCGTCGCGTCGGTGTGCGGGAGGCGGCGGGACATGGAAGACACGGTGTCGATACGGCCGTCGTTTCACAGGATGGGACCGGAGCCATTGCACTACTTCGGTGTCTACGACGGCCACGGCTGCTCTCATGTACGCACGCATATGCCTCCATTTGTGATTTAATTGTGATTTAATCTAATTGAATGTATACAGGTTGCTAGCAAGTGCAGAGAGCGATTGCATGAGGTGGTCCGAGAGGAGTTGGAAGAATCAGGGAGCGAGTGGAAGGGGGCGATGGAGCGAAGCTTCTCGCACATGGACAAGGAAGTTATTGCTTGCAACGTCGACAAGGTCTCCTCCTCTAACTGCCGGTGCGAACTCCAGATGCCGGAGTGCGACGCCGTCGGGTCCACCGCCATCGTCGCCATCCTCACTCCAGATAAGATTATCGTCGCAAACTGCGGCGATTCCAGAGCCGTCCTCTCCAGGAACGGAAAAGCCCTCCCCCTCTCCTCCGATCACAAGGTAATTACCAATTAATTACACTCTCTCGTTACAAATAAAATAGTACGCGTGATTAATTATTAATTATGAAATAGCCGGATCGACCGGATGAGCTGAAGCGGATAGAGGAAGCAGGCGGGCGGGTGATATATTGGGACGGGGCGCGGGTGCTGGGGGTGTTGGCCATGTCACGTGCCATAGGAGACAACTACTTGAAACCGTACGTGAGCTGCCAACCGGAGGTGAGGGTGATGGATCGGACGGCGGAGGACGAGTGCCTGATACTGGCGAGCGACGGGCTGTGGGACGTGGTGTCCAACGAGACGGCGTGCGGGGTGGCGCGTATGTGCATGAGGGGGACAGGAAAAGGGGACAAGGCCTGCTCAGACGCCTCCACGCTGCTCACCAAGCTCGCTCTCGCCAGGCACACCTCCGACAACGTCACCGTCGTCGTCGTCGATCTCACCACCTAGCTACACCTACATCCAATTCAAATTTCTCTCGGAACCCGCCTTTAATTTGGTTTCCATTTTCATTTCTTTGTGGATTCTCCTCCCAAAACAATGTGTATACTATAATCCTAAGTCATTAATGAATCATTATTAAATTCAATTCTAATTATTAAGAAAACTATTGAATTATGAATTATGAATGATGAAGGAAGGGTAGGGGAAGTTGGCAATGGCAATAGGAGAGAGACACGTAGATGGTCAATTCAGAAATCTGAAGAATGGGACCGAAGATGGATTCGGAAGTTAAAAAGAAGGTCCCGTTTCTTGCTTTTCTGTCTTACCCATTGTTGGAAATCTTCCATCCATTCCTCGATCTGTTTGGTGAAAGAAAACGACAGTCATCATGGCATTGTGGGTGGCATTCTTGTTATTTCTTCCATCATCGCTTTCCCTCAAATGCCACATACATATTTCCATTACTGCACTGCGCTCCACTTTCGGTTTCATAATAAATTGAGTCTTTCCTTTTCAAGTTTCAAAATGTTAGTTAACACTCTATTCATGATTAGAGAAAACAAAACAAGCAAAACTAATGGTCATACACCGATCCAATCACTAGTCACCAAATCATGTAATAAATTAGACTCAAGTGCAACATTGCCACTAAATCTAGAAACAATACTCTAATCCTCGTGCTCAAAAACTGATGTATATGGACCTGAATAACCAACTGACCAAGCAAGTGCTGCTTTGCAACTAACAAATTCACATAATAGCACCATAACATCAACCCAACCTGGCTAGTTAACCAAAATAGTCATTAAAAATGTAACAATTTAGGAGCATAACTGTGCAAAGAATTCTTGAAGAAGTATCCTAAGAATTCTTTCCATTAATTCAAATGATGACCACAGGCACAGGGTGGTGGCGATGTAGACAAGAAAGAGCAATGAAAACACATACAGATGGTTGCACGCAAGATGAAGAGATGCTCTTCCAATGAGAAACACTCTCTAATGTCAATCCAATTCAAAGAATTCTTTCCAGATTTTTATTCCCTTTCCTATTATCATGTTTGCTTGCTCCCCTCATCCACTCCACAAGTCTTCATCGCCTTCAACTTTCTGTAACCCTTATCAGTACCAAATATCCTGACAAATATAATGGAAACCATCAATGTATGATCAATATATTTTATGCCATCTCCAGCTGTAACTAGTCTAACTAGACAAGTTTAGAATAAGAACCAAAACCAAAAGCATGACCATTTATTGATAAAATATTCAGCTTGTTTGTTAGATGGCAACCAAAATGCATCATAAAAAATAAAGTTAGATGCAGTATGTAAGGAAAACAAATCACTGTTACCCACTACTGTGCCTTCAAGCAATGCTCTAACCTTAATCCTTTTTGACAATGTGTTACTATAATAAATGATGCAGAAAGCAGGGAAGGGAATAAAAAGATTACTCAAATTAAAAGCATTGGATTCTTGCAAAACAACGCAAACAAGATAAAAGGGCGTGAGCATCTTGTAACAGAATATTTTTAGTAGTCAATCATTAACCATTTTTATAATATCTTAAATACTACCTGACAGCTTGTAACACATTGTTTTTGCCCGTATCGGGCCAAAAACAGTCGCAACAAGTTTTAACTGCACATGTGACAAATCCCAATATTCTAGGGAAAGACCAGCTATCTATAATAATCATATAGTAAGGCGGCATCATCATATTCTCTTCAGTCAGCTGAATGGAAAATATATGTTAGATACTCACGCGCCTCGGGATTTAATGATAAATATCTCTAATGTTGGATAGCGGTAGATCCACAAACTTAAATTTTACGATCATGGTTAGTAACTTTGTGTACACCAAAATTTACTGTCAGACTGGTTAGTGCAAATTTTTACAACCAATTAGCTATGAAGCACTTGTTGATGCAATTTTATACACCCGAGTATGTTCATTGCTCCGCCCAACATCAGAAAAACTGAATAAGAAATGTTAATCCTAGTTCTTAATGAAAACGACTACTTGTTCCTGCAAATATCCAGCGTAAGAGCATGATGTTTAAGAGAATGAATTGGGAAACATGCATGAGATAGGCTTAATGGTTCAAATAGAGACCACAAGACATGTAAGCCCCAAATAAGGTCCCAAATAAAAGGGCCTGCCTAATTAGTTCTTAGCACTGGATCCGAATCACAACATACTAGCAACAATCTCCTATCCTTTGGTCTACACTGACACTGTAAAATAAGAATGAATCTAAGATACAGAAATGTAAGCACTACTGGCTGGTTTTGTCTCCAGTGGCAATGCTACCGTTGACAAAAACTTATCCTTGAGAGCCAGTCATAGAGAATCTTATTCAATCATATGCATTTCCATCCAAGATCGTAATTAATCTGACCCACATATCATCTCCTCCATGTGTTTAAACCATGAAATATAAATGTGCAAACACTTTAAGCAGAAAACTATAGGAAAAACTCACCAGTCCATGTAAACAAAAGTCGATGCATAGTTGCCAGACTTGGTATACAGCAAGCGGTGATGGTAGTCATGGAAATCAGCACTGGAAAATAATCAGAATTAAATAAAATAAAATAATAATCATACTCGCCTAATCAACAAGAGTACAAGAAGCAAACTCACCCCCCATACAGAGGCAAAAAATTTGACAGGCTCCATGGAAAATGGTAACCACAATGTGCCTCGACTGTTTCAAGAACTCTAACCATCATCCATAGCCAAAGGGTCACTAGATGGGGACCGGTGATGGCGGGACCAACAATAGTAGCAAAGCCAAGGAACAGTATCTCAGCAGGGTGAGCATATTCTGAAGTCAGTCCAAATGGTGTAGCAAACCTGTACATGTAATTAACACATCATAAAAATGTTGAGAAATGTCAGTCAGATACTGAAAACTACTAAATTCTTGACTTACTCATGATGGACACTGTGAACATGTTTGTACAACCATTTTGTATGCAGAATTCTGTGACCCCAATAGAATATAAAATCCTCCAGGATAAAGTAAAATAGAATCTGTGACAAAACTACTTTCCTGCAAACAAGAGGGATGATCTTACCAACTAACTCCAGAAAATATGAAAATCCTACATACATGCATATGGAGGAAGTGTTGGAATCCTTGCATTCTCAGCATTAATGCCGTCTTATACTTTAATGCTGATTAAAGAAGCTTTATCATATAAAGAACCTGAAAATACCAGGACGGCAATGGAAGACTACTTCGCATTCCCATGTGTCTGAAGACAGGATAGGATAGAATCATGACTGGTAAATTGACCCCAAAATGATACAGAAGAAGGCGAGTAATACATTTCTCCTGAGCTGCAGGGCTGTTATTTTTTGCCTGCAAGCAACCACCTGTCAGTAATGACTCCAATATATGCAAATCCAAACATATGTGTTGACTATATGATCATGACAATACTTTAAAGGTTCATACAATGAATGATGAAGAAAACATTTTAAGATTCATACAATGAATCCAAACATATGTGTTGACTATATGATCAAGACAATACTTTAAAGGTTCATACAATGAATGATGAAGAAAACATTTTAAGATTCATACAATGACCTTCCTGAGTATATATTAATAAGCTTAACAAGCACTAATATCAAAGAAAAACTTGTTCATTGTATGATCAGAAGCCAGACAACAAAAATCATTTAACTAAAACCATATCAATTTATACAACTTATTTTGAGTTATGCAGGAATGAACTACTCCAACTAGAGTTGATAAAACAAACAGGAATGTGATGTCTTGTTCATCCCAGATAAGACATACAAACAGATTTGGGTCATACAAGGACAAACCTACCACACCTTTCATACCAGACAGCATTGGTTGTTCACTGCTATAAAAACAAGGATGAGTGATATAACATAAAGACTATAAACCAACCATTCCATGACATGTTCTGAAGATGAATTTGAGGTATCATATAAATGCTTGGACATTCTAACCTCTAGGGACATTCAAGAAAGTATTATCAGAAACAACTGCGACACGGAGCTAAAAGGCAACGTATATACCACGATGCAGTGGACTAAGATAATAGTTCAATTGCACCCTTTTCATAAATATATAATATCTTTTGGGGCGTATATTTTTCTATGAAATAAAATAAATGATAAGTTCAACATCATGTTTAGATGAGTTAGACCTGAATCTTGTATTTGCTCAGCCATCCTGCCCTCTCAAGATATATAAAAGGAAGTCCGGATAAAAAGAAGACGCTTTCATGAAGAAAGAAACTCCCTAGACAAGCAAGTTGAAAATCACTGAAATGTGTGATAAGGTACTGCATCATACACAAAAAAGAAAGTGATGTTAATGAGTAATCACAAAGGGTAAAAAAGAATGCAAGATGGCAACATAACATATACGATTTCAGCTTTCCCAACAAACGTTCAACATAAACAAGGCTAAATATGACGGACCCGCCCCCACCCTAAAAATAATAAGTAGCTTCACTCGAATAACTCCACAAAATTGGACCCATACATAAGAAGTGCAAGGATCTCAAAACAACTCTTTTCTTCCTATGAGCCCTGAGTTGTATGAAGTTGCATATCTGATTATTTGAGTAGGGAAATGGAAACTCCACTGACTTAGGTCGATCTGTTTTGACCAAAATGTATACCGTCACCGAACAGAAGGCAATGGAGAGGTTGCAACTGATTAATTTAATTGGGATTCAGAACCGTAGCTGGATGTATGGCCTATCCATAATGGTGCAAAGCTAACATAGAGTAAGCCAATGACATAATGAAGTGTTGTGTTCCAGCAGGAAAAATAATAATATCATACGAGTAAAGATTATAAGATACCCGCTAACATGATCACCTAAAATGAATTCAATGTTGTAAAGAGCTATATCCACTATGATGTAGTTATAAGAGAAAAAGGTCCTAAACTATAGACCTCCACTGAAATCTACAGGAAAACCCAGTCATACACAATGTCCCCATCAACTATTATGAAGAAAACATAAATCCGCAACATATGGCTTCAGAGCCAAGCATATGGCCACTCAAATTCCGTTTACCATAAAATATAGTTATACAAAAACAAAATCAAACATAGGCTAGGCACCATGCTACAAGGTCTGCCACTAAGAAACCACATACCTCCTCCACTACAAATCCTAATAACCCCAACTTTAATCCCAAAATTTGCCTCCACTAAAATCAAAGTTAAATGTAGACTGTATTGTTAATCACAATGTGAGATCAAAGCCACAATGTTAAATTTACACATGAAATCCAAAAGTAAATCATGCAAAACGGAGATAAAATCTGCTGAATCTGGGCAGACAGAAAAAGAAGAGAGTTTGAATCTGTGTTAGGGCGGAGAAGAAGGAAAGGGGTTACCAGCCAGCCAGATTCAGCGATGGAAGCCATGGGAGAGAGGACGCAAGTTGTGATGTGAAATGAATCTGAAGAATGAGTTTCAAATAACACTGTCGTCGTCTCGTCTGTGAACTCAGAATCTTTTTCACTTGCCTCTTGACTTCATTCACTGAAAAAACAGTGTGATGTGTTTTGTTGCTGGCCAGAACTGACATTAATATACAATATTCCCCCAATTAAATATTACATATATGCTATATTTATTGAAGGGACCCGCACACAAGCGAGACTCAAACGAAGTGCTCAACTTATTAATTAAAGGGATAATTTTACGTGGGCACAACACAATCTAAATTTTTTCAATTATTTGATTATGTCTAAAATGTGTAAAAATTTTATCTTTTACTTTACATCCAATTCCATTATTTTTATGTGAAATAACTAAAATACTTTTTATGAATAAAGTTTGATTTTCAAATATGCAATATTCAAGTTTGTACTTAATAGAAAAACCAAGATTTGGTTTCCAAGTTTGTACGCGTAATTGTGTATTAAGTATTATTGCCATGAGAGAGGAGAGAGAGGATAAAGATAAAGAATGGATTCCATGAGTTTGAAAATTAGAAGGATATGTGAGGGCATTTTAGTCTTTTCATTCCAATTTTAATAACTCATTTCACTCCTAAGGGTATTTTAGTCATTTTACATGAAAAAAGAATATTAAAAACTAACAGAATTGGACGGAAAGTGCAAAGTGAAAATTTTGCACATTCTAGGCAGAATTAGTCAGGTGGAAAAAACTTTTTAAATGTACCTAGTTGAAAAACAGCTATATCTAAATGTAGCCACATGGAATTATAATTCCAAATCAATCCCCTGTGTTTTTCCAAAGAGTAATTCTATGTCAATACCTAAGTTTATCTCATTTTCAAATCAATTCTTTAAGTTTGAAAAGTTTTTACCGGTATCCCAAGTTCAATTATGTTACACTTAATGTAACAGATTTTAAATCTAACAGATGATATACTATGAGCTCGAAACAGATGTCGTATGAGAGAGTTATATCATTCGAAAGTTTCAATATAATATTAATCATCAATAATAATTAATTTTTTATATTATTAATAATAATTATTTAAATAATATTATTGATTAATATTATTTAAATAATATTAATCATTAAACCGGTGAGATTGAACCGATTTGACCGAATTTGAACTGGCCCTACTTCAAATCATAACTTGAGGGTATTTTAGACTTTTTACATATTAATTCTGTTATATTTAACGTATTGAGGTACTGATTTAAAAATGAGTCAAACTTAGAGTACTGACATGGAATTATCTCTTTTTCAAATTACGAGGCTTCTTAGGCTAAGGGTGGAACTTTTTGCTTAACTTCATTCGGTTAATTCATGTATTTAAAATATTTTTTTAAAATGTTTCTTTTAAAATAATGTTTTTGTGAAAGAAAAACTGATTTTAATAATACTATTTTTTTTTAAAGTTTTTTCTTAAAGTTTTCTTTTAAAATATATTAAATGGATAACGGTTTTTAGACATCGATTTTTGTTTAATATTTATTTTATAAAAAGATGTTTTAGAAAAGTAAAAACATTTTTTAATCTCTTAAATACAACAAGTATTTTCGTCATTCCAAAAGTAATAAATGGAGTGGAGTTAAGTGGGATTTTAGTGGACCTAAAGGACCCCACAGTTAGCATTTTTTATTAGCGGGATGTAAGTGAGACTTTAAAAAACTTTAGGATATTTATGTGAAATTATTCCTAAATTAAATAATAAATATTGGGATGATTTATTTACCTATCTTAGTATTAGGTATTCCAAATTTCCTATTGTTTTTCATTTTTAATATTTTTATACTTTTAAAAAATAATATATTAAAATCAGTTTTTATTGTTTATTTCTTAAAATAATTATGTTTTAGACTAAGTTAAAAAATAAATATTAATTTTTAAATACATTCATGTTTTCGTCATTTCTATAAAGAATAGAAATTTCAAAAAAGTTAACGGAGTATGGTAATTTAGACTTTTGGTGATTTAAGAAGTCTCATAAATCACATTCATGTTTAAGGGAATTTAAGTGATAATTTCGCATACCTACGGGAAGGTAAGTTAAATTATCTCTTAAATATTTAATTTATATAGGGATAATATCACGTAGGTACACCTAGAGAAACACGATTATCATGTAGATACATTTAAATTGTTTTTTAACTCTGTAGGTCACCTCAATGAAAAAATTATCTGTTAGAAACTGTAATTTTACTGTGAAATGACGATTTCTTCTCTCGTTTGAGTAAATAACTATGTTAATGGTCAGGGGTATATTAGTATTTTCACATTTTTTTAACATACGGCTTTACCCTCGTCCAGTTTGGACCGGGTCAGGGGCATATCTTCTCTTCCGCATGAACGCACCCCTAGTAGTTAGAGACGTACATGTCGTTTAATCGGAACCGACTCGCGAGAAGTTGTGTCCTTACTCTGACTTAGGCCCAGAACTCCAATAGTCAGATGCGAGCTCGTGGATCTGCAGATCTCAAGATCGATCTTTCTCTTCTTGCGGATCTGGAGATCAAGATCCATTTTCATGTCGTTGATCTTGGTGTCAATGTCTGTGGCGTTGTAGATCGTGTCGAAGTAGAGATCGTCGAAGAGAGGCCATGAGCAGCCGAATCCGAAATCTCTGGTGTGGGAGTGGCTTAATCTCGGCTAACCGGGATCTGATACGGGGAATTTTCGCCGAGCTCGCGAAGAGGAGGCCGGGGCAGACGACGACGAGCTTGTGAAGGAAGGACCCGCCCCTGGGGGTTGTTATTTGGCACCAGCGCCGGAGAGGAGGTCGACGACGACGGAGAGAATAATCTTGATGCACCTCGCCTTCCAACAGACAGTGCAGACCAAGGAAGAGAACTAGGTGCACATCCATCCTGGAGAGCGGCAACTCGGGCAGATTGGGAAGATGAAGGCGGAACCAGGTGGGACTGGAGAAGTCTGCAAAAACTAGAGAGGAAGCCAAAAATTTGGCCAGCGATGGTTTCTAGTTAGACGTGCTGACTTGGTCTAACTCATTTGGCTAAACTAGATTGATCGAGAATAAACTAATTGGATCGGTTCAATTCCGATTAGGTTTAAATTGTGGCAAAATTTTTAAAATATTAAAACAAAAAGGGGTAAAATCATTATTTCACACGGTGATACAAAATTTCATTTGAGTGATGTACAAAGTTAAAAAATGCTTTAAGTGTACTTACGTGATAATTATGTTTCTCTAGGTATACCTACGTGATAGTATCTCATTTATATATGATATTAAAAATCAAAAAAAAAATTGTTTAATATTTATTTAATTATGTTCATTTATTTAATATAATATTTATTTTAATAAGTATATAGAAAAAAAATAAATAGAGTTAAGTCTAATTTGAACTTGAATATTTTTTTACTCAAGCTCGAGCTTAACTAAACTGATTTGAGTTTAAGCTGAAATCGAACCAAATACATTTTTTTATAGCTCAACCTCAATAAACTTAGGCTCAGTTCGGCTCGTTTGTAACCCCAACTCACACGTGTGCATAGGGTGTACACAGGCCGAATCGCGAGTGTAAGCTCACGATGTGACTACATTAGTCAACGTCTTTAGGCTTCATGCCAAACGCAATGATCCATACGTTATAATATATCGGTTAAAATCCAGGTTGAGTCCTTATATGGTTCCAAACTTGTGTTAATATAAGGGAAAATTGCAAAAAGTTTTCTTTCACTGTGTTTTTTTGCACAAACTCTTCATTCACTTTATTTTTGCAAAAACTCTCATTCATTCATGTTCATTTTTGCAAAAATTCTCCTTTACTCATGTTTATTTTCGCACATTCTATGCAAATATGTGAAAATTAATGGAAGTGTCACTTAAGTGTTAACTCAAAGGTGCTTAGGGTGGACACTTTGGCGACGGAACCGGAGACCGCATTTGAACGAACCAGAATCGGGACCTGAGAATCGAGAACCGTAAGTAACGTCCAGTTCTGGTTCTTAAAATGAAGAACCTGTAAGTTCAGCCTGGTCCGATTCTTGACCGGTTTGGCCCAATTTTTGACCCATGCCCACCCCTAAACGTCCAACACTTAATTGACATTTCCGTTAATTTTCACAGATTTGCACAGACGGTGTAAATTTAAACATGAATGAGGGAGAGTTTTTGTAAAAATACAATGAAGAGAGAGTTTGTGCAATTTTCCTTTAATATAATCTTTCAACTACGATCCAAATTTGCCGGTTAAAAACAATATAAGAATAAGCAAAGGATGCAAGTGTCATAATCGACGAACATAGGTAATGTATGTGTGAATATAGTGTACCTTTTTTTTGTATACATTAATAATTCAACTGTATGAAACTGCATTTTGAACGATAAACTATATATAATAAAATCTACAACTATAAACATAATCGAATTATATTACTATACATCTACAACATTATAAAACAAATCTTTTTTTAGAAAGACATTAACGAATCTAGAGTAAAAATATGTTAAATATTTATAAGGGCACACTCCACTACAAATCCCCAACGCGCCCGAATCTAACGAATCCATCTTAACCGTCCAATCCACTCAATCTCACCAACCCTAAACTGACGAAAATCCCCACCTAACGCGCTCCGTGTGGGTATTTTGAAAAATTTCCCCCAATTTTCGAGTTGATTATCGACCACTCATTTATATCTGGTGTAATGTCGTGATTCTGAATATAATGTCGACCCAACAATAACTAGATTAAATTTATTTGTGGCCAGAAACATAAACGACTTTCACTATATTTATATTGAGTGTAATGTCGTGATTCTGAGTATAATGTCGACCCTTTTATTTTTCCAAAAGGTTGGTTTGTTCGCACCGCAGGTGCTCTATCGGAGCCTAGCCCGTGTCGTGCCGTGCCGAGCCGGCCAGACGGATGACGGCGGCGCACGTGTGGGTTTGGCCGTAGCCCAAGTTACCCCTAAAAGGCCCACACACAGCTGATAGAGGAAGGGAGACAAACTTACATAAACAACAAAAACGTTTCACATCTAAGCGATGTGGGATTCCAAGTGTGAGAGAAACTAAACTTACGAATGTATAGTCTAAACTTGTGAGTGTATAGTCTATACGTGTGAGTGTGTAGTCTATGAGTGTATAGTCAAATTTATGAGTGTATAGTCAAATTTATGAGTGTATAGTCAAACTTCTGATTGTAATGTTCAAACTTGTGAATGTATAGTCTAAAATTGTAGGTATATATTCTATACTTGTAAGTGTATAGACTACACTTGTGAGTGTATAGTCTAAACTTGTGAGTATATTGTCTACTCTTCATACACCCACACGTCTAGACTATACACTCACAAGTATAGACTACATTTCTACAAGTTTAGACTATACACTCACAAGTTTGAACATTACAATCATAAGTTTGACTATTCACTCATAACTTTGACTATACACTCACAAGTATAGACTATATTTCTACAAGTTTAGACTATACACTCACAAGTTTGAACATTACAATCACTAGTTTAGACAATACACTCATAAGTTTGGCTATACACTCATAAACTATACATTCACACGTCTAGACTATACACTCACACGTCTAGACTATACACTCACAAGTTTATACTATACTTATGAGTGTATAGTCTAGACTTTGAATATTTCTTGATCCATGACTTCAGTCCTTTTTTTCTCTTCTTTATCATTTTTAGTTCTATAAACATCATCATGATAGATAGGTTTGAATATTTCTTGATCGATCACTTGTCTAACTTGTAGATATATAATATATACTTGTGAATGTATAGTCTATACATGTGGGTGTATAAAGAGTAGACAATACACTCACAAGTTTAGACTATACACTCATAAGTATAGACTATACACTCACAAGTTTGTGGCCGGAAACATAAACGGCTTTTTTTTCTCCAAGTTCTTTTTTCTCTTCTTTATCATTTTTAGTTATATAAACATCATCATGATAGGCATGTTTGAATATTTCTTGATCCATCACTTCAGTCCTTTTTTCTCTGTTTTATTATCTAAACTTGTGATTGTAATGTTCAAACTTGTGAGTGTATAGTTTAACTTGTAGATATATAGTATATACTTGTGAGTGTATAGTCTATACATGTGGGTGTATAAAAAGTAGACAATACACTCACAAGTTTAGACTATACACTCACAAGTATAAACTATACACTCACAAGTATAGACTATACACTCACAAGTTTGTGGCCTGAAACATAAACGGCTTTTTTTTCTCCAAGTCTTTTTTTATCAGTTTTAGTTATATAAACATCATCATGATAGACATGATTGAATATTTCTTGATCCATCACTTCACTCCTTTTTTTCTCTACTTTATTGTCTAAACTTGTGATAGTAATGTTCAAACTTGTAGATATATAGTCTATACTTGTGAGTGCATAGTCTATACTTGTGAGTGTATAGTCTAGACTTGTGCGTGTATGAAGAGTAGACAATACACTCACAAGTTTAGACTATAGACTCACAAGTGTATACTGTACACTCACAAGTTTGTGGCAAGAAACATAAACGGTTTTCACTATTTCAAGTGTGAGAGAAACCAAACTTACGAGTGTATAGTCTAAACTTGTGAGTGTATAGTCTAGACGTGTGAGTGTCTAGTCTATGAGTGTATAGTCAAAGTTATGAGTGTATAGTTAAAGTTATGAGTGTCTAGTCAAATTTATGATTGTAATGTTCAAACTTGTGTGTGTATAGTCTAAAATTGTAGGTATATAGTGTATACTTGTGAGTGTATAGATTACAATTGTGAGTGTTTAGTCTAAATTTATGATTGTCTAAACTTGTGAGTGTAATGTTCAAACTTGTAGATATATAGTCTATACTTGTGAGTGTATAGTCTATACTTTTGAGTGTATAGTCTAGACTTGTGTGTGTATGAAGAATACACTCACAAGTTTAGACTATACACTCACAAGTGTATATTGTACACTCACAATATATATATATATATATATATATATATATATATATATATATATATACTACAAACGTTGACTTATTTACAAACTGTTCAAATCAATCACCAACCAATAAGAAGCGTTATTTTATGGAAATTTGGGCACACGCTTTCCCAGCGCGTGACACGTATCTATGCGTGTCCATGAAAGCTGACATGCAGTGACTTTTGGGGTCACAAAAAGTTTCACCCTCAGTTCAAAAGGTTCCACCTGACCCTTTGCGCTAGGTGGAACTTTTGGATTCATATGGAAATTTTTGCACTGAGTGTGATACTTTTTGTGACCCTAAAAGTTATTGTGTGTCAGCCTTCATGGACACGCTAGACACGTGTCGCGCGCACGAGCGTGCGCACAAGTTTCCATGTCCATAAAAGTTGGCACGCAATTACTTTTGGAGTCGCAAAAAGTTTCACATCCAGTACAAACAGTTCCATCTCCAGCGCAAACAAATGAGGGTGAAACTTTTTGTGACTCCGAAAGTCACTGTGTGCCAGCTTTCATGCACACGCATGGACACGTGTCGCGCGATGAAAAAGCGTGCGCGCAGATTTCCATAAAGTAATATTTGTGATTGGTTGGTTATTGGTTTGTAAAAACTCCAAAGTTTGCATGTGATTTAAACTCTCTCTCTCTCTCTCTCTCTCTCTCTCTCTCTCTCTCTCTCTCTCTCTCTATATATATATATATATATATATATATATATATATACTAAGTATCAAATACAAACTATGGGAAAATGCCCAAACGTCCAAACTGTATAACATGCAGTGCAATGTTGTATAATTATGTAGAACATGTAGTGCGATGTTGTATAACATGTAGTGCGATGTTGTATAACATGTTGGACCTATGCAAAAATGAAGCAATGTATAACACGTAGTGCACCGTTGTATAACTGACACGTGTCGCGATCTAAGATAACACGCGTCTCTGATCCGACGGTTATACATTGGTTTGGACGTTTGGACATTTTGGGTGAGTTTGTATTGGAGTGCATCCCTGTATATAGGGATGCATTCCATTGAGAACGGTCATTAGTGTTAGAACGTTAGAATAGAGTATGGCCTTTAAATCAAATTAATCTAACACACCAAATTAATCTGAATTTCAAACGTGTGCATGCATCAACGTGGGCATAGGGGCAGTTTCGGTAACTGAAAATTCAATTTAAGGAAACTGATTGTGAAAAACGGAAGGGATTTAATTACAGAAGCGGGAAAATATTAATTGTAATTAAACACAATCTGCCTATATTTAATTAGGCGTAAATGTGAAAAGTATTGTTGAGTTGATTTAATGAGTTATCATGAAAAAAATAGCGACATTAAATAAAAAGATTTGGAAAAACCAATTAGGATATTCAACAATTGACTGAAGAAGAAATATTACATTGACAATATATTTATTGAATGCAATAAGGGATATGAAATTTGTAAGAAGAAATAAGATATAATAGTATCTTCAACAAATTAAAAAAATCATTGTTCGAGGTATTTAATACATATATAGGAAGTACGTATAGTTGTGAATTAAGAAGTATGGCCGAAAGCGGCGAATTAGATGACCTCAGCGACACTAAAAGTAACGACGGTATGTATCCCTTATCTTTACTAAATATTTAGTACATACTTGGGTAGCCATTGTGAATGGATAGTCATGCATAATTTGTAGACATTGTACATGGTCAACCATTCCAAATGGGTAGTCATTAATCCTCTAATATAAGCATTACCTAATACAACAACCACTCATGGTGTAAAATAGCCACGCATCTTTTTGCAACAGTCAATCCCCTTTTATAACAATCATTCATTTATGCTATCAGTCATTCAGCCGCTAACAAAAGCCATTCACCTAATACAACAACAACTCGTTGTTTATTATAGCCACACATCTATTTGCAACAACCAATCACCTTTACTAATAGCCATTCACTTATGCCAACAACCATTCATCCTCCTATAACAACTATTCACCTATTAAAACAGTCATTCATTGTATATAATAGAAACACATCCCTCCCAACATCCAATCACCATTTATGACATCCATCCACTCATTTCAGTAGCCATTCATCCTCATATACCAGTCATTCGCGTAATACAACATCCAATCATATTATATGACAGTCAATCTACAATTTTCAACATCCATCGTCGTTGTATATCAGATTTTTGACCACTTCCAAATTGGGTGGGAATCAAGCAACGAGACAAGCTGAGACGAAGATGACTTAATGGAGCGTAAATTGGTAAAATAAAAAAACCTAACACAAACGAGACGTATTAATAAAGGAACTGATTTTCACGAAAAATGAAATAATTAATTTGGAAAGATAATCAATGAGAATATATGTTGGATTATATATCCTTTTGATTTCACAAAAATACCCCCGAGGATCAGATTTATTAATAATAAAGTGGAGTCTATTTCACACATGTGACATCTTGATCAAAACACATATCTAACGGTCCACGACCATTCTAACGTTCTAATACTAAATGGCGTTCTCAATGGATTTATGCTCTCTCTCTCTATATACAAATAGGGATGTCTTCCGCTACAAACTTTGGTATATTTTGAAACCGTACAAATTCATCACCAATCAATTAAAAGTGTTACTTTATGAAAATTTGTGTGCACGCTTTCCCAGCGTGCGACACATGTCCATGCGTGTCCATCAGAACTGGCGCGCAGTGACTTTTGGGGTCGCAAAAAGTTCCACACTCAGTGCGAAAAGTTTCACCTGACCTTTTGCGCTAGGTGGAAATGTTTGTGCTGGAGATGGAACTTTTGAGTTCACGTGAAACTTTTTGCGCTAAACGAGGAACTTTTTACGACCCCAAAAGTCACTGCGTGTCAGCCTTCATAGACACTCTGGACACTTGTCGCGCGCTGGAAAAATGTTCGTGCAAATTTTCATGTTTACCATGGGTTTGTACGGTTTGTAAATAAGCCAAAGTTTGTATGTGATTTAAAATATATATATATATATTAGGTATCAAATACAAACCATGTGAAAATGTCCAAACGTCCAAACTGTATAACATGCAGTGCAATGTTGTATAACATGTTGGACCTGTGCAAAATTGAAGTAATGTATAACATGTAGTGCAACGTTGTATAACTGCCACGTGTCGCAATCTAAGATAACGAGCGTCTCTGATCCGATGGTTATACATTGGTTTGGATGTTTGGACATTTTGGGTGAGTTTGTGTTGGAGTGCATCCATATATATATATAGAGGAAAGGTTCGGCTGAGAACCAAATGTGTCGTGAGAACATGAGAACTACTGAACATTCCCATATTTCCGTTGGACATTCATTTATTTTGAATGGATAAAGTGTTTCCGTTGGACATTCACCTATTTCCGCTGGACATTCACTTTCATTGGATATCACAATTTTTATTAGACATTCACTTATTTTCAATGGACACACTCAGTTCTCACGTTCTCATAAAGGGGTATATATATATCATTTTCGCAGCCGTCTGATTTTTGCGTGTGCTTCCTAATTGCGACACATGGCACGGAAAGCATGTGGGTTGAGTTAACGGTGTCACACAGAAATTGGGGGGAAGGGGGGGGGGGGGTATTTTTATCTTCTCGTATAGCAGTTATATTTGCGTTTTCGACGGTTTTTATTTCTAGATCATCGCGCGTTTTGTTTGGATTCTTAGAACAACGCGATCAGAGCGATTTTGACTTCGTCTCAGAGACGACGAGAAGAGTGATTTGTTGTCGCCGATCTGTTGAGAAAAATCGGTAAGTAGCGCAATTTTATGATAGATCTGTAGTCGATTGTGTGTGTTGTGATTTCCGATTTGCTATTTTTTATTTTTGCCGGTTTCGATCCGATCTAGGGTTTTTCTTTCATCTACAACAAATTTGAGGTGCAGAAGACGATGGCGACGAGGATGACAACGACTGACCACCGTCGCTAAATGTTTTTTTACTAATTTTTTGGTATTTGTAATACTTTTGTAAACGATTCTCCTTCGAAACAAACTCTATATATATCTAGTTTACATCTGTCTTTATATTTATGTATAACATGTCAAGGTACTCTGTATAACATGTCAGATTGTACTGTATAACATGCCGGTTTGTACTGTATCACTTATGTTAAAGCTGATTCATATTATTGAGATTATAATCGTCTATTAGCTTAGTGGACTTGTAATTAATGTCCCACTTAAATATCTGCAGTAAATACTCATTTAATTTGGAAATAAATCTTCAACTTATCATCAATAATTTTGGAAACAAATAGTTGATTGTTGACTTGTAATTTATGTCCTACTTAAATATCTGCGGTAAATGCTCATTTAATTTAGAAATAAATATTCAATTAATCATCAATAATTTTGGTAACCATGTATAACATGATGTTATATATTGTATAACCAATGTAGTTAGATGATGTTCAACAACACATAAAATGATTACCCACTTCAGAGGTTTGTGTATGACTGTCTTACTGTCGATGTACCATGTATAACATGTTGTTATATAATGTATCGATGAACATTCGCTTTCTGGATCTAGCCTATTTTTAGCGTGAATCACTGAATGATCGCGGTTTAAATGCACGATCCCGCTTTAATTGTGCGATCAGCACACACAATATGATGTTATACAATCCAACACAAAAGGTTATACATCAAATCTGATATTGGAATGACGAGCGTGCCCTCAGCTCTCCGTCTGTTTGTGACTAACGGGATTAGCAAATCTCTTCGCCACATGTCACTTGATCGTCGCTCGCGAAAAAATGGATGAGCAGATGAGGGTTTAGACGTTTTGCTGGAGTTTGTAGTGGAGTGCATCCATATATATATATATATAGTGAAACCTAATAATCTTCGCAAATGAACATGGATTATACTTCCACACCATCAACACTCCTTTTGACTGGAACATGTTTGGAGTTCACGGTCTTTAAGGAAGCCAAAGCCTTTTCGACTTTGAGCCCAAGTCGCTCCGCTTCGCATTTGCGAATAAAGCAATGACTCACACCAGTATCAATCATAATAGGGGTGTTCGATCCGTCGTCGCTTCAGATCACGGCTGAACAACACCTTTAGGTACGGGTTGCTTGTTCAGTGCGCTAAGACGCATACTTTGCATGCTTGCTTGCTCCTCATCGTGGTGCTCGGCCTCATCCTGCAAAAGAAAAAGCCTCGCTTTTTTGGACAATCTTTCATCCAATGTGGCCCGTCGCAAATATAGCAAGGAGACTTTGGAGTGGTGGCATGGGCAGCAGCAGAACGATTCTGCCTCGTCTGACCTCTGTGATTGAGTGGCTTGCCATACTTCGCTCCCCCTCCTTTGCCTTGAATGGTTAGGCCACCAAAGTTCCTCCCGCTAGAACTCTCGTGTTGTTTGGCCTTGCTTTTGTTTGTCGGATCCGCCTTTGTGCATGTGTTGTAGTCCTTCATCTTCTCAGTGGTTGTAAGAGCGGTGGAGATGTCCTCCACATCTTGACGGATGAGCTCTTATTGACCTCATGGCTTCAAGCCATCCATGAAATTGAACAACAAATAAGTGCCTCTCATCTCCGACACTTGAAGCATGACGGATGAAAATTCTTTACATAGTCATGGATAGAGTTGGTGTGTTTCAGCTTTCTCAATCGCTTTTGCACATCCATCAATGCGTTCTTCGGGTAGAATTGATACTTCAATTCGGGTTTGAAAGCCTCCCACGTGCCGGTATTGCAAGTGGCTTGTTCAATTTCGGCGTGATTACGTCTTCACCAAACAGTCGCATTGTCATCGAGATAGAGGGTGGCGGTTTGCAACTTGGTGCGCTCTTCCACCAAGGTTTGCGCCTCAAAGTAGCGCTTCATTTGCCAAAAAAGTTATCGATCTCCTCGGCGTCACGATGACCGCGATAATACTTCGGTTTGGGTGCGTCCACTGTTGGAACGACTTCCCGGATTGGCTGCCGCCTTCACCACGGGCAGCCACGTCCGCCTTGCACTCTTGCACGGTATTGAGACTTGCCTGCACGGTCTCAATTTTCCTCCTGAAAGAAGGCTCTACCCGGTCGAGGGCATCCATGAGCTTTCCTTCAAGTGCCCTAAAATATGAACAGATAGAATCATAAGACACTTGCAATTCAGTAAACTTACCCGGTATGGAATCCTCCAAATTGTCCACGCGTTTGTGAACGTTCTTCAACTCTTGATCTTGGTCGATGACAGTCTGTTCGGCTGCCTCCATTCGGCTAAGAAATTCTCCGACCCTCAAGGTGAGACAGGGCACATCCTGCTCTTTGCTGCCTAGACGGTCTTTAGACTTGCCTCACCCGCTCGTCAGCTGCTACCTTGGTAGTTTCAGCCCTTCCACGCGGCTCCTCTGTTACGTTTGATATGCTTCCGCCCCTTTACTAGAACACTGTTGAGATTTTGTGCCCTAGCACAATGTATTTTCAATCTACTCATGTAATAAGATTATTAGTTGAAATAAAATCTGCATTCATATTACTAAGTGTTGTAGTAATATCTTAAGTATGATTCCCTCATACGGACGTGTGAGCAGATATCAGTTTAGGCTACTTGATGAGTACAACTGAAATACAATAGCATGGCCATGCAGTCGATATAGAGTATCAGTTACAATTCAGTTAACTCAGAATCAAGAAACAGGACAATTGAACGAAGATGAATTGTCTATGCCTTGTGGTTGCCAAAGATATCAAGAGGATAAAAGGATAGATTCATGTACGACAAGGTTAAGTCAAAATCTCGATAATCACAAGCGTTGGGTAATCATGATGTCTTGCTAGAGGCCACTCATGATGGAAAGGGTAAAATGGTAATTTTACTAGTCCGCCAACGTGTCGTGAGCCTAGAGGGTCACACACTTCAGGTTGAGTAAAACGGATGGAATCATATAGAGGAATCATGAGAGAGACAAAATCCGGTTTTGGATTAAACCGGATTAGACCGATTTCGGTTTAGGACTAAACCGGAAATCAAGAACGGTTTAGCTGGACCAATTAATTATAATATAATTAAATAGATTTAATTAATTTAGCTAAACAGGGCCTAGCCAGATTGGGCTAAGCCAGAATGGACTTCTCTACATTAATTAATTAAAAGCTTTGGGCTTTAAGCCCATTAAGGTATTTAATTAATTATTGCCTACAAAGGGTTATAAAAGGGAAATTTTCAGATTTGAAAATTAAGGAAAATTATTTCCAAAACCCTAGCTACTCTCCCTCTCTCTCTCTCTAGCCGAATTCGGCCACCCCTTCTCCCTCTCCTTCCGTTTTGCTTGCTTCGATCTTCTAGTAAGGATCGTTGTGAGTATCCCCGGATTGCTCTTCCTGTGTGGACGTTCTTTAGAGGTTACTAAATCTTATTTAGTAACAATGAGATTTTGAATCAAGGTAATATTCAAGTTTTATTCTAGCCTAGATCTCATGATCAATTCATGATCATGTAAGATCCTTATTAAATATGAAACTTTGAGGTTAATTTCTTGTATGAGCATGAAATTAACTGATTGGAACCCTCAAATAATTCCTTCAAACACATACCGACCAACTCTGAAACCAACTGAAACGACTCGAGAGATTTTTTCAAAGTTTACTAGACGTCCGAGGTTTAGAGTCGAACTTGGGCAACTCGAATTAATCTAAACAGATCTAAAGTCAGGACAACGAGAGGGAGTAGAGAACATAGAAACAAGCTAACTCATAAAGAGTGCTTGTATTGAAAGTAGAGAATGAATTACAAGTTGAATGATGAATTTACAAAGCCAAAATGTCCCTATTTGTAGTAAAATTCAACAACTCCTAGTATGCTATGCATGGCCGCCACCTCCTCCTTTCCTTAAACATGACCTAAGTGTGTGCATCACCTCCTTGATATGATGAGTCCTGTCTATCTTCATGTAAATCCGCCACCACGTACTTAGGAAGTGGTGTGTCATGATCCTCCTTTACTTCCTTAATGGTGATTCAGCTCTTATCTTGATGAGGGCAAGACACCTTCTCCTTAGCATTGAACACCTCGTGCTTGGAGGGCCACCTCGAGCTTCTACCAAGTAGCACGGCACGTCGTGCTTAGCACAAGTAGCTCAAAATATGTACATTCGTGGGCAAAAACGGGTTGGACTTTGGCGGGATTGATGCGGGGCATTTCATAAGGGCAATTTTGAACATGGAGTGGTTCAACCCACACGAAGTTAGGCGGTATAATTTAGTATAGATCACCAGAAAATTTAAAATCTTCGTGTTGGAGGGATCAGTCAGTTGTATCTAATAGCCTAATCACCTCATATATTTTTATATCGCACTAAAAAATTATAAGAAAAAGGAAAATATTATTTTAGAGATCCAAATAAAGGTAAGGCACTATCATATATAAGAAACATGACATATATAAGATCTCTGTCATGACAGGTTGAACAAATGTGAATCAAACACTGCACATGTTACATATTTCAAATAACACACATTTCATAGGTCATCACGATCGCACGCCACGAACATATCTTTTTTGCTTTCTTGCTTTAGGATCTCCCCAGCAACAACATCATAGAGATTAACATAAAATTAACACATAGAAACAGAAGGGAAAAATATATAAAACAAACCAATTACATATCACACACACCCGGCCGGTAGATATATATATATATAGTTGTCAAGTATCAAGACATCAGCCGCTGCTTCCGCCACCATGCTCACCACCACCGGCAACAGCGTCCATGGCAGAGACATGAGTGGCGGAGCTCATGGCCAGGGCAGCCGTAGGGCCGTCGTTGGAGGGAGCACCGCCGGCTCCTCCCCCAGCGGTGCCATCATGATCCCCGTCAGTGGGAACATCTCGGTTGCTCTTTTTGTCATTTCCATGAGGCTTATTAGGATGGTGTTTGGGAGAGCTCCCTCCGAGGCACGAACAGATTTTTGGGATCTTCATGATCACTGGCTACCTACAAATATCATCATGCCTTCACTGCTTATATATAGAGACATCTCATACATGTAATTATAATAGGAGGCTTGAAGGTTACATATTATTAGCAGTGATTGATTGTCCTTGAAACGAATAAATGATTATTTGTTGGGCAAAAATTCGCATACCCTTTTACTTTTGACTAGTTTTCTTTTATTTGCTACTTCAATATCATATGTGATCAAGATCAACAGCTCGTTTACGCGTACTAAAATCCTTTATTAGCGAATAAATCCCCAAGGATTCCTTGGGAAACACTGTAAGCCACCATATAGATTCGATGCTACATATATTGCAGAAGCTAATGTATATATGAAATAATGTACATACTTATATCACATAGACAAATGATGCCAACAGCTGCACTTGAATATTTGTGGACATGATGATTTGAATTTTTATTGAATAATTAATATTAAAACGGTCCTACGGTTTCAGCTCGTCATTTTTTCTTCAAAAAAAAAAGGTAAAATTCTACTTAACTCTACCAAGATATCTAGAAATCCCACTTACCTTCTCCGAAAAAAAATGCGAACTCATAGCCCACCTAGGTTTGCCAAATTACCACTTAACCCAACTCCGTTAACTTTTTTTGAAAATTATGTTAACTTTTTTGGAAATGAAAAAAATGTCCTTGTATTTAAAAAAATATTGAAACTTTCAAATGACATAATTCTCTCATACGAGCTCCATTTCGGGCTCATAGTATATCAAATTGAAGAAAATCAAAAGATTAACGACTTTGTAGAAAGATTTTTTTATTAATAATTAAAATAATAATAATTATTATTGATATATTCAATTATTAAAAATATATCAAAATTTGCATACGAGCTCCGTTTCGGACTCATAGTATATATCAAGTCGAAGAGAATCATAAGATCAAAAATTCCAACGGCAACAATTTTTATACTCTTTTAAAACTTTCGGAACTGCTGATCTTATGATTCTCTTCGACTTGATATACTATGAGTCCGAAACGGAGCTAATATGAGAGAGTTATGTCATTCGAAAGTTTTGATATATTATTAATAATAGTTATTATTTTAATTAGTAATAAAAAAAATCTTTCTTCAAAGTCGTTGATTTTTCCATTCTCTTCGATTTGATATACTATGAGCCCGAAATAGAGCTCGTATGAGAGAGTTATGTCATTTGATAGTTTCAATAATATTTTAAATACATGACATTTTTGTCATTTCCAAAAACGTTAACATAATTTTCAAAAAAAATTAACGGATTTGGGTTAAGTGGTAATTTGGCAAACCTAGGTGGATTGTGAGTTAGCGGAGAGGTAAGTGAGATTCCTGAAAATTTAGGTGGAGCTAAGTATAATTTTCCCAAAAACCAACAACTTAAACATGTAATATTTATCTTTAGGTCAAACCCATTTTTAAGAATTTGCTTAATTTTTCTATAAATAAAATGGCTAATTGTAAGAAGATACTTTATAGCCTTTTGCAAATAGTGATTTTTCATTTTAAGAATACTTTTTTTTCAAAAAAAATATATACAAATAACTGGGATGCACTCTTTTACAAATCATGTTTCAAATACAAGCCATCAATTAAATTCTTATTTTACCCATATTTTATTATAAAAATAATTCAATTAAATATACAAAGGAACATATTAGTCAATAGATCGGATGGATTCAACTGAAATAATTAATTTTAATTCATTGCAAGACGTTTTATTTTTTGAAACATGTTTCATTTTTTAGTATTGTAACGAGATGGTAAACCGACTGTAACAAGGGGAAAGGTGTAATGAGGATCTCGGGTGAAACTTGTTGGGGAGAGGTGTAACAAAGGTCCTGGGTCAAAAGACCAAAATAAAATCTCCACCTACATGTGTTATCGCGTGATCCTAAATTAGTTTGTAAGTTTGTATTTGAACCATAAGTTTGTTGCTGATTACAACCCCAATTAATTATGATCATATTTTGTCAATATAACTTATTCACGTAAATGTGAATTAGTAAGTTTGAGGTTCACACTTTCCGAGTAGAGGTCACGAGTTTGAACTTTGTTGTGCACATGGGATTGTGAGTATTTTGAGTAGATTAAGAGGAAAATGATGTACTTATTAAAAAAATAGTCATCTATTTATGATAAGAATATTAAACACAAATAATTACATAGTTTTTATTATATCTTTCAAAATGAAGATTTAGTGTCCTAAATTGCCCTTACAATCAAGGAACAAAGACAATGCCCCTCAAAGCAAGACCTCCCAAATCCTTGCATCACTCTTATAGTGAGGCCTTCACTACTAGGACGTAAAGAAGATCCTCTCTCACTCTGGTACCGGCCCTCACCGGAAGCACTTAGTAAAGTGGGAGGGATTACCAGAAACAGAGACAACGTGGGAGGATGTCGATGTCCTCCCACGACCGGCCATTATGTGGTACCTCAACGAAACCCCCTCGATGGAGGAGTACCCCAAAACAGAGTTTTCAGATGCATTCACCACGACAACCCCAAAACAAGGGACGACGCCCCAAGCCAAACTATGATGCCTCTCTAATAGGACTCTTTCACCATCTGAGACGGAATGACTCACTTACAACCTGAGGACGGCAATACCCTCGGCCTCACTGATGAATAACTCGTAGAAATCGACTACATTCTTACCAAAGTTAGCCAAGAAAGTGAATCCAAAGACGAATCTATCACTCCGAGCCAAGTCTAGTTAACTATGCTCCAATATGCCGCAGACAATAAATACTTCTCCCACCTTCACCAAATCTGTGGCCTACCTTGACGAGGACGTCAAGGGATCCACTTAGGAAGAATGTGACACCCTGAAGATTTTTCACAAACATCTGACCGCGTGTGACCCACTAACTCTCATCCGAACTAGTGGAGCTTTTTCTCTCCCTCCTGGGCCGAGAACATGTTTACGATTATACGCTACCGCAATCTTAGAGTATCAGGATTCACTCAACAACCTCTAATTGCCTACCTGGTCATATCGATCCCATTCCCAACCCGAGCCATCTAACCTCGAGATAACGATGAACCCAACTAATTCAAAGTCTAACTGAGACTCTCCGATAGAGCCCCAGCCTCTCTCGGCATCTCAATCCACACCCGAAGCCGGTCTGGACTATCTGACTGAACCGTTGCCGCCGCCCGCCTCCAAAGAAGGTAGCATGCCGCCTCCCCAGCCTACGTAAGGTCGATTGTGTTCTGGTCAGCTCGATCGAATAGAAGATCCAGCCCGCCATAAACTAGACCAACCTATATTTGACGGTCCACTAAGAAGCCTCCTCCACTCCACTTTCAACTACTAGCGTCAGTCCCTTCCACGCCTCAAAGCTCTCGTCTCTATGAAACCCAATCAGCTGCATGACTTGGTGGCTAAGTAATGTCACCTCATCAAATATGATCTCAAGAGGATTCCTAATCAAGACGCGGGCGTACCAAGATGAAAAGTAAACTAGATTCGTCTGAATTAGTCTCTAAGTAAATTTCTTTGAATACATAAAAATATCTACCAAATATTGTAGAGATACTTACCTTATTTTACTAGATCCCTTGTATAGGAATAGTATAAACAAGGGTTCTCTTCTAATTCATTGTAAACCATCGAAAGAAAGGCAAGAGTATTGCTCAATCACCCCGTCGATATGGTTCGACTTTGTCTGAAGGATTTTCCCAACAATTAAACACCCAACCTCCGGTCTCTAAACTCTCTCTCTCTCTCTCTCTCTCTCTCTCTCTCTCTCTCCTATGTTGTTCCGCTGGATTGACCACTTTGCCCCGATCCCGGCCGAACACCCCTCTTCCAGCTCACCAACTCGACCTCTCTGTCCCGAGTTTATAAAACCTCACTCGGTTGTAACTTTTCCATAGGTATAACTTCACTTCTTCATCCACGACGGTCTAGCCACAAACCCGGTACCCCGATACTCAAAATGCTTACATTGGGCGACCAAGACTAAGAAAGTCCTACCGAAAGCGTCGTAGGGAACCGCCTACTAGAGACAATCCTCCCAGGTCGTGACACTTAGGGAGCTAGGGAACTCTTCATGAATGTGAAATTTGTCCATTTTTTTTTGTCTTGATTTAGATACAATGTATAATTGTTAGGGGAATTTCTAGTTCACTACGGTCAATTATGACATTCTTCAATTAACTACATAAAATATTTTAAGTGTCAATTCACTACAGGAAATTTTTTATGGCATTTTACCCTAACGTCGTTAAAACATATGGAAAAAATCAAATTTTATTACACTAGTTCACAATCTTTTTACACCAGTTCAAGCTCTGTTACACCAGTTATTTCGTGGGTAAAGTTTGTATATACAAGTCACTGAGTGTTTACACTAGTTCAAAATATCTTTCTACCGATGTCGCGCAAGAAGTCAAAACTGTCCCTCACTCATGAGGGACGTATGCTAGTATGACGTGTCACGCGTTGGTGTAATCTCGCCAGATCAACGGCCAGATGACAAGTTCAAACGTTCGTATTTCTACCCAAGTTTGTATTTGACACACACACACACATGTATATAGAGGGGTAATCCGGCGAGAAGCTCACCACGCCGTGAGAACTGCTGGAGGCACACCACGTGGCAGAAGCGCCCTGAGCTGTCAAGCGCGGACACATAGCAGTAATGATTTTTTTCTTTCAATCCCTCGTTATACCACACCCTAACAGGGTAAGACTTTCTCCTCTAGGTTATAGTATGGAACTCAACCCTAACAGGGTAAGACTTTCTCCTCTAGGTTATAGTATGGAACCCAACCCTCTTTTCACAGGACACCCCATATTGGTTCTCATAGTTCTCACGCCTCTTGTAGTTGTCAATAGAATGCATCCTTATGTATATAGAACAAATCAGGTGAGAAACAAACACTTTGGTTAGAACGTGAGAATTGACTTTGGGCATTGAAAATAAGTGAATGTCTAATTGAAATAAGTGAATGTCCAGTAGTTATAAGGTTCTCACTACACAATTGGTTATCAAACGAATGCTTATAAATATATAACAAATCAAATATAAATTGGGGTAGAAATACAAATCGTCAGTAGAACTTAAGTGTAAATTGGGTGTGTGTGTATATATATATATATATATATATATGAAAGATCAAATACAAACCGGGGTAGAAATACAAATTGCCGAACCAGTAGAACTTGAGTGTAAATTGGTAGAACGTGATGGATACGGTAGAAAGTGAATGTGCATTGATAGAACGTGATGGACCTGGTAGAACCACGAAAATGATCGTGGTAGAACTTCACTGCCACGTTTCGCGCGTTGGGACAAATTGCGCGCAAATCTTGAGCAATCCAACAGTTGGTAGAAGTTCGGACAATCTCCATGTTTGTATTGGAATGCATCATATATGTGTGCGTGTGTGTGGGGGGGAGCCTTTGGCTACAAACGGTTGTAGAACGTCCAAACGTTCTATAGCCGTTGGATCAGCCAAGATGGAGATCGTGCAACCTCACGGTAAACGTGATTCTACAACTTATCTCGTAATGCCATTTGGGAATTTTTGTAATTCCCTTATGAGGCGCGATCGTTTAATCCCAAATAAGTGGCGCGATAATTTAACAATTCACACCTTAAAATAGAGATGATTGAGATAGTGTGAAATTGAGAGATCGCAAGGAAACAAATTTCGCATGTAAAAGAGATCGTGAAATCCTTGAGATTGAGGAATCGACGATGACGTAGAACCGGTCATATCAAAACCAGAATTCAATATGATCATGGGAGGCGGTGGTAGATGGGGGTATAGTGGAGTTGTTATGAGAAGAGGGGGGCTCGGGAATGGGTAGAGGGGAGGAGGAGATGGAGGGGAGTGAGGTTGCTGGGGGGAGCTGACCGAATAGGGGCTAGGATTTCTGCAGATGACATCACATAGCGGGATGTGATGAGAGTGATTGATAGGTTGGGGTTCGGTTCCAGTTGCCGTTTCGTTATTACAAGGAGTTTCGATGGCAACTATTGATGTACAAGCGGGGAAAGGGCTCATGTTAAGTAATGAAACTCTTGAGTTGTAACGTTAGGGGCTTGGGCTCAGAGTCCAAGTGCAAACTCCTGGCAGACGCCATCACGATTCACATGCCAGAGTTTGTTGTTATTCAAGAGTCGAGATGTGCGATTATCGAGCCATTTTTATCAGTTTTTTAGGTTTCTCTATGCAATACAAGTACAAGTTTACCCCAGCAGGTCTGGGGGCAGGTTCAGGAGTTTTTTTTTATTTGGGGCGCTTCGGTCCTCCAGTTGGTTCAGTGTGACATTCTTCCGGGTATGGTGATCTGGATGGGCGAGGTTATAACTATGGGCGAGTCTGTTTCTTTTATTAACCTTCAAGCCCCGTCAGTCCTGGAATAGAGGAGAGCTTTATGGGACATATTGAGGCAGGTGCATCTTATGGTAGGTCCGAGGTTTGCCCTTTAATGGGACTTTAACACGGTCAAGGATCCGAGAGTGGTGGCCAACCACATCCATATGGATTGGCGTGACTTTGAAGCTTTTATTTTGTACTTTGACCTTGTTGACTTTCCTATGTCGAACAAGGATTTTCCCTAGTTCGGCCCACGTTTGAGAGCGAGCATGCTTGATCGGATTCTTCTCAGTCAAGACATGCAGTACCTTTTCCCGGACATGTTGCTCAAGGGGCTGACGAAGATGCTCTCGGGCCATTGTGCCATCATTTTGGGAGATCAGGAGATAGATTGGGGACCCATGCCGAAGAGGTTTCTCAACACCTGGATAGATCACCCGGAGTTCAAAGCCTTCGTAACCGAGAGATGGGTGTCTTACCAGGACATTGAGGGCTGCCCTAATTGCAAATTATGGGCAAAACTCAAGCGCCTGACATTTGACCTTGGGACCTAGAATATTAAGGTGTTCGACCATGTAGACCACGAGATTGCCCGAGATACGACTCAGATAGAGGAGCCAGATGCCTTAGTGGGAGGGAGGCCACTGACAGATATAGAGAAGGATGAGAGAGGCAGATGTAGAGCTGAGCTAAACTCTTTTGCCAAGACCTGGGCAGATATCTGGAGGCAGAAGTCGAGGATTCAGTGGGCTCTTAAAGGAGACCTGAATACTCGGTACTTTCACAGGTGTGCGCTCTCGCGGGGTAGGCATAATTGCATCTCGAGCAGGATGATTGATGGTCAGTAGCAGTCTCAGTCATAACCCATCAGGAGGGCAGTAGCGGAGCATTTTGCGACCAGGTTTAGGTTTGATGCTTCTTGTAGGCCGACTCTTCTGGAACTTCCCTTCAGAACCTTGCCTCCAGGAGCTGCTGATAGTCTTGAGAGGGGGTTCATTGAGGATGAGATCGTTTCGGTGTTGGCAGTGCGCGATGGGAATAAAGCCTCAAGTCTAGATGGATTCACTATGAGTTTTTTCCGGATGATGTGGGATGTGATTAGAAGTGATGTTCTGGAATTCTTCTATAACTTCTATTCATTCACGAGGATTGGGAAAGGTTTCAACGCTTCCTTTATACCGTTGATCCCGAATATCTAGAACCCAAAGACTTTGCTCATTTCAGGCCTATCATCCTTATATCGGCATAGTATAAGAATCTGGTTAAGGTGCTCTCTATCCGTTTGAGGTAGTTTATGAGTGACCTTGTAGGGGAGGAGCAATCGAGGTTCATCTGGGGGATGTTGCGACCTGGGATCCGGTGGTGGATAAGTTCATGGCCATACTAGCTACTTGGCATGCTAGATTGCTCTCTTTTAGAGAGCGCATTACATTAATCAAGGCAGCTCTTTCGAGCTTTCCTATCTTTTACATGTCTCTTTTCAGAGCCCTGAAGACCACGGTGACAGCTATGAAAAGCATTATGAGGAAATTTCTCTGGCGGGGCAGGAATAGCCGGAGAGGTTTCGCGAAGGTGCATTCGGCGGTGGTATATAGGTCCAAGAAGATGAGGGGGCTGGGCATCAGACATCTAGAGGAGCAACATCGTTTTGATGTTAGAGTGGTGGTGGAGATTTGCCTCAAAACCGAATCCATTGTGGATGAGGATTTTGTGTGCGAAGTACAAGTAGGACAGGACAGCTTGGGACCTTTATGATCTCCCTTTCTCTGGACATTCCGGGGCAAGGGTGTTGCAGAACATTTTGGGGTTGGCATCTCATCCAGTTTTCCCCCGAGTGTTTTGGACTGGGTGCGTCATATGGAGGTTGGGTGATGGTAGGCAGATCAAGTTCTTGGATGACTGTTGGCTGGGGGATTTTTGCCTCATGACCAGATTTTCGAGACTTTACAACCGTGTGAGTACCCCAGGACACACAATTAGCGAGGCGTGAGAGTTGGCTGGTTGGTCGATTCCCACTCGTAGAAGAGTCACTTCGAGACCAACAGAGGAGCTTGCGGAACTTCTCACAGTTCTGGACACCAAGCGGCCAGAGTGGACTCCATATTTTGGGTTCATGATAGAAAGGGATTCTCGGCGAGGAGGAATTTTGCCATGCTGACATAGTATCCTTTGTTGGAGCTAGTGGACTGGGCGGCCAGACTGGAGAACATGTCAGTTCCTCCGAAATTTAGGAGTTTTGTTTGCCTTTGTTCAGGGTGGCTTACTGACGAGAGACGTCTTGACTTTCAGGGGGCCCTCCCGATAGGTTACTGGTTTTGCCTCCTGTAGAGGGAGGGGCGAGAGATATTCAGGTGGTGGGACGTGCCTTAAACCATATCACAAATGGTCCATAAGCTCTTTACCATGTGGACAACCAGAGTCACAGAGAGAGGGGCGCGGAGATCTTAGAGCAGACTGATCACTATGGGCCTCTGGTACATACGGGTTACCAAAAATGGCAGGATCTTAAGGAAGGAGGTGAAGACCCCATGTGACATTCTCAGATCGTTGTAGATGTGTTCCTAGACGCTGATGCAGGCAAATGAGGGATGTGGGATCCAGGATTGGACGGGGGAGCGCGTGCTTCCTAATTGATGCGTGAGCCCGAGGGCGGTTTTGAGGTCTATCTCATTTAAACTGTTACCTCTTCTTGTTTTTTTGGTATTTTTTCTCAGACGCTTGTATTCATTTCCCATTTTTTTTATATGCTTTCTTGCTGATAAAAAAAATCTGATCATGGAATCCCAGATCCTTGACGAAGACGAAGTCAATTTGATCAGATCATGTTCATAGAACGTCGATCACATTGATTTTGAAGAAGAACTTGAGAAAAGCAGATCTGGTTCCATACTAACAATTATTTTGTTTCCCGCATAAGCAATTTCGTTCAAAAACTTTACAACGCATTTCAACAACATCTACAACGAATCTGAGGTGCTACAAGGTAGATACTGCAACATTTTGCTTAATTTCTGGTATGCATATTGTTATGTGTGACTTCTGATCAGTGTAGGACACCATTCCAATCTGGTGCAGAACACTAAGTGTGTGAATGTAGAATGTTAGGTGTTGTTTTGTATAACACAATTATATGTGTATTGGTATGTAATCGTGTAGAATCAGGTGTGTAATCATGTACAATGATGCATGTCATTATGTGTCACCTTACATGTTAGATCGTATAATGTGTGAAGTAAGTTGTATTCATGTAGTCAATCAAAAACTGTCGTAGAACGTTGTGCATCAATATGTAGAACGTTTTTTATTACGTTGTAGAATGCAATATCAGTCAGACCGAATTTTGTGACATTGACAGATGCCCCCAAACTGATGTCCAGAGCAGTGTGCGCACACATGTTGGTTCCCACCCCCCTCGAGTCTGAGTGGACATATGTTCATACAAATCCAGACACGCAACCTCGTTTAGAGAACACATAAGAATGTGAAGACCACTCCATGCATGATGCTCAGACAGAGGAAAAAGTCGATGGCAACCATGAGAAACCTTTTGTCGGGATGGTGTTCAACACCCTTGTGGAATGTATCAAATTATATGAATCTTATGCAACTAGATATGGTTTGGTACCTGACTGAGCATACAAAAGGGAACATGGGACAACATTCTACTAAAATATGTTACGTGTAGTAGAGAGGGAGTTGCAAAATCGAAGAAAGGGACTGAAATTGAAAAGGGACCAAAACGTCTAACAATAACCACCAGATGTCGATGCAAATATATGATGAGCTTGAAATGTTGCGTGTCCAGTTCAAAATTCATGGTTTCCAAGATTTTGGGTGAACATAACCACCCTTTGTTCGACCTAGAGGAATAATAATAAATATGCTAGGGCAATGAAGGACATGACAGGTTGAGACAAGAAATTTATGATGACATGTAAGCAATCAGGCATGGGGCCGATGACAGCTCAGAAGTTATGCACCAAATTTGATGGTGGTTGTGCTAACGTTGAAGCATCATTGAATGACTTCATAAGATTCAACCAAGACTTAAAGAAGTATATTGGTGAAAATGATGTACATGTCTTCATCAACTGTTTGAGGTTAAGGTAAGGGAAACTATTCATTTCTACTACTCGAACGGCGATGGGAAGTTAACGAGATTATTCTGGCGCGACTAGATATCGAGACAAAACCGTGACCGATATGGTGACACATTGTCAATTGATGTAACGTACGACACAAACAAGTATGTGCTGCAGAATATTTGTAATTACTTGAAATAACTTTCTACTTGCATGCATAACTTACTATCCCTGATGTCCCCATAGGTACTTGCTCGTGTACTGTCCTTTTCACATGTCTCGACAATCACAACAGATGCATTACGTTTGCAGCTGGTTTGATAAAAAGTAAAGATGTCGAGTCATACTCATGGTTGTTGCGCCAATTCATGCAAGCCATGAAGCGGAAGAAGCTCAGTTACATTGTTAGTGGCCATGACATGGGCTTGAAAATGGCGCCAGAGAAGGAATTGCTTGATGTCCTCCATAGGTTGTATATGTGGCACATTATGGACAAACTCGCAAAGCAGGTAACAGTTTAATACATAATTGTATAACGTTAGGGTTTGCTGTGTATGATTGGTTCTCTCTTGGCGTATAATGTGTTCACATACTATGTTGATTAGTTATGTGTATAACTATACTTCTAACTGTGTAGAACCTTCTTTGATGGGATGTAGAATGCACCTTCACTACAATTGACCCCTTAATAACATTTTGTTACCATATTCCACTGAAGCTGGTACGTGACACTGCCTTCTTCAAAAGTTACACTTTATCGTCTGGTCGACAACGATATCCATCGACAAGTTTGAGACCGATTGGCGTGAAATTTTGTAAGAATATGACGTAGAAAGGAATGACTGGCTGAACACCATTTATGGACTTTGGGAATCATGGATCCCAGCATACTAGGAAGACACGTCAATGGGGTACCTAATCCGCACCAACTCCATATCAGAAAGCCAAAACATCACGTACGGGTTATCGTTGAATAAGCATTACATGCTAGTTGAGTTCATGTGACTCTTCGACGACGTGTTGGCACACAGTGATAGAAGCACACGCAGATGATGGTCACATACTCCACTGCAACAATATCGGCTGAATTGATATTCGATCTAGAGAAGGCAGCTTGGGCATTATACACAAGAACGGTGTTCTACACTATCCAGCGGGACATTCTCGAAGGACTAAACATTTGGGCGTCGGCCTCAATGATGCAAGACGAGAACGAGGTGACTTGCACGATTGTGAATTATCAGAATGAGGTATTTTCTATTGTCAAGTGTAATACAATAAACCAATGCACGTGCACGTGTAGGGTGTTTAAGGGGTATGGGTTCCACATATTTTCAAGATTTTGAATATGTGCAACATTAAGGACATCCCAAGCAGTCGAGCGTTACTTACAAAAGAAACGCATGCCAAGTGTAGGAACGACCCTCTGGCGTTTCTGTGGCATAGAAGCCGAGGAGGACGCTTGGTCCTTCCTTTTTTTGGAATGTGGTGTTGGTGGAGGAGGCGGGGGAGGTGTTGGAGAAAGTGACTAAGTTTGAATCGCTGAATCATCGCGCCACTTATTTAGAATTACACGATCGCGCCTCATAAGGGAATTACAAAAATGCCCAAACGAATTACGAGATGGGATGGAGAATCGCGTTTATCATGAGGTTACACGATCTCCATCTTGGGCGATCCAACGGTTGTAGAACGTTCAGATGTTCTACGATTGTTTGTAGCCGAAGGCTCCCTTATATATGAACACTAGACATTCATTAGAACTTGAGAACCTATCTTTGGCTAACGGAAATAAGTAGGTGTCCAATTAAAGTAAGTGAGATTTAATAAAAATAAATGTCCAACGTGAATAAATGAATGTCTAGTGTTTACACACAGTGTCCAATTAAAGTAAGTGATATCAAATAAAAATGAATGTCTAGTGTTCACACACAAACAATTGATTCTTTGATTTTGCTCCCCAAACTCGCAAATGAATATCATATTGATTAATGATATTTAATTTATATCTTATTTCCATCCTTGTCTTCTTAAGAAATGGTATTTTTGTTTAAAATTTTATTTATTACAAACAAAGCATAATGACTTTCCGAATAACAAAGGAGGGTTAGTGCTTATTCCAACTTGGATCATTTTGACTTCCATCCCGATTATTCAATTGTAGATAATAATCAGTTTTTGATTATTTCTCTTTTTTTAAGATAAACGCGAATTTTATTAATTAAATAGCAATTAACCTGGCATCAGGTCGGACAGCTGAAGCTACATTTGGTGGGACAGACCTCTCACCATAATCTCATCTACTGTTAGTTAAAACAAACATGACCAATTCGTGAGGCATTTGGTTACAAGCAAAACAAAGAACACATGTTCTGATAGTGGGTATTACGCCACACCGTTCGCTAATGATTCCTCCAAAATTGTTCAGATCGAACCGTTTAGTATCATGTGGAGCCACTGCCTCCAACTCATGATACGGATGAAGAAACTCCATGATTTTGATGCAGAGTGCTTTACACATGCATTCATGATAATTAATTTGGTCAAAAAAAAAAATAGCTCGTTAATTCATTAATTAGTGGTAATTAATAAATGAAATTTTGATTCTCAATAATAAATATAATTGGTTTATTTTATAATGCTAAAACATTATTTATTATTATAAAAATGCTAAATTATTATTGATTATTGATGTTAATTTATTTTATTTAAAAATGATGATTATTGACAAACTTTGAATTACAAACAACTATATATAATTAATTTTGTCAATAATAAATATTACATGTGAATTTATAGATATGAAATTATTTTTTAGTATAAATCGAGTTTTTCTAAGTTCGCTGAGTTTTGTTGAGTTTTGTTCGAGTTCTGAGTTCTTTTAATTTTTTGGTGAGTTAGTTTTTGCCCGATTTCCGAGTTTCACAACCTTGTTTATAATTCATCATTATTATTTTATATGTAAATAATTTTTTTAATCCATAACATTATATATTGGTGATAAATCAACAATTGAAGAAACAATAACAAGCATAATCTGTGGCAGCTGGATTATTTGCTTCACACACCCCTCGCCCATTGTGTTTAACAAAACATTTTTTACCACAATCTGTAAGATTGCATTTTGTACGATATAACACTTCTTGACATCGTTTTTGTGCCTCCGCATGAAAAATCAAGCATGAAACTGAAAATAAAAATATATCGAGTAAGGAATTAATAATATTATTAATTTATATGAAAAATATTAATCATAAATAACTAATATTATCATTATTATTACATTTTGGTTAGTTTAATCTTTGAACACTCATTTCTCATGGATTGTTACACGTTAAAAATGATATCAAATATGTTGATTTAATAGTTGATTACTTTGGTTGATTCCTAAGAAAACTTGCATGTTGAAATAAAATTACTTTTTTCTAAACAAATTATTATACGTTAGACGTGCCATAACAAAATATAAAATATTTTCAAGAAAATTGACACAAACCCCTACACACACAAAACATCATACACCCAATCAAAATGAACAAACCTGAAATGACAAGGAGGAAGGTAAAAATATGGATGAATGATAGCTTTGCCATTTTCAAGTATTTATGTATTTGTTATGAGATGTATAATATTGTATGATTCTGAATAACTATTACCGTGATAGAATTTATATACAATTTTGGTTTTAACAAAAACGTAATTAAACTGATTACAATTAATTTTGAAAAGGTTGATTTTAGGGTGTAACAAATAACTGAAACCGAAGTAAGGTCAATGCAGTATAAGTTAAAAGGTAAAACAATATTGGCATTAAATAGTTTTGTTAAAACTTATTACACAATTGTTTTAAAATTATTTTGATTTAATTTAAAATGTTAAAATTTATCAAGTATATAAACAATTCAAGACTATTTATGTCAAATATATGTGTTGCATATTCATATTAAATATATAATTTTCCTTGATACAAAGTAATTAGTATCTTTCACTATGGGTCTAATTTTATGTCATGAATAACCTCAATTCTTATGCAGGTAAAATAGATTATTGACCAAAGTTATTGAAGTTATTGACGTGTGAAGTAATGACCTTACACTTCCTCCAACTTTTCATGTCCCTCAACTTTTTTATATTTTTAGACTTTTCATCTTCCTCTCATCTTGTATAAATAATGTTGTATCATCATCAATATCATTCAAGTAAAAGAATACATTTCTTTCTTTTCATGGTATCATAGGCAATCGTTGAACCGGGAGATTTCACAGACATCTTTGCTCCTGTTTCAAAAATGGTCACCGTCCGTTGTCTTCTAGCTATTGCAGCCGTCAGGAATTGGCCATTGCACCAACTGGACGTCAATAATGCATTTCTTCATGGTGATTTACACGAAGAAGTTTACATGAATATACCACAAGGATTTTCTAAATAGGAGGAGTCCTGCGTCTGTCGTCTACACAAGTCTTTATATGGTTTACGACAAGCTTCTAGAAACTGGTACCATAAGTTCACAGAATCAATTAAAACCCTTGGATACAAGCCCTCCGTCGCAGATCACTCGCTGTTCACACTCACGAGTGTTGGGCACTTCATTGCAATACTTATTTATGTTGACGACGTCATCATCACAGGTTCTGACCCTTCCCGAATTCAGCAGGTTAAGGACCATTTAAACAGACAATTCCGCATCAAAGACTTGAGAACCTTGAAATACTTCCTTAGACTGGAAAATGCTCGCTCACCAACAGGCATCATCCTTACTCAAAGGAAGTATACGCTAGACATCCTAGCATATTGTGGCTTCACGGCATGTAAACCGGCGACATTCCCTCTTCCACAACAACATCGGCTCTCGGCCGAAACAGGAGCACCTTGTGATGATCCTGGACAATATCATAGACGTGTTGGGCGACTTCTGTATCTTTCCATCACTCGTCCAGATATTAGCTACGCAGTTCACATACTCAGTCAGTTCATGCATACACCGCATGTACCTCACCTAGAGGCGGCTCATCACGTGCTTCGATATCTCAAAGGACGCCCGGGACAGGGGATATTATTACCAGCCTCGAGTTCCCTATCCATCCAGGCGTATTGTGATGTTGATTGGGTTGGTTGCCGCGATACCCGCCGATCTACCACCGGCTTTATTATTTTTCTTGGATCCTCTCCGATATCATGGAGATCCAAGAAACAAAATGTAGTCTCATGCTCATCCGCGGAAGCTGAGTACCGTGCAATGGTCGTTACAAGTTGATAAATCGTTTGGCTCCACCAGCTCCTGCACGATCTCCAAGCTCCACAAACAGGGCGAGTTCCCCTCTTCTGCGATAACCCTGCTATCATCCACATCGCTTCCAATCCAGTTTTTCACGAGCGCACAAAACACATCGAGATTGATTATCATTTCATCCGGCAACAACTTCAAGCTAATGTGTTGCATCCTCAACCTGCTCCCAGCAGAATTCAGCTTGCCGATATATTCACTAAAGGGCTTGGGCGTGACCGCTTTCGCGACCTTCTGGGCAAGTTGGGCATTACTAATATTCATGCTCCTACTTAAGGGGGAGTATTGAACTTATTGAAGTGCATTGAAGTACTGGCCTTACACTTTCTCCAACTTCTCATGTCCCTCAACCCTTTTATATTCCTAGACTTTTCATCCTCCTCCCATCTTGTATAAATAGCGTTGTATCTTCATCAATATCATTCAAGTAAAAGAATACATTTCTTTCTTTTATATCCCACGTTTGAGGAAGTCAAGGAGATATTTGAGAAGCAGTTGCATGATATGGCTGTAGTTGTTGAGAGAGTGGAGAATAGCAGGCAGAAACTTCTTGTGGATGTATGATTTGTTCCTGAGCTGGAAACTTGTTATGTCTCAATCTTCAGAGATAGAGAGGCTTTTTGAGGAAAATGCAAATCTATTGTCATGTTATAACGAGGCAAAGGGCATTGCAGTACAATGGGAGAATCAGGTAACGATTTCAATTGAAATGCTAGTTTCATGACTTTTCCAAGGAGTTAACATACTTCCAATGAATGCACGATATTACTGATTTGTTATTGTATAGGTGAAAGATTGTGTTAGACAAAATGAAGAGCTGCGCCAAGTTTTGGACAGATTGAGAAAGGAGCAGGCTCAACATAAACAGCAGAAGAGTCAGTGTTATTGGCGCATTCCCGTCAACTTCTTTTCTTTCCCTTGAGGTTGGCTCTTGTGGATATGAGATGGTATTCTTTTTCTTACGTTGATCTCATATAATTAAGTTCTAAATCCTATGAAGATGGTTCCAAGGGTTAGTACTTAGTACCATACTATGAATGTGTTTTTCTTCTTACTTCAAATACACATTATGGCTAATAATTTGGTGAGCCTTTTGGTTTGACAGACTGATCCTCCTGAAGAGTGGAAAGTCCTGCATGTCTTAAGTTGATAATTTAACGCCCTTGAAGATTTTTTGCATTGTATTCTTTTTTATCAACGATAAATTTAAGAGCAATACCACAAACATGGAGATTGGACAAGCGACCAACAGCGTTTGGTCATTTTCATGATGTATTGTTATTAGAATACACAGTTAAGTGAACACAAAAAACTGCAGGACTACATGATATGCATGGCCCTGGACAAGAAGCTGCCTCGTTACAATGTTACAAACTAATTTTTAAAGCATCACAAATTAAGTACTGGGAACAATCGCGTCTCTTGAAACTATAACACATAGATTACACCAATGGAGTAGGGGAGTAATTCCCAGTTGCTGACTAAGCTCCAGTTGGATCATTTATCACACCTAAGAAATCATCTTTTATTGTACCAATGCAGAACTGCAAAACAGCACACAACATATGAGAAACAACAATAGGTGTCGGGCTACAATTCCAAATTGGGCCACCCAAGTTCCCAACCCCTACGGTAATCAGCGAGTCCTTGCACTCAAAAATTTAATAATCAGATGTATACATATATTTACCATATCTTGATTGCATTATAACTCTGACTTTATGTAATTAACATCAACTTTTAAATGCAGGCTAAATCAACAATGGACCATAACGAAGCACAACAAGATTCTTCTCAAAAAGATATTGGGATGCAATAAATTCCAGGGAAACAGTGGCAGCGGTACATATATCAAACAAAAGTTGAATGGGGAATGACTGTTGCCTTCAATATGAATACAAAAAGACTCAAGTCTAGAACAAGAGCAGCTGCAGAAGCAATATATTATTGGTGATGACATTATTCCTCAATCTTGATTGACTTTTTTGGAATTTGATACACTTGAGTAGTGTATCAGTTGATACGAGATAGATATAGAACGAAAAGGGAGAGGTTTTATTGAATAATTCCAGGTAATTCGAGAGACCTGGTTTCTCTCCAGCCTAGGGCTCAATTACAATATAATTCTCTGATGATGACCCTATGCTGCTCTGCCCTATTTATACTACTTCAACCAAACTAAAAGGAAAGACAAAAATAGGAAACACAATAAAAGCATAAACTTGTTGACTTTACTACTTTGATTAGATTTCCTAATGTCCTAATTTGCTGGCCCACGGCCCACCCACCCCCTTTTCTTCTTTCTTGAATATGTTAGGTAAGTTGGCCGTGCATCAGAATTTTGTTAACTATATAGTCCACAAAAGAAGGCTGACATAGTTAATGAGTTTGAGACGACCACAAAGTTCAGGGGCCTCTAATGAACATTTCAAATTTTAGTGTAGTTATGTGAGAAAGGGATCATTTTTTAAGTGTATCTTTATGATTTTATAAATAAAATTAAAAATAGTAATGATGATAAATAGGACATACAATTTCTGTAGCGTCTACACGAGTCCCTATTATCTTCAATCGCACTTCACTGTCTTTTTGAATCTTAACCTGCAATGCGACCAACCAAGAGATCAATTTCACACATACATCTTATCACTTTCAGAAATAACTCTGGGAGAACAAATATAAATAAATAATAGAATTGGAAACAAAACATACTGAACTATCCGAAGTTGTATAATTTGGCATGTCACCAGATTGAAACTCCATGTCGTCGGGTATCAACTGGAACAAAAGATTAAGGGTTAACAGAAATGCAACATATTCAGTAGATGCACTCACAATTCCACCTAAGTATAAAACACGGAAGATGGGGAAAAGAAAGAAAGAAAGAAAGAAAGAAAGCCAGCCAGCCAGCACCACAAACGACCAACAATTTAAAAGGATTACCCTCTCAAGAATGTTGAAATGTCATGGAAATTTACATATACACAACCAACAGCATAATAACAACAATTCAGTCGAAAACTGAGGGTTCCTTTTCTAAAGGACATACCCAACAAAACAAACAAACAAAAAAGTCAAACTACATTGCCCCAAAAGACGGTATTATCTAATCCTATGGCTATTTTTTTGGCCAACACACTAACTTTTAGTTACCATACTACTGTGCTGAAACAGAAATTATATAACTAAAACTTACATGGTTTGAAACGAAAATTTGCACAGGTCCAGCTTCAGCAAAAAATCCCATCTAGAAGCATTCATAACATAGTGAGAACTCCATCTGGGTTCCATAAAGATATTGAATAAATTTATACAATAAGTTTACCTTGTTTACCATGGTTACAACAGCTTCTAATATCTCCCCTTTGAAGGGGCGGAATACAACGCACTGATATTTTACTGGAAATGTCACAAAACCCGTGCCATCGCGTATTAATCCTTTCCCTACACTTTCTATACCAGTAATTGCCACCACAAATCCATGTCGGCCACTGCAGCATAAGGAATGGGCATATCATTAAATTTACCCACGTATAATTTTAGAAAAATGCTTGATCAATCAAAGCCAGGCTCTTGATCAAGTTACAAATGTATCATGAAAGATGTTGTGAGTGAGGAAGCTAATACATTTATGACAGTGTGCTCTTTCAATAATAAAAATCAATCTATCACAGCAAGGCTTCTAAAAGCACCATAAGATTATAAAGTGTTTCCCAACTAACCTTTCTGCAAGTGAAACAAAATGTGAAATCCAATTTTCAGCGCCCAGGAATATAGGAGTTAAGCAATCAGGACTCTCATTAGTGAGCCAATTGCTTCCCAATAAATAAATAAATAACCCTTATTTACTTCTCCAACAAACAAAATTCACTGAAAAAGGTTTAATTCAATTCCAGTAGTCTCTTTCCTACTTTCATATATTCCGACCAGCTGATGTTGAATTTGCAAGAAGAAGAAGAAGAAGAAGAAGAAGAGAAACCTGCAAGTGCCCTCGACATCTTTCATGAGCTTGGAGACAAGATTCTCGCGGAGATTGCGGCCGAAGTGACGAGGGTGGAGCTGCATGTTCCGCTCCAATACTATGTGGAAAAACATTCTTCTTCTTCGCGACCTTCTGGTTTAGGGTTCTTGTCTTCTCAGAGCTCCTCCTTTAAGCCTGAATCAGAATTGACAGGCCGATAAATCGGATTTTCTTGCCGAGAATTGACATCTAATTCTATGGGCTGAAACATCCAAGTCCCTCCACTCTACTATGGCCCATTAACTAATTTCTCTGGAACCACCTTTAGCCCACCAATCAAAAACTTTTTAGGGGAAATCCTAGTCCATTCTCATCAACATATTTCATTAAAGGTTAATGTTCTCAACATGTTAAATTTGATATAAATTTTTTATATTACCTTGTATTAAAATTTTAAATTTTTAAATAAAAAAATTATATTTTAACTTTTAAAAAAATATAATAAAAATTGATTTTAATATTAATTTTTAAAAAACAAAGTTTTTCGAGAAACTACAAAAAATAGAAGACGAATTTTAACAACGTTCTTTTTATTTTAATGTTTTAAAAAAAAATAATATTCAAATAAGTTTTTTATTACTCATTATATTAAATTTTTTAATACGGCGTATTTCTGAAATTTTATAAAATTTGAAAGTCAAACACTACTTGTTCATCTGTTTTAACGATGGCAAAAATAAAATGACACCAAATAAAATAAAATCGTTTTGAATTTGAAGATTCTAAAATATCACAAAATTAAATTTGAATAAAGTTTATATTTCGAGAGCATAAATGATTGAAAAGTAACACAATATCATGTTTGTAGTGAAAAGTGATGAAATATTATTAAAGAATAACATTAATATACTACTTTTGAATATATTTCATCCTCACACTATTATTTTAAACTTATCATAATGACCAAAATACTTCATTCGTCTTTCAAAACTTTAAAATAATGATATTGGTATTTTCTTTTTCTTTTCCTCTTTCTCTTTTCATCATTACTCGTCAGCTTTATTGGTACGACTCTTTCTAAAACTTCAAAAACACTCAATCAAAACTTCATCCGAACTTATGTTTAGCACGTCGCAAAGTTATAATATTTTCAGAAGAAAAAAAAAAGAAGAAGCTTTTTTCAAGTTTTCTTAGGTGAGTATTTATTTTATTTTAAATTAGTGGGTTTTAGTGATTGATTAGCTATTGACACATGCAAGAGCCAGTTGTCACCAACGACGACAACAAAGCTCGAATAGAAGCGGTATAAGTGATCGGAGCACATCTCTGGGCACTGCCTCGTGTTGGAGGAGTTTATTTCGATCAAGGGGACGACAATAAGTTTGATTTTTTCTGTCGAGGAGGAGCACCAACTGTCTGGCGCCGATAAGAAGAAATCAAATTTGCTCATACCTGCTCAGCTGTGGAATGAAAGCCAGGATCAAATAATCAAACACATGAGTCATGAGTACAACAAAAATCATTTAGTTTTCGAAAATTTTAAATCCCTGCAATTGAACCTTAGACAATCCGTACTCTAATGTATGTCATTCGTTACTTTTCTTTGTACTGTGTATGTAACATCAATAAATTATAGGATTTCTACCATAGATTCTCATTAGTTTTCAAAATTCAAACACCATATTTACCTAAACATCCACCAAACTAAGTCTAGTAAACACTTGTTTGGCATAACTCATAATTTCACATTTCCCTTTCAATAACAAATCAGCTATAACCACAATGCTTAAATTGTTCACCCACAACACCATAAAGAACATTAACACCAATATTACGCCACTTGAAATCTTTCTTTTTTTTTTCTTTTTTTTTTGGTCTTGATACAATTCCACGTTCTATATTTTAAATAGGGAGTTAGGGTTTGAATTTTTTAAATTGCTCAAAATCAAAGCAGAACCATAAAATTAGAATAATAATATCCGTAAAATAGAAACAAGTGTAAAGTACAGAGAGAATATAGATCATATGACCTGACGTGGGAGGCTACGTCGGAGAATACTTCATGGATGGTCGTTTGAATAGAACCTAACAATGGCGATGTAAAGATAAAGAGAGTAAAAGAATAATAACATTATTTCGAAAAATTAAAGAATAAACTGAGGTATTTTAGTCATTTTGCAACGAAACGCGTGATTAAGTTAAAATTAAGCCGGTATGAGAATAACACATACTCAATGAATTTATCTAACATTAGCCCTATTAAATATTTCAAAATTATAAAACTTCATAGTAAAAATACAGTGTGCTCAGAAAAGAAGTGAGACAATTCAGTTGGTATTACGAATAATAAAATATTGAAAAAGATGATGACAGCTTGAAAGTAACGACTATTTAGTCATAATAAAATTTTCGTATCAAACTTTAGTATTTATAGACGGAATCGGAGGGGAATGATGTTTAGAAATCCGCCACCAGAATCTTCAAGAGAATGGCACGCAAATGATAAGATGATCCTCAGTTAAATTATGATATTCTGCAATTGCAGTCATTTACACAAAACACAACCAATTGTATTTACACGAGAAACATGATAATTTCCGTGACACAAACAAACTAATACTCCAGGCCGTGGCCATTTGTCAAAGCTCCAACATACATTGAGTTGAGGGAGCGGTTTTGAGCCACCATTTTCATCGGCACTCTCTTTCCAAGAGAATAGATTCTGCATGAGGTTCAATGTCAGCAAGTGATAAGTATACCGCACCACTCTTATCAAATTGACTACTCTATACAATTTTTGTATACCCAAACTAGTTTAAATACATCTGTGGGAATTTAGTGACTTCTTTGGAGTATATTGACAATCTAGAACCATCACTAATATAATTCAAATTTTAAGGAGAGGTACACAGAAGTAGCACATGGAGATAATTGCATGGTTCATGTGTTCCTTAAGCCGACCAAGTATAAGTGATCTGCCAACTACTACTTGTATTGATAAAGGGACTGCAATTCCCTTTGAAGAACCAAAATGTTTGAAAATATAGGCTCACCAGTACAAAGAAATGTTCAATAATCTTAAAATAAGACTTTGTGTGATAGAGAACAGAACGTATAGATTCCTATAACTTAGTCCATGTGTCATGAAAACAATACCAAAATATACCTCATCTTAGCGCCAATCCCACAAATTTAAAATGCAGCAAACATGTGCAAGTTTACAAAGTACAAACATAGATGAAAAAAAATGCAGTTTCTGTGATAACTGATAAGACTAACCATAGAAATTGATGTGAGAACCACAACAGCAGTAATCATGCAGCTGCTCACAAGAACTTGGGTCTTCTATCTGCCGGCTTTAGAATTTGAAAAGAGCACATTAAGCTTTCATCCACACTCATCATTGCACCAGCATTGTCAAATTCACCACAGTAGTTGGGGGCAGAAAATATTGTGACTAGCTGTCTGTCAGCAAAAAATTCATAGCCGTCCTCAACAACCTGGAGAAGGAGTTGACTCAGTAAGTTTTTGGAGTAGAAATTAACTGAACAATGAAAGAATGCTGCTAACCTGGTGGGCACGGCAAATAAGATCCATATCTTGCTTTGTTAGGAATTCAGACACTTTATCTGGACCAAATGTGTAAGAGACTCCACGGTCATTCATTCCCCACCCTTTGACCTCTCTACTAGGATCAGACCAAAGTAAATCACAGAGTAAACCAGTATCTGGAACATCAGTTGGTCGTGGTAAGCTCCTGATCTGATCCAAATGTGTAAGATCAGGTGAAAGGCCACCATGCATGCACAATATCTTGTCATCTATGAGAGCAGCCACAGGAAGACAGTTGAAACAATCAGTAAAAGTCCTCCAAATTCTGACATTGAACCGCCGTTTACATTCATCATAAAACCCATAAATCCGATTAATAGAAGCACATTCATGATTTCCTCTTAGAAGAAAAAAGTTTTCAGGGTATTTGATTTTATAGGCAAGAAGAAGGCATATAGTTTCCAAACTCTGCTTGCCACGATCAACATAATCCCCTAGAAACAAATAGTTGGCCTGTGGAGGAAATCCCCCATATTCAAAAAGCCTTAAAAGATCACCATATTGTCCATGAATGTCACCTGTAAATCCAGAAAATCACAAAATAGGTGTTAATAACAAGAATTTAAGAATTACTAATCAGACATGCTGGAAACATCAGAAATCTAAATGAGCATAACTTCCATAGAGTTATCAACCCAAATTATTATCAGAACTTTTACACATTTTCCAACTATAGGGCTCTTTGGATTAGGTGGAAATGGTTTCCAGAAATAATAGTAGAAGCAAATTTCCAAACAAGAACAAGTAAATAGCAAGCAATACGGTGAAGGAAAAATTGTAATTTATTAATCAACTTCTAACTAAAATTAAGGAAATCAACCCCTTCCACCCAACGCATAAACTTCAAACTGTTATTTATCATACTGAAAAAAGGGACTACAGCCTATATCACTTCGGAAACCAATTACAGAAATAATACATCCCAACATTTTTGAGGGTACAAACTGTCAATAGAAATAGCTAGCAGATTGTCATCATAGACTCCATGCCCAGTATAAACATTACAAAAGCTTAAGCACCAAAGTCAAACATGAAGAATGACATAACTCTCTCATACGAACAATGGATTGTGGAGAAACTATAGCACAATAAAATGTATTTATTGTAATACTGAAACAAATAAATTTGTTGGTGAAGACAATCAGAAACCTAAAACGTAGACTATCCAAAAGCATCCAATGAATCATTCAAGTAAGAATTAAACACAAATTTTAAACTTCACTTTCAGATATGGCAATATAAAAACACATGGAAGATTTTAACCTCAAGAGTCTTAGAACCTACTAAAAAGATAAACAGTAACAGTTAATGAGAAAATTCTGACTGACCTTGAGGTCCAAATTTTACATGCTTTCCAAATCAGTTTCACAATACATGATGTACTAATTATCTTAGTTATCAATGCAAGGCAGCTTAATATTGCTCCTATTTTTCACAGAGAAACACAATTGTATAATCGCACACTCTCAGTACACAAATGCCATATATAATTTGATAAGAGATAGAGTGCAGTACCACAGGCCGAGTTGAAATTATGACAAAAATAATCTGAATATGTGATCCCAAGGACTCACAAATGGCTTAACATAGGCATTAACACATGAACTCTCCTCTCAAATAGTACATCAACATTCACTCTTCATATTACATTACATGTAAGCCCATAACATTCAATCCAAGGAAATACTCAACCAAGCAAAAAAAAGCAATCACATTTTATACCGTAAAGCCTATTCATGAAGGACTGAACCTCCCTAAAAGACTAGCAAAAACTTTTACTGCAGTCAAAAGTATCCATAGCCATCCAATGAACAGCAACGAGTCATTAAATACTGAAGATAAAAAATAGAAACTAAAAGCGCAAGAGAAACGAACCACAGATCTTGATGGGTGCTTCAAGCTCGAGAAGAATGGGCTGGTGAAGGAAGATTTCTCTAGCAACGGTGCAGAGCTGGCGGATCTCGTTCTCGCTGAGCTGGACCTGCTTGACAGGCCTGTTTTGACGGAACTCCAGAAGCCGATTGATAATGTCATCGAGCACCACAGGATCAATAGACGCCTGCCCTTGTTGTGCCATTCAAATCTCTCTCTCAGATTAGATCTGATCAACAACAAAACCCACCAAAAATCTCGACACTCCCGACGACAACGGAACAGATGAGAAAAAACCTCGCCTTTCTCCTCTCGCTCGCTACCCTCTTCGTCTACTCTCCTTCCTTTTCTTTGTCAACATATATTTTTTATTTTTCTCAAAACACACAGATACAGATGGGGTTTTTATATTTTGAAATTCGAATATAATATTTGTTTGTAGAAAATGAATTATTCATACATGTATTGTATGTGTATATATGCGCGTGAACAAGAAATATAATAATGGTGGAGAAACAAGGACTGCAACCCCGATGTGGCGGAGGCGTCTATATCTATAAATCTAATTCGTCGGAGCCCATAAATCCGCAACCTTTACTTTCATTTCATCCGAGCCCTTCATTTTTCTGCATTCTCTTACAAAATCATCTTCCATTTATTTAAGAGGCATAACAATTTAACACCTTAATATGCAATTTTTATCCTTGGGTTGTTTGCACAATTACATGTGTAAATTGCTTATTTGCGCGTGAATACAAAGTAAAATAACAATGTCAAATCACTTACTTATAACATGAATCGACAAATTTATTATGGTTTTCTTTTAAATTTTGAACCTATGTCATTATTGATATTCTCTATTTTTAATTAATTAATTAATTAAACTTTAAAAATGATGAAGATAAGTTAAACGAAATTTTAAAGTAAATGGAATCATCACCACAATATTTTTTTAGCAAGGGTGTTAAAAAAAATCGAACTAATGAAAACTAAACAAATCATTTCGAATTGAACCAGTCGTTTTGGTTAATCGGCTAACTCGGTTCTGGTCAAAACCTAATGATTGTCAACTCAATTTCTGATGTAATTAACTTAAACTGATTGACAGGTTAAGTTCACCCTCTATTATCAATCAATGTGCACCGTTTTATCATGTTTCATTCATTCGTTATTTTTAAACCCTAAACTCATCAACTCAATCAGAGTAGGTGTGAGAGTAGTGAGACACTTGAAGACGAAGTCAGATGGATGATTCGAGAGACGAAGTCGAAGACACTCACAAGCGTTTAGCATCTCCAGCGTGATGAGAGAAGCTCAGCGTCGATGTTTCTCTTCGATTTGGTGTCTTCAACATCTCTCTTCTCTTCTCATCGCCTCACATCCAAAATAGATCATTATTTGGGTTGGAGTCGGTTCTGGTCAATTAAAACCAAAAACTGACCGGTCGGTTTGGTACTGGAGAAAACCGAGGAGCTAATCAGTTTGGTCTTGGTTCATTTTTTGGAGAACCAAACTGATTGGTTCGATTCTTGAACCGTGAACACCTCTATTTTTATTTTTTTTCAAAGTGTGAACTCCTCTATTTTTAGTATTCGACCATTTAATATATTAGAAATTAATTTAAGTTATAAATCAATCAACATTGATATGTTATCATCTTATGAAATATATCAATTTTTAAGTTTGCATACTAATTATGATATTTTATACATTGCATTCCCAATAACTTTAATCTAATAAAATGTTTTTCAACGTCACATACACAAAGATAAATGAATAAAAGAAATTGGAGAATAAGTGACTCATTGCTCAATAAACTTGTTAAAATCCTATCTTTTCTTTTAAAACGGGCCTCTAGCCCTATCCGACTATCCCCTTTCTTGTTTGTTGTCGTTAATCTTAGAATAGAATATTAAAGATTTCATATATTTTATATTTGCAGTAGTTTGTCTTAGGACTGGGCACGGTTCTAGAACCGAGTCGAATCGGACATAATCGAGCTGAATCGAATCAATCGGTTCTCCATCTTAAAGACCTAAATCCGGACACAATAAATGGGTATCGGTCCGGTTCTGGGAATGGTTCTACGGTCCGGTTCCCGGTTCTATCCAATTAGACTCAATTGGATGATTAATCTTGAGATTAAGGACCCGGTTTTCTGGTATAGTTTTATAGGTTTGCCCAATTAGACCCAATTAATGTGATATTCATACTTTTTTCAATTTATGGTGAAATCTATGCACGATTAAACTCTTTTGTAGGCGAAAATTTAAAATTGAAATACAAAGAATACTAATTAAAACTCTCAAAACCAGTTTGGTTCTGAAGTGGTTAATCAACAGTTATGCACTCACAGAACTAAAACCGAACCGAATTGATTATGTTCTCAATTTTTCAGACCCAAATCCAATATGATACCCACGGTTCTCGGTTCTTTAGTTCGGATCCGATTTGGATCTTAGTTCGGTTTTGGTTTTGGGTAAAAAGTGTCCACCCCTAGTCTGTCTATTTAAATTTAGTTTTAAGTACAATCTCATATGGGTACATATGCAATTATGTGTTTTTTAGATAAGTACATTAATTTTTTTTAATTTGACAGGTTACTTAAAATGTTTTTCTTATGTCCATTAGACTTTTATTTTAGGAAATAAACAAGATACCCTTCTATTCATCATCAAACATCATCATTTCAAGTTGAAATTATCATAAAACCCTTGTTTTAACTTCAATTTTTTATTCATTGTCATTCAAAATTTATCATAGGTATGCCTCCTCTCCTTCAAAATTATTCTGAATTTAAATCCAAATTTTGTGTGTTTCTCTTCAAACTTGTTTAAGAGTTGAACTGTGTCGATTATCTTGTTTCTACTTGAAATCAAATCAATCCATTATGCTTTAAATTAGGGATAATTAAAATTAAATATAACTATCAACTTCTCTCTGGTTGGGAGATTCACAACCTCTTTCGGCGATTCCTGACCACTTTGGCCAACACCTTCTCATGGCTTCGATCACGCCTAATCTGACTGTTAAGACCCTGTGGCGGTGCGTAGGCTGGGCAATTTTGATCCGGGACCGACCCGCCTGCTAAACTACCCAACCCAAGACACGTTTCAACCACAACCGTCAAAATTGGGTGACGAAACTCAAATATGTTGGTATGGCGGGTGGGTGACGAGTTGATGGGCCAAAACCCGCCCAAAGCCGACCCACCCGAAGCCTAGTAGCTTACCAGGCCTCCTCCAGCCCACCTCTCCAACAGTCCACTACCAAACCCTAAATGATGTTTATAAATATTTTTATCCCACCTCTCTCTCACACAATTCCAAATAAACCACCCCTCTTTCTTCTTGTTTGTCCTCCTAAATCCGATATTTTTCTCTTCAACCCCAAAATCGAGTCATAACTGAAATTCTTTCCCAATCTCTTCTTACTGCTACTACTTTATTTCTTCATTCCATGTCCACCACACAAGCTTCAAAATAGTTTCAATGTGCATGTGGTTGATTTTATTTTAATAGTTCATTGTTTGTTTTTTTAAAAATTGTATTGGTAAACATGTAGATCTAAATTTATATTTGGGTATGAGACACAAGCCACACCCAACAATCACCAAAATACACATAACTAACTGATTTTTCAAAATGAACAATGAGTTACACCTAGAGATCATAAATTGACACTTAGCACTGACCGTTAGAATTTTGGATGAAATCTGTTAAAATTTAAAGTAAAAAGACGAACATGTCGTTGGTCAGATTTCAAGATTTCAAAACCATGTCATTATGAGGATTTTGGTTGTTTCTTGGCTCAACCTTCACCGACCTCATCTCTGACCTCCAAACAACTTTGTCGGTCGTCCTCGCCTCCTCGCCATTGACTGGAGACTCGCTATGGTCGTCGCCGGAGATGCTCGCCAGTGAAATCGACCCGTCGCCTTCTCTTTTCTCGGCTGATTAGTTCCATCTTCATTCTCTATTTGCCGTGGTCGTCGCCGAATCACCATTGTGCAATATGTTTTCAACCAGAGCTCGCCGAAAAATTTAGAAAACATAGTACGATGACGAGCTTGTTATCGCACTCTGTTTTCTAAATTTTCTGGCGAGCTTTGGTTCCGGCGCGCCTCCGGCATTAAAAGGGTCGAGCCTCACTCCCCTGTAGTTCTTGTTCTTGTTCTTGTTCTTGTTCTTCTTGTTGTTGTTCTTCTTCTTATCACCGTTAATGCTCTATTTCTCGTCCTCTCGAGTTGGCGGGAATAATTTTCATCTCAAGCAACCTTCGAGACTGCAAGTCGAGCACGTGTTCGCATCCGGCAGAGACAGCAAGGGGCGCGACGTGCCGCACCGCAGTATACGAATACGAGGTGGTCTTAGTGGCCGGAGTATACGGATACGTGTCGGCGCCGGAGTCCACTTCTCTTGACGAGCGAGTGTTACTCACATCGAGCTGTAGCAAACCGAACAAAGCCCGACCCTTTTCATGCGGTCTCGGTGATGTCGGAGGCAGTCTCGGTGTCGTCCATGGCGATGGCGAGGAGGCCCATTTTGTCGAGGTGGATGTCGGAGGCGGTCTCGGTGTCGGGAGGGAGGCCGTCCACGTGGGGGACGGTGATTGGGTGGAAGGAGATGAGGCGTGGTGGATGTTAAGTCGTTGAAGTTGGAGGTGAGCTTTCTTAGGGAGCAAGAAAGAGACATTGTGGTCTCTTTGGGCAAGCTCGTTTGAGAGGTGGAGAAACGAAGTCATGTGACATGTAGCAAACCATAGGAACATTGTTATGTGGAATTTTCATGACGTGTTTCTTATCAATTTTGGTTTCTTTGTCAATGCCACTTTTCGGCGACAGTTTGATTTCTCCGGCGAGCATCTCCGGTCAATGGTGAGGACAACCGGCGAAGTTGTTCGGAGGTCGAAGATAAGGTCGGTGAAGGTTGAGCCAAGAAACAACCAAAATCCTCACAGTGGCATGGTTTTGAAAATTTAAAGTCTGGCCAAGGGCATTTTTCGTCTTTTTACTTTAAATTTCAACAGATTCCATCCAAAATTCTAACGATCGGTGCTAAGTGTCAATTTATGGTCTCTGGGTGTAACTCACTGTTCATTTTAAAAAATAGGGTAGTTATGTGTGTTTTGGTAATTGTTGGGTGTGATTTTGTGTTTTTTACCTTTTATATTTACATGTGGTTGAGATTTTGATTTACACATGATCGATACTTGTAGCCGAGAGACTTGTAGATCTATGAGTTAATTTCAGTATATTTCAATATACATGAGGCCAAGATTGTAATTTTCTTTTGTAATTTTTTTACATGTACTTATCTTTCATATCCATGTTCATGTTGTATTTAATTTTTATTTTCATGTATTTTTTAATTTTATATCTTAATAATTTTTTATTCTATGGTAAGAACAAAAAGTTGAGATTGTAGTTTTTTTTATTTAATAATTTACATGTATTTATTTTATAGATATGTTTTCATGTTGTACTTAACCTTTTATTATTATGTATTTGTCAACTTTGTATCTTTGCATGTTTTATTCTTTGTATTATTTTTTGATTCAATTGTCTTTAATGAAAGAACATCAATCATATATTGTTGCATATGGTAACACTTTGCTTGACTAATTGGCTAAACGCTTGAACTTAGGTTTAAAGAGACCTAGTTTTGAGTCACGTTGTGGTATCTTCGTATCCTACCATTATTCTCTTCCAACTTTTGTTGGGCATTGCCACTTCTATATAATGGTGTGTCTTAAGCCCATTATTGATATATTAATCTTAAGAATTCTTAAGAGTCATATATTTGGTGATGTTTTGTTTCATCATAACATATTCAAACTCAAATCTTGGTACACAACTTGCCGATAAAAAATATATTTCCTTGCATATCATTTTCTACATATTATTGTATTAAATTAAACTTAAAAAGTTGGTAACATAAATGTACGCACTATTAGATTCAAACTTATTATTATATAAGTTAATTTTAAAAATGAAACGGGCCTTAAAATTTTGACAATATAAGTTGTCAAATAGTAAAACCGGCCCAACTAAAACAGGCTCAAATAAAATCAGTTATGCGGGTCACCTAGCCGACCCAACCACAACCCAATCGGGTGAAAATTTTCCACTTCAACGGTTATGTGGGTCGGATCTAAGTCTCCAAGCCACCACCCGTGTATGAATGGGTCGGTCGGTTTTCTAGTCGGGTGGATGAAGATCCGACATGTGGACACCCGTAGCGGTGCATAGAGGTCCCTTATTTTTTCTGCCAACAATTTTAAGCATTGATAAGGGTCCGACATGACCTCTTATCGACATCTTTAACTCACATTTTTATCTATTTTCCTCAAGTTTTAGTATTTTTTGTGCATGTGTGGTATTTTGGGTGTTTGGTGCAGAAAATAGTTGAAAATGAGCTTAATTTATAGATCAAACTTTTGGGCAAAGCATGCGAGAACTCGAGCAGAGCAAGGGAAGAATATGAGGTACAAAATAAGCAAGTTGTTTTTTACCATGTGTCGCACTAACATGGGTCGTGCCTACCCAGTGTTCTAAGTCCTCAAATTTTTGGAGTTGATGTTTACCCCGTGTCACTTTGGCACGGAATCGTTTACCCCACGCCTACCCCATGTTCACCCCGAGCTACTGCAGAAAACGTCAGAAAGTCCAGCCTGGCACAGACATGAGGTCAACAATGGTCAATTTAAGTGGCATGACCCCGTGTAAATCAACACGGGGTCGTGTCAAGCGCGATTCCATCTTTTATAAAGGCTTTAAATCCTATCCTCGTCACTTCACCTACCACTTTTTCCTTGCCTCCATTTTCTCATGAATATGTCCAACTTTAAGTTCTCAATTAAAGACTATTTTAGAGCTTCAAAGAGGGAAAAAAGATAGAATCTCACCACAAGTCCAATGAAGAAGGCATGATGTCATGCCTCGGGTGGAATAATCCTCGAGAAGGCTACCAGAACACATTAGCCTTCCTAAAACCCAAACATGCCATGAAAAATGGTATGTTTATAATTTCCTTTTTCTTATTTTTAGTTTCATAATTATTATATTTTAGTTTTTTCCAAATATTTTTCAACAAATATGAGTCATCGGCTCAATGCACACGTATTGAGCCAGGAGGAGCGTGACCCGGACACTCATGTCACCCAATTCTGGAGATGGGGCTCGAGATCTTCCGAACAATGCACAAATAATATTACAAGAGGATGAGGAAAATCATTACTATTCTCGAGTTCAATCTGATGACTATGCCAACTCCTCGTTGTAAGCGTAAACTCGGACGAAGTTGGTACAATTGAGAAACAAGGTTCAAGAAACTTGTTCAAAGATGCGGGAGTTTGAGCGTGAAAGGAAAATATTGGTTATCCCCAATGTTCATTACCACGTTGCATTTATGCCTTACACATGACGCCAACCATTTTGACCTCCCTCTCTTCCAACACTCTGATGCTTCACTATTATTTTTTATTGGACTATATTTTGTATGAAACATTTTTCAACAATATTATCAATTGAAGTATTTATTTCATCAAAATTTTATTTGTGGTTACTATTAACAAACAAATATTTCATTGAAAAAATATTATACGTGTAAATGTATTATCAGTAAAATATGTTTTATTTAAAAACAATTTCTTACAATAATAGCGGCAGACTAATTCAGGTTTCATTGATATACTTTTAATAGTTGACTTGCTCGATTTTGTCGTTATTTTGTTAGTAGCGATTGAATATATCAAGTCCCACACTATAATATAAAGTATGCCACTATTAAATTTGGCCCGCTGCAGATGAGATTTTGAAGAAGTAAACTCTTTAAATTGCGATGCGTCGATCACCCACCAACCATCTCAGATATCATAACTCATTCACGTATATAATATTCATCACCATTACATACTATCAAAATAATTCACAGTTCATAAATACTCATGCATTCAAATTAATCCAAACTTCATAAATTCATATTGTCAAATAAAAAGACTTAACACGCATGATTAGAGGAGATCAATCCATAATCATGGAGTTATAACTAATAATCATCAAGTTCGATACAAAATTAGGAGAGAAAAAATAGAATTTCAAAACCCTAAACCCGATGGGGTTGAATACCTTGAACTACTTGAATCCAGTGGCGGATCCGGGGGGGGGGCCCTTGGCCCGGGAATTCGAAAAAAAAATCATACAAATTTTTTCTGAAAATTGGATATGCCCCCCCTTAAATTGTGATATCTATACAAAAACTGTGCCACATAACACCAAAAAGTTGTTTGGCATAGTGGTAAAGGAGTAATATTTTGTTAATGATGTCATAGGTTCAAACCTTAAAATTGACAAACTTTCATAATAGTTATGTTTTTTTTTAATGATTTATGGGCCTAATCTTACTTTTAAATGTGATTCATAGTTACAATTATATTTTATTTATTTATTAATTAATTAAATAAATTTTTAGTGTAAAATTTTGTCCCCCTTGAAAAATTTTCTGGATCCGCCACTGCTTGAATCTATCCCAAATATGTTGTCTCTAGGTGCGTGAATGATCCTAGTGTTGCAATTCATTTCCAACGAGATCGTTCTTCCTCTCGAAGTCATTGATTTCACATTGGAAAGTATTTTTCGTCCTTCTCTATGCTTTTATTTATCGTACAATCCCCAAAAGTGGTTGAAATTCGTATTTTGATTTTGTCCAGACGCGATATGGTACATCCTCTTACTGTTTCATATGATCAACTATCCACAACTCATTATCCTTTTCTAGCGGCCATCTCTGCCACAGATGAGTCAAGATATTTTCATCACGCAGTGAAACATGAGTATTGGAGAGAGGCCATGAGGAAAGAGATGTCAGCTCTTGAAGAAAATTAGACTTGGAGTATAACAACTTTACCCCGGGAAACGAGCAATTGACTCAAAGTGGGTATTAAGGTCAAATATAGACCCGATGAAAGTATTGATAGCTATAAAGTGCGATTGGTGGCTAAAGGATACACACAGGTTGAAGGTGTCGATTTTACAGACACCTTTGCTCCAGTTACCAAGATGGTCATCGTCCATTGCTTGCTTGCCATTGCCGACGCTCGAGGATGGCCACTTTTTAAGTGGCATGAGCTCGCTAGAAAATGGCACAGTTGTGACATTTGACTCGTGCCATAGTTGTCTCTGGCACTATGCATCTTTAGCACGGGTTCGCCATTAAGTGGCATATTTGACCATTTGGTTCGTTTATGCACATTAAGTATTAAACATATTTGTGAAGACATATGAGATGTTAGGATAGATCAATATATAATATCGAAGGTAAAATACTCTTTAATGCGGAAAAATATATTATGAATGTATAATTAGATGCAACCACATGAACCACATCAAATTAGGGTTTTTGCAAATTGAGAAAGATTCAAAGTCGGTAAAAGACTATGGTGAGCTCCTAGCCCTTGAGGGCGTCTTCAACGGAGAAGAACCCAATTTTTTTATTATAATTTTAGGGCAATTGCAGCATTTAAATAAATAAATTTTGGCCAGATGTCACTCATATTAAAAATGGAATTAATTCCCCCTAAAAGAATTGAATTGATTGAGAAATTCAGCTATACGAATACGATGGCGTTTGTACTGAAATTCTAATTATTTGGCCGTTTCATAACCGACCCTCTTTTCATCGGTTTATCCGTTTTCTCGCGTTTCTGTCCATCTCCTTCGTCTTTCTTGTGCACCACCAAGCCCAAGCCCAAGCTCTCTCTCTGCCCTGCAATTCCTCCTGTTACTTCCAATTTTCTCCAGCTTCCCTCGACCACACTCGATCTATCCACCTCAAGGTAAGCATTTTTCTCCGCATTTGCGTGTTTGTATGTAAATGTGTATTGGATCTGAACGAACCAGGGGTGGATCTGGCAGGTCTGAGAGATCGGAGAGGAAGAGCAGGAAGACATGCCGAATAGGGTAGATAACGAGTACGACTATTTGTTCAAGATCGTCCTCATCGGCGACTCCGGTGTCGGGAAGTCCAACATTCTCTCCAGGTTCACCAGAAATGAGTTCTGCTTGGAATCCAAATCCACCATTGGGGTCGAGTTCGCCACCAGAACTCTCCTGGTTCAATTTTTTCATCCTTGTTCTTATTCTTAATGTGCCTTTTTATGGGCTCGATTCAGTTTGGTTTCAACCCATTTTGTTTTATCTACTTTGATTACTTTTTTCTGGGGTTAGCACTTAGATTAAGAAGCTAGAGCATGTGTTTGAGTCTCTAGGGTATGGAATTGGTAAATTGTATTTTGTGTCCCATAAAGGAAGAGGCACTTCAGATTTTTGTGGGACAAATGGAAAATATATGGAATTCGTTAAGCATGCCAAGTTTAATAAGAATGTTGGTGGTGTGTGAAACTAAAGGCGCGGTTTTTGGCATTCTTGTTGATGTACCATGTAAGATGGTGCTCATTTGATTGTAATTGAAAGATAAGAATGCAGAAACCACTGCAACTGATATTGGATTGAAGCAGACAGATCAGATTTTTGCGTGTTCGTCGAGTTCTAAAATTCCCCGGCTTGTCCGATTAATCCCCGATTAATTTTCTATGCCCCCGAATAATCCTCGATTGGTCCTCAGAAGGCCCTCTCCGCCTGACTAATGCCTATTTGAACACTGGGTTGTAGTACCTTTTCCGTTGAATTTATTTCCATGTGAATGAACAGAATCAAATCTGATTAAATTTTTTGCCCCTTTCAGTTCTATATCCAGCCATATCTTGTGTATCCATTTTAGTTTATGGGTTACCATGAATCACAAGTAATTTGTAGGTAGTTGGAGCAAGTTTATACACATATGTCTATTATACACTGCATGTACCAAAAACTTCTGTTATATCTGGCATGGTAGGCATATTACGTAGCTTGACATCAGAGTATAATAGGATTGTAGGTGAGAAATCTGTGGTTGGTTCGACTGATTAAGAGGGGTGCTTGAAGTCATGGTAGGTTGTGTGGCTGAAGACAAAATTCCTTATTGCGTGCAATGGTGACTTCCATATTCCTGTAGAATTGTATATAGACTTAATATTTGAATCAATAACTACAATTTTTTATTGGAAAATATTCAGTTCTGATTTAAGTGTGTCATTTTGTTCCAATTTAGCCCCGAATTTGATTTTGCCTGATTTATTTCCAAAATATCTCAATTTATTTTAATTTAGGACTGAAGTACGACAACTGATTCTAAATTTGTCATCCAAGTTATATGGTTTTCTGACATGACAGATACATTGGGACTAAATTGGCGCGAAAGCCAAATTTGGGACCAAATTAGAACAAAAATCGAATTTGGGATTAGAACAGACAAGTTCCCTTGATTATTTGCACAATTCTTTAAGGATTCTTGTGAACTAGTGGTATGCAATAGGTCGTGAATGCAGTGATTAGTGAACATTTGAAACTTGCATGGGTACAGGTTGAAGGGAAGACAGTGAAGGCGCAGATATGGGATACAGCTGGACAGGAGCGATACAGAGCTATAACCAGTGCTTACTATAGAGGAGCTGTTGGTGCACTCCTTGTCTATGACATAACCAAGAGGCAAACCTTTGATAATGCTAACAGGTGGCTCCGTGAGTTGAGGGACCATGCTGATTCCAATATTGTGATCATGATGGCTGGTAATAAGTCTGACCTGAACCATCTCAGATCTGTTGCAGAGGATGATGGTCTTGCCTTGGCTGAGAGAGAAGGTCTCTCATTTCTCGAGACATCAGCACTGGAAGCAACCAATATCGAAAAGGCATTCCAAACCATTTTGGGGGAGATATACCATATAGTAAGCAAAAAGGCATTGGCGGCCCAGCAGGCGGCCTCTAGCTCAGCAGTTCCTGGTCAAGGAAGAACCATTAATGTTGCCAACGGAGGCGAGTCAAAAGGAGGTTGCTGTTCCTCTTAAAGACACCAAAGCTATCAAGCAGAGCTACTGCAGCTTCATCTTTCTTTTTGCTTACTGTTTATTTAAGGTGAGTGAGACATGTAGAATATTCTCTCCCTTCATTGAGACCTTAGTCAAACTAAAAGATAACATTCGTTTCGTTAAATAGTACTTACGAGTGTCCCTTCATTCATGTCCGTTCGTTCAAATGTGTAAACTTGGTATCTGAACTGAGAGATGGGGCATAAGAGGCACTGTAAGTTTATGTTTGGTTCTTGATTCGTTTGTTTAGCTACTTCCTAACTCTTAATAAAGGTGCATTACCATATCCTCAATCCTTTTAATACTCTGTGATTCAGGTTTCTCAGTTAGCTTCTGATTTTTTGAAAATATTTCGATACCTCTTTACTTCATTACATACACTTAGTAACAACAAAATAAGGGGACCCAGAAAGTATTTTTTATCATCTGCTTCAGCAAGTTGTACCATAATCAGAAAAAGAAAATCTCATCAGTCATCATCATAAGCTATGTCTGGCTTCATGCTTCAGTTTCTGAAAACAAATTAACTTCTGCATTACTCACTGTCACAGGCATTGGATCTTTGTAGGCTATTCAATTTGTATGGTTACATGGTGAATTCTAAAACTTTCTTTGCAGTAATTCCTGATATTGTTAAGTATTTCACCAGAGCTCACTCCATCCTCGGCAGTGACATGGCAAGACAAGACATATTTCCCATTTGTGATGGACCAAACATGTAGATCATGAATATCCTGGACTCCTTTGACATATTTGAGGCCATTTTCTAGCCTTGAAATGTCTATCTCACTCGGCGTCCCTTCCATCAATATAATAAATATATTCCTAAGGATCGATATGGTAGTGCTTAGGACAAGTACGGAGAATAACAGAGTGCAGATCAGATCAACTACCAACCAATCCGGTCTTACCCATATGATGCCTCCAGCTATCATCACCCCAACGGACTGAATCAGATCGGCAATCACATGCAAGTACACACCTTGAAGATTTATGTTTAATATTTTGGTCACTCCGGGAGGGCTTGATGACGAAATATCACCTTCAGCTGCATCACACACTTCCTTCTTGTCATGCTGATGGTCTTCATCTTCATGGGGTTGATGATCATGCTTATGATGGTGATGGTGATGGTGATGCTCTTCTCCGTCTTCATGGCCATGATGAGCATGACTGTGACCAAACCAGGCGACCATAGTCAGGTTGATGATAAAACCAAGTAATGCAGTTGCAAACATGAGCTTTCCATCCACCTTTACATTTTTCTGAACAAGTCTGTTGACTGCTTCATAGATTAAGAAGCCAGAGATCAGCCAGGTGAGCTGCACGGATACAAGTGCACCCAACACTTCAAGACGAGTGAACCCAAAAGACTTGTATGATGTTGCATTCCAACCTGAAGCCCATACGCTAAAAAGAGAAATTGAGAAGGCGGCAACATCAGTGAGCAGGTGGGCCGCATCTGTGAGAACTGCAAGGCTGTTGGCTTCCACACCACCAACAATTTCTACTATCATAGAAATTAGGCACAATGCAATGAGTAAACATAGCTTAAATGCTGCTTTTGACCGTTGTTCTGACTCTACCCTGTTATTTTTGTGCTCAGAGAAGCAACAAGTGAGATCACAACGCAAGCTTTCAGGCACGAGAGCACCAACTCCTTTTGACACCTCAGGCATCTCAATTTCCAGCAATTGCTCTGTTTCTAAAATGGGTATCTCTTCATACTCCATCTGGTTGGGAATTTTATAAATTAATTGAAGGAAAAAAGATATTCAAGCAAGTAGATAAAGATTATATCATAATAGGGTTTCAGGGGGTGAAAGAAACATAAAAGATTAGCCATTCATTCATCAATGAGACAATGTCATATAAATTCAAAATTTCTCTTTTTATTAAAAGACACAGGAAACAATAGCTCTATGCAGGATAGTATACAATGACTCTCTTGTTGTTAGGCTGCAATATTGGAAGGAGAACAAACAAATCCACATTGGTAAGAGACAGACAGAGATAATCCTCTCAATGAAAATATATCCAAGTCAGGATGTTTTGGGTATTGTCATAACAAAAACTGTGTCTACTAAAGATTCAATATCCCTTTGTTTATCCTTCCTCAAGGAGAATTTAACTGTCCATCAGAATGAATTACAGAGACACTATTCGCCACTCAGACCTAATTATCACTAGTAGGGTTTTATTAAGTTACAATACGGAACTTATGATATGCAGCAACCCATTTCATTTTTGCCCAAACCTTTTCACCCTAAGTAAGAGAGCAGTTTATTGACTAATCATGTAAGAATTCCAGAACTAATCATCCACATACGTACAAATAATTACATTGCATAAACACAAAATTCCAAAAACTCAATAACCCAATTAAACCTGACTGAGAAGAGGACAGCAGCCCAATATTGGCAATTCTGCCACCACATAAAAACAACGATCTGAAATCAACAAGTCTTGAATCTTAATCACAATCAAAGCAAAACGTAAACAAAGCTCCAAACCCAGCCCACTTCACAAAATCACAACTAGAACAAAATTCCCAGTATAGCACACAAAATGAAAAGAAGAATTGAGTTTGTGCATTTCATGTACCTGTGAATGAGAAGCAGAGCAAAACGGAGGAATTGTATTGTGGGTTGGTGGTCCGTGTGGCTGTTAGGGTTTGGAGAGAATCTCAGGAAATGACAAAGAGGGCGAGATCAAAGGAAATGTCCTAATCAGGTGGCTTCCAAATGAAGGAATAAAATACAAAAATCAGAATATGGAAAGAGACAAGACCACTACCACCCATCAACTCTCTGCTGCCGGCTCGAACCACTTCCTCTTCTTATAATTGAAACCGTTATAGAAATCATAGTATAGTTTCTCACGCATTATTAACTTGAGGTATATCGGTCATTTTTATATCACTATTTCAAATTAAAAAAATCGATTTTGCAATCATCCACTATTGTTTTGTTACACAAAACTCAAATTGGATTAAATTTAGGGAAAATTTCACTTAGCCACTCCTAAGTTTGTCCGAGTTTCACTTAACCACTCTTAAGTTCAAAATCTACTTGTGGAGTCTCATAAGTTTGCAAAAGTCTCACTTTACCCATTTTCAGTTAACTTTTTTGAAAATTCTGTTAACTTTTTGTGAAATGACGAAAATACCCTTTCATTAAAAAAATTAAAAATAATAAATAAAAATGATTTTGAACCTTTTGTTTTCTTATTTTTTTTACGAAAAACAAAGAATAAAAAAATATTTTAGTATTAACATTTTTTGAAAAAAAAACTTCATAAAAAATTTAAAAAAAAAACGATGTTTAAAAGTCATTTTAAAGTTTTTAAAACAAATTTGTAAGAAAATTTTTTAAAATTTATTTTTACTACTAGCGGAATTTTATTATTTATTCAATACAATGAAAAGATTATATATAAAAGTTCAAAAATCATTTTGATTAATTTATTATAATTTTTCAACAAAAAGGTATTTTTGTCATTTTGCAAAAAAGTTAACAGAAAAGGGTAAAGTGAATTTTTTTCAAACTTAAGGGACTTCACTAGTTGATTTGTAAGTTAATGAGAGTTAAGTGAAACTCGGTCAAACTTAAGAGGTGCTAAGTGAAATTTTCCCTTAAATCTAATAGAATTTTGAGGCAAAAATATCAAACTGCACTCATTAGTTTTTATTTGAAATCAGGATAGTCTGATTGGTTCAAATTAAAACCTAATATATTTTAATTTAAAATCAAGCCTTCTTCACTTCATCTTCGTTGTTCTCCTTTTTGGCTTCGGTCGTTCCGACCTCCACCTAAGGCAGTGGTGCCGCTGTCAAAAGACTCGATTCTTATTTGAAATCAGGATAGTCTGATCGGTTCAAATTAAAACCTAATATATTTTAATTTAAAATCAAGCCTTCTTCTCTTCATCTTCGTTGTTCTCCTTTTTGGCTTCGGTCGTTCCGACCTCCACCTAAGGCAGTGGTGCCGCTGTCAAAAGACTCGATTCTAGCGATCGATCCCCGATGTTAATGCCAATTTCAACTTTGAGCCCTTCGACGAGTCTTCCCTGTAAAATCCTTTGGCGTACCGTCTCACTCTTATTCCGAGCTTCCTCCATAAAAACAGCCGATTGCTCGGCACAAATGTTTATATGTTATTTATTTTATAATGGTCAATTATCACATATTCACAATAAACAAAAACTGAGTTTTAGATCTTTCTCCAAAACTTAGTTTGTGATGCCTTCGTGTGATTGTTTATTATATGCCTTCTTATTTTTGTTAATGTTCCAAAATTCAATGTTACAAATAGCTGATAAGGTGTATGCTGATTTATCCTCATATCATATGCAAATTTTGGTTTTAAACAAGGGATAATTTCAGATACCACCCCCTAAAATATACTAAATCTCACTCAACACCCCCTAAAACTATTATTCTCACTAGCACCCCCTTAAAATGGGCAAAAATCTCAGTTGCCAAAATTTTATCGTAAAAAGAAAAAAAATACCCCTCCCTCTCACCCCTCTCTCACCTCTCTCTCACATCTCCCTCACCATACCCTCTCTCTCTCTCCTCTCTCCCTCCGTCGTCGCCAGCGAGCCTCTCTTCGGCCAATCCCCTCCACCACCGCCACTCTTGGTGCCACCTCGAACACCTCCGCCGCCACTGTCAGCCTTGCTTTCCTCCCCTCCTCCGCCCCTCTATCTTCATACTCTCTTGTGTTGGAAGACCATGACGGTGGACACGCGGCGGGAGGGGATTGGCCGGAGGGAGGCTCGCCTGCAACGGTGGAGGGAGGGTCCGGTGGGGCAATTTTGGTTCTAGAGAGGTGAGGGAGTGGTGAGGGAGAGGGGTATTTTTTTCTTTTTTCAATAAATTTTTGACAACTGAGATTTTTACGCATTTTAAAGAGGTGCTGGTGAGAATAATGGTTTTAGGGAGTGTTGGGTGAGATTTGATATATTTTAGGGGGTGGTATATGAAATTATCCCTTTAAACAAATACATGTTGATAATATTTTCTCAAGCATGATACAATTCCTTCCAATACCTAATTTGATTATTTACATTATCATTAATTTCTTACAATTAATTTCAGTGTCTCCTATTTCTGTTTCCCTCAATTTGAGCACCACATTGTTTCTTCAAACCCTCGATCGACATCGATAATCTAGAGAAGGAGAGAAAGAAGGAGACGGTGGCGAGAAAGGAGAGGTGCTAGAACCCGCCGCCGTAGATGGGTCGGTTCCGACAACTTATCGTTGCTAGTTTTGCTCATTTTCCTTCGCGAACATAGCAGAAAGCTCGTTGTCGTCCCATAACATGTCCTGTTCTAGCAAGACCAGTGGTGTGGATTTAATTCTGAAGCTATTGGACTCGTTGAGGAAGGTGGAATCGTCGTCCTTAGATACCTGTTAGACGGTTTGCCGGAGGGTTTTACATGGAAGGTTTGTTAGAGGGCTCATGGTTGAAATCGGCGCTGAAATTGGGGTTTAACCGCCGAGGTTGAGGCCTTCAATGGCGCCGCCGCCTTAGATAGAAGTCGAAACGGCCAAAGCTAAAAGAGAGAATGACATAGATAAAGAGACGAATGCCTAATTTCAAATAAAAATAAATCAGGTTTTTAATTTGAACCGGTCTGACTGGACTTGAACCAGTCAGACCAACCTGATTTCAAATCAAAACTAACGAGGGAATTTTGATATATTACCTCAAAATCATGTTAGATGTAACCCTGTTAGAGATTTAACCTTTAGAGATAAGTGTAACAAATTAACAGTTCGTTGACTACAAAATCAAAGTTTTTTAGTTCGGAATAATGATGTAAGAATGACCGATAGTTAAAGTGTACTAATGTGTAATTACCCATATCATCTTTAATTTTAAGGGATACAATTTACATTCTTTAACTCTTACGTTGTTACATTAGTAGTTTTTTTTTTAAAGTTAAAATATTGGCCATATCTTTTCCCTAACAAACCCATCCCACCTAGCTTATGGACTACCATGCCACACATCAGAAAATTTACGTTAATAGTTAAAATGAATGGAGAAAACAAAAAATTCTGGTAAATTGGTCATGTGAGATGCACATGACTCTTATTTTATTTTAGATGATAATTATAATATTTTTAAAAATTTATAAGGAATTTTTGTTTTTTTACTGAAGATACAACAAAAGAAAAGATACGGATGATGTAAAATGTGTTACTTAATAACTAGGTTGTAGCTCCGTTCGATGAGCGTTGTTATTTGTAAGATATTATTGAATAATTAAAATAGTTTAATATGCTCAAATTAATTTTTTAAGTGAACTGTTATAAATAAAATAAAATAATTTGCAAAAAGAAACAATAAATTAAAATAAATAAATATCAATAATACTCAAATAACAACATAATAAACAATTCGAATAAATTATTGAATAAGCCTCCCGGATTCCAAGATATCGAAAAATAAAAAATTAGTAGATGGTAAATAAATATTTGTATAAAAGTAATTGTTATACATATCAATATCGTATCGTCTTGTGTGAGACATATCACATATGATAGCTTTTTTGGTTCTTTGAACTCAATTGATTGTCTCTTAACTTCTATTTCTTTCCTTAATAACATGGAAAAATTAGCTTTAAAACATAAATCACGTTAGGATTCCAAAATTTACTATCATATATTGAACATTACCAAATAATTTATTTTCTTGTCATCACTGCTGATCTTTGTTTTGTTGCTGAATCTGGTTGAAGTAGTCAACTCCATCATTATTTCTTCTTCAATCCATCATTCGATCCTTGGAAATCAACATGGCGGATCAGAATATTTCATAACCAAACGTATCAAAAATATTCATCGAAATCTAATGAATGAGACAAAGATCGATGTATTTGGTTAATAAATCGTATCTTATATAGAGACACGTGATTAACGTGTATTCAAATTAGTTTAGAAAAAAAATTGTAATCTAACATAATTCTGATTAATATTAAATTTGTTTGTTAATAATTTTTAATTGAGTTTGAATGTATCAGATACTACGATAAATTATTGAACTAAAAAAGTCAGAATTTTTAATTGTATTATTATACTAAAATAAACTTAATTAAGTCAAAAACTCTTTAGAATACTACAATATATTAGTGTTTTAATTTTTAATTGACTTTGAAATATATTAGTATACTACTATAAATTATTGAATTACAAAATCAGAATTTTTAATTGATTTTTACTTGTATTAGTATACTACAATAAACTATATAAATAAATAAATATCAGAATTTAAAAAAATAGAATGGGTAGAAATCTCTTCAAAGAGGTTGACACGTCGCCGTAGATGGGTCGGTTCTGGCAACTTAGCGTTGCTGGTTTTGCTTATTCTCCTTCGCGAATATAGCGGAAAGCTCGACGTCGTCCCATAACATGTCCTTTTCTAGCAAGACCGGTGGTGTGGATTTAGTTATGAAGCTATTGGACTCGTCGAGGAAGGTAGAATCGTCGTCCTTGGATACAAATTAGACGGTTTGCGGAGCGTTTTACATGAAAAGTTCGCTAGAGGGCTCATGGTTGAAATCGGCGCTGACATCGGGGTTCAACCACCGAGGCCGAGGTCTTTGATGGCACCGCCTCCTTAGATAGAAGTCGAAACAGTCGAAGCTAAAAGAGAGAACGATAGAGATAAAGAGACGAATGCCTGCTTTCAAATAAAAATAAATCAGGTTTTAATTTGAACCGGTCTGACTGGACTTGAACTAGTCAGACCAACCTGATTTCAAATCAAAACTAACGAGTGCATTTTGGTATTTTACCTTAAAATAATGTTAGATGTAACCCGTTAGAGATTTAACCTTTAGAGATAAGTGTGACAAATTAATAGTTGGGTGACTACAAAATCAAAGTTTTTTACTTTAGAATAGTGATGTAAGAATGACCGATAGTTAAGGTGCACTAATGTGTAATTACCCCTATCATCTTTAATTTTAAGGGATACAATTTACATTCTTTAACTCTTACGTTATTACATTAGTAGTTTTTTTTAAAGTTACAATATTGGCCATATTTTTACCCAACAAACCCAGGCTAGGTTGGAGTTACAATATTTTTGTTACCGAAGATACAACCAAATAAAAGATACGGATGATGTAAAATGTGTTACTTAATAACTAGGTTGTACCTCCGCGCGATGCGCTGTGTTATTTGTAAAATATTATTGAATAATTAAAATGGTTTAATATGCTCAAATTAATTTTTTTTAAAGTGAACTATTATAAATTAAATAAAAAAATTGCAAAAAATAACAATGAATAAATATCAATAATACTCTAATAACAACATAACGAACAATTCAAATAAATTATTGAATAAACCTTGTGGGTTCCAAGATGTCGAGGAATAAAAAAGTTAGTAGATGGTAAATAAATATTTGTATACAAGTAATTGATATACATGTCAATATCGTATCGTCTTTTATACGACATATCACATATGATAGCTTTTTTTTTGAACTCAATTGGTTGTTTCTTAACTGTTATTTCTTTTCTTAATAACATGGAAAAATCAGCTTTAAAACCAAAAAAATTCCTATCTTATATAATGAATGGAACAAAGGTCGATTTATTTGGTTAATAAGTCGTATCTTATATAGAGACACGTGATTAACATGTATCCAAATTATTTTAGAAAAAGAATTATAATCCAACATAATTCTAATTAATATTAAATTTGTTTGTTAATAATTTTTCATTGAGTTTGAAATATATCAGTATACTACGATAAATCATTGAACTAAAAAAAATCTGAATTTTTAATTGTATTAGTTTACTAAAACAAACTTAATTAAGTTTGAAACGTATTAGGATACTACAATATATTAATTTTTTACTTTTTAATTTAGTTTGAAATGTATTATTATACTACTATAAATTATATAAATAATTAAAATATTTTAAAAAATATGATGTGAAGAAATCTTTCAAAGAGGTTGACACGTGGCAACTTGAGGATTTTCCTTATATATATATATATAACCCTATCGTGAGAACATGAAAACCGACTTTGCTATTGAAAATGAGTGAATGTCCAATGGAAATACGTGAATGTCCAATGAAAATGGTGATATCCAATGAAAGTGAATGTCCAATAAAAATGGTGATATCCAATGAAAGTGAATGTCCAATGGAAAGACTTTGGCCATTGAAAATAAATGAATGTCCAACGGAAATAAATGATTGTCCAGTGGTTCTCATGTTCGCATGTGCTCTACCGGAGCCTGGCCCGGCCCGGCCCGTGTCGTCCCGTGCCGAGCCGGACGGACGGCGGCGGCACGCGAGTGGGTTTGGCCGTAGCCGCATGATACTCCTAAAAGGCCCACACACAACTGATAGAGGAAGAGAGACAAACCAATATAAACAACAAAAAAGTTTCACCGTTAAATTATATTCTAGCTTTCCTATATTTAGTTTCTTTATATTTATATTTCCTTTTCTTTCTTGTATTATGTTTTCCTATTATATTACTATTACCTCTATAAATAGAGGTCTCTTGTAATTCACAATACAATCAATTCAACAATATTCCTTATTGTTAACATGGTATCAGAGCCATATTGATCGTAGGCAAAATCTCTACAAATTTTTCGCTTTGCCCACTCGTCAATGATTTGTGATTCTGACGGGTGGGCAAGGCAATTCAATCTCAATTGATTCTGCTTTTTTATTTTCGCTTTGCCCACTCGTCGATGATTTGTAATAGCGATAAGTGGGCGAGGCTACGAAATCGCTTCCGCAAATATTCGTGAGGCTCTTTCACCGGACACTGTCCGAGGCCGCTTCGGTAATTTGGGTTACGAGGTTGAAGGTAGTTGGTCAAGAATGATGATTGAGTTGTTGATGCTTCAAATTGCTTGATTGGTTCTTCTCTCTTATGTTTTCTTCCAATAAATAGAAAGTACCCGCCGACTATTTGTCGCTATCTCGATATGTTCTCCTTGTCTTGCATCTCAACTAGCTTCGGTTGGAATATTATTTTTCTTTGGATTGCTCGTTTCTTATCAGGCTCTGTTTTCGTCCTCTATGACATTTGTTTTGGCCAGCGGCCATAGTTCATGTGTACAATCCCGTAATTAGAAAAAACTACCCCGTAATTCGGAAATCCCGTAATCCGGAAATTATATCTCGTAATTCGGAAATCCCGTAATCCGGAAAAGCTACTCCGTTATTCGGAAATCCCGTAATTCGGAAATTGCACATGAGAGAATTGTTGAGCATCAACGAAATCCTTTTGAATATTCCAACTCACAAGAAGGGAAAAAGACCGGAACATATTATGATTAGTCCAGTACGACGTCCGTTCAGCGCATTTGGCATCATACATCATGCATCTATCATTGGTCGTGAGCGGCGCGTATCCTCCATCCTCAATCATCGCCACATCACTTCGACAGCATTCTTGGCAGCCGCAACTTTCGCCACAATTCAATACTATCAAGCTTCAAACTCAATTCTTGTTTCACCGCATTGAGTTTGAGGGGGGCTGTTAAATTATATTCTAGCTTTCCTATATTTAGTTTCTTTATATTTATATTTCCTTTTCTTTCTTGTATTATGGTTTCCTATTATATTACTATTACCTCTATAAATAGAGGTCTCTTGTAATTCACAATACAATCAATTCAACAATATTCCTTATTGTTAACAGAGCTATATCAATCCTAGGAAAAATCTCTACAAAATTTTCGTTTTGCCCACTCGTCAAAGATTCGTGATTTTGACGGGTGGGCAAGGCAATTTAAAACAGATGTGATCTCTGAACTATCGCTTCCGATTTTATTGAAGAACAACAAAGAAATTAACAGCCGATCGAAGAGCCGCAGATCGTGACGAGAGAGTCGTCGCATAAGAAGTGATGTTCTTATAGATATACATGGAAATTATGGAGTACGGTGAAAAGGACAAGCTACGGAGAAGAGGAGCGAGCCGCCACTCACAATGGATCCTTAATCGGTGATTGATGTTGCCACACCGTGCTCCATCAAGTATCATTAGGAAGCATCAAAATACAAATTGGTGTTTGCTAATAATGGAAATATGGATGGTTAGCTATTGGTCGAAAAGAAAGAAAAAGAAATATAAATATAAAGAAACTAAATATAGGAAAGCTAGAATATAATTTAACATTCACATTTAAGCGACGTGAGATTTCAAGTGTGAGAGAAACCAAACTTACGAGTGTATAGTCTAAACTTGTGAGTGTATAGTCTAAACATGTAAGTGTATAGTCAAACTTATGAGTGTATTGTCTAAGCTTGTGATTGTAATGTTCAAACACTTGAGTGTATAGTCTAAACTGCAGGTATATAGTCTATACTTGTGAGTGTATAGTCTACACTTGTGAGTGTATAGTCTAAACTTGTGAGTGTATCATCTACTCTTCATACACCCCCACGTCTAGACTATACACTCACAAGTATAAACTATACATCTACAAGTTTAGACTATATACTCATAAGTTTGAACATTACAATCACAAGTTTTGACAATACACTCATAAGTTTGACTATACACTCATAAACTATACACTCACACGTCTAGGCTACACACTCACAGATTTTGACTATACACTCGTAAGTTTGGTTTCTCTCACACTTGGAATCCCACATTGCTTATATGTGAAACTTTTTTGTTGTTTATATTGGTTTGTCTCCCTTCCTCTATCAGTTGTGTGTGAGCCATTTAGGGGTAACCTGCGGCTACAACCAATCCCACATGCGCGCCGCCGCCGCCGTTCGTCCGGCCGGCTGGGCACGGCACGGGCCGGGCTCCGGTAAGGTCGACATTATACTCAGAATCGCGACAATACACACAATATAAATATAGTGAAAGCCGTTTACCGTATATGTTTCATGTGAGTGTAGTGTTATGGTGGATAGAAGAGATTGCCCTCATGGAACCGCACGACAATTTAATGTTGGAGTGTTTCTCCGTGTTTTCACGTGTCAACCATCCGGACACCGCGCAAAAATTGGATGGCTGGATCAACAGTTCGGACGAGTTCGGACATGTCTAGGATTTGCACCCGAATGTAATTATATAACGTTAAATTGTCGTGCGGTTCCGTGTGAGTATTTTGGGAATTTCCCTCAATTTTCGCGTTGATTGTCGTCCATTCATTTTACTATATTTATATGGGGTGTAATGTCACGATTCTAAGTATAATGTCGACCCAACCTAAATAAAAATAAAATTTATTGGCTTTCACTATATTTATATTGAGCGTAATGTCGCGATTCTGAGTATAATGTCTTACCCAACCTAAACAAAATTAAATTTATTGGCTTTCATTATATTTGTATTGGGTGTAATGTTGCAATTATGAGTATAATGCATGACCCTATTTGTCCAAATGGTTGGTTTGCTTGCACCACATGTGCTCTACTGGAGCCTGGACCGGCCCGGTCTGTGCCGTGCTAAGCCGAACCGGCCAGACGGTGGCGCACGTGTGAGTTTGGCCATAGCCGCAGGTTACCCCTAAAAGGCTCACACACACTTAATAGAGGAAGAGAGACAAAACAATATAAACAACAAAAAAGTTTCACATCTAAGTGATGTGAAATTCCAAGTGTCAGAGAAATCAAATTCGTGAGTGTAATGTTCAAACTTGTGGTCTTTACATGAAAATTCTCCGAATCCGGGTCAAAGGGGTCGGGTGCCCCCCATTGAATCGCCCCTATATATATAATAGTAACATATTTTCCCAAAATTACATTGCATTTTAAAAAATTCCAAAAAAATTAGCATAAAACGGTGACGACATCCCTTTTAGAAACTTGAATTTTATTCATGGCTCATAAATCAAGTGAGAACTCACTCTTTACGTGAGAAAATAAGAACTAATTGTGACGGTCAGATGAAAAATGAATGACTTAGATTTTTGTTAACTCATTAATGGCAGCTGAACGTAATTATTCTCAAGTTAATATTTATTTTAGTCTTTTAACACAAATATAAGAGCATATTCGTATTTTTATATGATTAAATCATTTAAGTATTTTCTTTTATAAGTTATGACATTTAATCAAATTAATTATGTATTAATTTATTTCTTATTTTCTTATTGATGATTTCATTGATTTTTTTCAATGAAACAATTTCATTGTTTTTTTAGAAAGAAACGATTTCATTTTTAGATTACTACAATTGCACAATTTTTTTCTCTTTCATGATTTTTTTTATTTCATAAATTTAATTTTATAACTACACGATTTACACACAAAAATTATTATTTCATGATTTATATTTTTATTTCATGATTTATTTGTATGATTACATGATTTGCACAATTTCATGACCTTTTTTTAAGAACACAATTTCATGATTTATTATTTCATTTCTTTACAATTTCACAAAAGTTTTGCTACATCATGATTTATTATTTCATTTTTACGATTGAACAATTTTACAATAATTTTTTATGATGCGGGACTCATTGTTATGAACTTACTTTTCATTTATTCAATTACACGTTTCATTTCATCGATCATGTTTCCCCTTTTGCACATGAAACCGATGTCATGAAAATGATACCAATGAAAATGAGAAAACACATGAAACCGATGAAATCAATCTAAAGATAATTAGGTTGTAGAGTGAAATGGATACGCTGATTTTATGAAATATGAGAGAATGAGTTAAAGTTTTTATTTTTGGAATGAATTACATTGACATGTATACCCTTTTTATCCTTATTTCATTTATTTATCAATGAAATAAATGAAATAATCAAAACTATTGATTATTATCATCCTATAGATGGGAATAGTTCTTATATTCTCGTCTAAGATGATAATTGTTCTTATATTTGGGAATAGTTCTTATATTTGGTAATAATTTTGCTATAAATGCTTGTATCTTAATATATGATAAAGATTAGATGGTGACTATTTTGTAGCATATGAAAATACTGTCACAGTTATATATCTATGAAAAAACTAATTTAAGAAAACGAAAAGATCAATCAAATTGGGAATGTAAGGATTTAGTTATAATTATTTTTATTTAATTATATTAAAACAAAATATATAAATTAGAGTTTGAAATAAATGAAGTTTAGTTTTTTTGATGGTATGTATAGAAAACCCTAAATCCTAAAATGTAACCCAAATCACTCGAACTTCGTTATTATTACTCAATTCAATAGTAGTCAAGAGTCAAAGACTCATTTAAATCCAACTTCAACTCATGTATCTAAAAATGTATTAAAATGTCACATTTGTTGTGTAAAATATATTAAATGTGGGGCTTAAAATACTACCACCAACATTAATTATTAAGCAGTATCTTTGAGTGAGCATGAGAGTATAATAATGAGAATTACTTAGTGAAAGGTAGAAGGGAGAAGCTACAGATTGAAAATTTTGGGTGTGTTTTATGTTACTCATTCAAGACTTACATAACTTATATTTATAGAGAAAAAGTGAAGCAAGTCTTGGTCATGTGGCCATTCCCTCATACACCACACAGATAAGTACACTATTACATGCATGTTCATGTCATGTTGGAACAAGTGTCATGGTGGGGTTCACACATATATTTCTTACAACACTCTCCCTTGGTCACCACCATACATAAGTAATTATGTAAGCGATATTGGACGTGCTTAATGCTGCCTCGTTATAAACATTTTTAGGAAAATCTAGTGGGGCAAAATCTGAATAAGGTAAAAAGAGTGCAGCGCACAAAAGTCCATAGTGCGATCATCTTCATATATTTGCTCCACCTGATCATTACTCCCCCTGATGACTGACTGAGTTATTTTGGTTGCTTGCTAAGTCGACGCATGCCAATTCGCCATACTAACTTCTCGAAGATGGATGTCGGCAAACTTTTAGTAAACAAATCTGCAAGTTTTCATTGGAGCGAGTTTGTTTGACATCAATCTCATTACTCTTCTAGAGTTCATGAGTGTAGAAGAACTTAGGGGATATGTGCTTTATTCGATCTCCTTTGATGTACTCTCCTTTGATGTGAGTTATGCAAGCAATGTTGTCTTCATATATTATAGAATGAGAGTTTGTAAATTGACGAAATTCCACATGCACCTCGAATATGTTGAATGACCGATCGCAAGAAAGCACATTCCCGGCTAGCTTCATGTAGTGCTAGAATTTCTGAATGATTGGAGGATGTTGCAACCAAAGTCTGTTTCGTAGAGCGCTAGGATATTGTCGTGCCATTATAAGTAAATACATATCCGGTTTGAGAGCGTGCTTTATGGGGATCAGATAGGTATCTAGCATCTACATATCCAATCAAGCCAACATTATTTGAGAATTTTGAGTACAATAATCCCAAATCTTTCGTCCCGCTCAAGTAACATAATATATGCTTGATTCCGTTCCAATGTCGTCTCGTTGGTTTTGAGCTAAATCTTGCAAGCACATTTACCGAAAATGATATATATGGTCTTGTACATTGTGCAAGATATAATAAAGCCCCGATCGCATTTAGATATGTTACTTCAGGATCAAGTATCTTTTCATCTCTTTCTTTGGGGCGAAATGGATCCTTTTTAGGATTTAGAGACCGAACGACCATTGGAGTACTTAGTGAGTGGGCTTTTTGAATATTGAAGCGTTTCAAAAGTTTCTCGGTATATGCAGACTGATAGATTAAAATTTCATCCGAAATATGCTCTATCTGAAGCCCGAGACAATATTTCGTTTCCCCAAGTCTTTAATCTCAAATTCCTTCTTAAGATGTTCAACAGTGTTAAGGATCTCTTCAGGAGTCCCAATTAAATTCATATCATCTACGTACACTACCACAATTACGAATCCGAGGTTTGTTTTCTTAATAAATACACATGGAAATATAACATTATTTTTATATCATTCTCTGGTAAGGTATTCGTTAAGACGATTATACTACATCCTACCAAATTCTTTCAGTCCACACAATGCCTTTTGTAGTCTGATTGAATATAGATTTCTTGGACTATTTTTCATTGCTTCAGGCAATTTAACTTCATCAGGGAGTCTCATATTAATATCTGTGTCCAATGTACCATACAAGTAGGCAGTGACAACGTCCATCAGATACATATCCATTCCTTCAGAGACTGTTAAACTGATCAAGTATCTGAATGCAATCATATCCATCACATGTGAATATGTTTCATCAAAATCGACCCCAGGTCGTTGAGAAACCTTGAGCTACAAACATGCCTTTATATCAAACAATTTCGTTTATTATCATTTCTTTTCTTTGTGAATACCCATTTATATCCAATTGGTCGAACATTTTCTGTTGTTCGAATTATGGGTCCAAAGACTTGCCGTTTTGCCAATGAAGTCAATTCTACTTGAATTGCTTCTTCCCACTTTGGCCAATCATGTCTTTCACGACATTCATCGATAGTACGTGGCTCAAAATCAAAGTCGTTCATTATCTCACATGCTACTGCGAATGCAAAGACTTCATTTATATAAATCGATTTTCGATCCAAATATTCATTCGTGTAGGAATGATTCATGTGTATTTCCTCACTTCTTTGTTCTTTCAATTCTTCAGGAATTTTAGAACTTTCATTTTCTTTTGGGATCGATGGTTCTACGAGAACCAATTGTTCTTCAGGAACCGATAGTTCTGCTGGAACTATTTGTCTATTCATTTGATTTTTTCGTTTACGGGGATTAATATATGTTGCCCCCAATGGCCTCCCACGCTTCTGGCGTGTACTAGAGGAATTGACCACTACTTTCGAATTATCATCATTAACTTTAATTCTCGCAGGTGTGTTGATTGCATCTATGCATGACCTTGTCACTTTTGATGTATCTATAAATGCATCAGACATTTGATTTGCAACATTTGCAAATGTATTATATTTTGTAATTTTTTTTATCACATTGTGATGTACATGAATCTAGATGAGACATGAAATTTACTTTCCTATTCAATATCACGCCCAACTTCTGGAGGCTTTTTATTTCCACCCAAATGTGGGAACGTTGTCTCATCAAAACGACAATCTGCAAGTCGTGCAGTAAATAGGTCACCTGTCAATGGCTCAAGATGCATGATAATAGATTGTGAATCAAAACCAACACAAATTCCCAATCGTCATTGGGGTCTGACGCACCCGACAAGTGCACCAGTTGTTCTAAGTAATATCGGGAGTATTACGTCCTGGAGTTATCGATCCCACAGGGAGAGTGTTGTCTAAATAGTGTAAACACTAGGAGCTTAGGACCACCATGCGGGTCTAGTCGGTTTCAAGAGCAATGGTAGTGAGAAAATAATCCAAAACACACAAAGTAAACTCACGAAATATGCAGATAATAACACGAAAATCCAAATATATAAAGGCTATCGAGGAGTCGGAATTTCGGGGGATATATGAATTAACTAATTTTAACATATTTGATTATTAATTACGGGAAAGCAAATTTTAAGAAATGAAATTAAGTGTTGAGAATCCCAGACCTGTCCCAAACATATCTCTTGTTTGCAAGGGTTTTGTCTAATTAAAATAACTTAATTAGGCCATTTACTAAATTACCTAATTAGGGTCATCTTAAAGGTCGTGTAGGGATCTCCATCCTTCAGCCTGACGTCTTATTCATGTCAACTGTACCAGCGGTATATGTATCCCCGTCACAGATTGCAATTAAGAAGTTGTCACAAATCCAATTACAACCCCAAGACACACCGTATAAATCCGACCCCTAAATGCTACGTTCCACCTAGGTCGATTGCTATCACCTCTCTTCCTAGATTTGATCTAAATTTAAGCCTACTCGGGAGAGCTAGCATTCAGATCACATTCAATGTCTCAATTCATTTCACAAACCCTAATAATTTTAACTATTAATCATTCCATTAGTCAAGTTTATATCCCCGTTCATAAGAATTCATAAGAACCTTCACCTAATAATTCATAAGAACTTGCCGGGTTGCACCTGGCAGGCAAACCCGGCAGGTTGCCTGGAAGTTGCCCGGGTGAGCTCCCGGGCAACGCTTCGTTCCTCGCTCCCTCTTGGCCACGGGTTGTCAGGTTAGCGTGAGCCTGCCGGGTGAGATCCGACAGGTCGACCCGGCAACCTTGCTCCCTTTTTTCCGCCTTTGCATTTTTAGCTCATTTTCGTTCATTTTCGACCTGTTTTCATCAAAAAACACTTCTCGGGCCATTCTTAAGGTAAAGTAGCATTTATTCACATAATACTAATAATTCGGGACAAAATGAGGAGATTTGACTAGGTTGGATTCATAATATCCGACCCCATCCACCACCCCACTCTTATCCTTTTCCCGTCCCGAGAAAAAGAACAAAAATAAAAGTAAAAGCTACGAATTTTTAAATACATTATTTTCCCGAATTAAATCCCGAGGTAACTCGTAGGAGGAGTTCTTATAAGCATGGAGTTCCCACGAATCCTTATTAGACTCGATCGTAAGAAAAATAAAAAGACTCAAACTATACAACAAAGCAAAAGTCGAAAACACATTCACAAGAAAATGTTCACAAGTTCACCCAACCATTGAATATGTGCTAGTCATGTTGATGAACATTTAGTTTCAGAACTACAAATTTGATGTCATGCTTGAATAATTTAAATGATCACATAATTACATATGCGTTAAGCAAGTACAATTGAGACGGGGGTTAAAATGGTTACCTTGACTTGACTTCCCACTTGGGATGCATACACCCTCGGCACATGTTGCTCACTTATACACTGGAGGTCATAAGAGTTCATATGCTAGTGACGCGATCGACTCTCCACTAATCGTAGGTGTACTGGTGTCCTAGACGAATCCATTTGTAAGGCTTTATATGGCTTGTAACGTGTTGAGGCTTAGGCGAAGGTTGGTGTTTAGAGGATAAAAAATTGGCTCATGTGGTGCAGCACCACTAAGGTGCTTTAAAATCTCACAAAAACCCGAGTTCTTCGCTCTCCCCTTAGCATGTCATGATACTAATCAAATCAACCCATTTTCCATTTTGTGTTCCGCTTAGCATATTTATGTTGCTAAGAAATTCAACCCCTTTTTCTCACTTGTGTTTCCCTTGCTGTTTTTAATATTCGGCCCAAAAATTTCCATTTTTTTTATTTCCCAAGACTTGCAAGAATGTTTTTCCTCAAATGCCCATCAATTTTCTTTTCTGGTGCCGGGTTTCTTTTATTTCTCTTTTTAGTTTTTTTTACATTGCCCCGAGCACCTCGTGTATGGATGAACATCTGTGAAAGGAAGTCAAGTAAATCAAATACGAAAATCCCATTTTGGCTTAAATGATAGCCCAAAATATATGTAAGTGCAAATCGTTCCCAAATGGTCTATAAACCCGAATAAATCAACCCATCACTTATAAAGCAACAAAACAATGATGCAAGGGATCAAAATAATGTTTGGAAAATAAAAACGAAAGGCACATTGGCTAGTAATGTAGGGTTTCATAAAACGGCTTTTTAGGCTCAGACAAGGTACTATGGAAATATTATGTCAAGGTAGGCTTTATGGATGAAGCGATCCAAAGACGACCTATAGATTCTATTGCCCAAAGATTCATTAGTCCTCTGATCTATTTTGTCTCGAGTGGTCACGCACCTAGTACTAGACTCCTGCTTACCAGACATGAAACAATCATGGCTTTAAATGCATATAACTTACATGAGAATCCAATCCAAACAACAATCCAATCCCCATCCCAAATGCCTTTTCCCAAATCATGCAATAATCATGTAACCCTTCAAACTACCCGAGTAGGCAACAAATAAGAGCATTTTCCTCCCCGAAATATGTTCATCTAGCCCAGCCAATACTCAACAATCAAGCATTCATGCAGACATTCAAACTTCTAGTCTCTATCATGCAAGTAACCAACGACCCTAGACATCGAAAACTACCAGCAAAACAAATACTAGGAGAAACAAGATAGAATATACAGAAAAAAAATAAAAATAAAAATAAATGTACAATAAACATATAATAAATATGAGACTCGATTGTGGTGTGTGCTCAAAAACACACCACACTTAGGGCTCGACAAAGCCCAACACACAACTGTTGTGTGTACCCCGGGTACACACCACAATTAGGACTCAAGCAAGTCCTGACACAACGACTCAAGAAAAAGAAAAATCTAACCTAAATCCAACTTAATACATACAAGTCCTAAGGGTCAGGTAAGTGGAAAGAAGAGAGGGGGGGGGGGGGGGGGAGTGGGTCCGGGACACGTGGCAAGAGGGGGATGGAAGAAAAATTAAAATTTTCATTTTTTTCCGTACCTGGAACCGGCTTGCCGAATTAACCTGCCGGGTTGGAGCCGGCAGGTTCACCCGGCAAGCTCACCTGGATGCCTCATCGTCCCCACGGGTTGCCGGGTTAGCGCCAACCTACCGGGTTGGACCCGACAGGTACTACCCGACAGGTAATATATCGAATGTGATTTGATCTATGTCATTATGTGTGTAACCACTTATAGTAGAATTGTAGATCAGAAAGAATTGCATTCGATGAGTCCCTGATCAACTAAGCTTCTTCCGAAGCGATCAGTATAAGACCAACTCCTTGTGATCATGCTCTACTGATCATGGAAAAGTATGTGCCAGAGTTATATCATAGATATCATCAGGTCGATGATATCGGACAACCCGATTGTGAGTATGCAACATAGATACTGTCATGAGATACTCACAGATCGTAGCTTGTCATTATATCCTAAGACCGAGGAGTCTTTGTGTGCAATGTGTAATGAATATCTGAGTTTGACCTAGTCTAACGTTATCTGTAAAAGGGTAGCCATAACGGCTTTGATTGGCTTGGTTATTAATTGCATTAGTGAACTCGAAAGACGTCTGAGAGATTTATCACTTATACTCCGGTATGAGAAAGATATCCGTTTAGGCTACTTGATGGGTATGACTGAAGGAATAGCACGGCCGTGCAGGTGATACCCTAGTATCAGTTTTTAGACATCTCAGATATCAAGAAACAGTGATTGATAAATTAGAATGACGGTTCTATGCCTATTGATCAATCTGGATATCAGTTTGATAAAAGGACAATGATATGTACGATAACAGGTTAAGTCGAATAATCGATAATCTCGAACGTTGGGTAATCATAATGTCTTGCTAGAGGCCACTTATGATGGAAAGGGTAAAATAGTAATTTTACCAGTCTGCCAACGGGTCATGAGCCTAGAGGGTCACACACTTTAAATACGATATGTGATAAACAAGCATGGATGGTAATTGGGAGAATCCGCTTTTCAATTTAGTCAAATTGAAAACGATTTGGTTGATTTCTGGCCTAAGTTTATTAACCAGACGGTTGAAGAAATCAAGTTAGAGAGATTGAACTGGTTTAGCTAAATCATAATTAGAACTCAATTAAATGGGTTTTAATTTGGATTTGGCTAAGTGGGCTTAAAGCACATTTAGGTTTTATTTGAGAATGGGGGCATAAATGCAATTATGGGAATAAAGGGATTATTGTGTAATTATTAAAGATATTCAAAAATCATATTTTAATTATTACACAATTTTAATTTCCCTAAAACCTAATTGATTTTTCGGCAATCAATCCCTCTCTCCCTCCCACATTCGGCCGACCCTCCCTCTACACCATCGTCTATTGTTTTGTCCAATTCTTCACAAAATCATTAGCAAGAGAGTGCGAAGAAACCTTGTCTAGGTATTGTGCTTGTGTGGACATGCTAGAGAAACACATAATTTTGTGTTTTAGATCAATTCAAAAGGTAAATTTTCAGATCTCGAAAATTATATGCATGCTGAATTTTAACAATAAAATCCTATGTTCTTATTCGATTCCCATGGTTATTTTAAGCCCCTGCATGAAATTAATCTATGGAACCCATGGGAATCCTTCAGTGGTATCAGAGCATGTGTTAATTTTCTGTTTAATTCATGTATGTAAGATCTGATTTTTGATTTATATGTTCATATGTTTTTCGGTTTGAATATGCATGAAATTGAAAAAAAAAATCAGATTTTAATTGTTTTGAAAAAATTGAAAAAAATTATTTTGGGGATGTTTCGGGTTAGCCATGGCTAACCAGGGTCGAGACCCTTGGTGGACTATGGAATGTCCTAAGGCAGACTATGGTCGGCACCAAAGGCCGACCAGGTTGCCTATGGGGGACCATGGCAGCCCTCGCGGGCCACCATGGTCGCTGCCGCGGGCGACCACGGTGTGCCCACGCGGGCGACCATGGCAGCCCTCACGGGCCACCATGGTTGCCTTGCGGGCAACCAGGGTCAGCCCAAGGGGCGACCATAGCAGCCCTCGCGGGCCACCATGATTGCTCCGGTGGGCGACCACGGTCAGTCCCGCGAGCGACCATGGCAGCCCTCGTGGGCCACCATGGTTGTCTCCACGGGCGACCTCGGTTAGGCCGGTTCGGCTCGACCAGATTCGAGCTGAACCGGCCGGTTCGATAGAATATTTAAAGCCCTAAAATTTTTAATTTTCAAATTTGGTTCATTTTCGATAAACCAGCATGAACCAGTTCAAAATTCAATTAATTAATCAAACCGTCCGGTTTCGATAAACCGGAATTTTTCTACACTTAAGAAAGATAAATTTTGGAAAATTTGTTGTTTGATAAGCATGATGAGTGATCACATGATCTTTGATAACATGATGTTTTCCACATGATGTATAGCTAAACCTTCTAGACTTGTATGTTTTAATTTCGGTTTTGCAACCTACTTGTTGCTAAGTTTTGGGTTGTAGTAAGTACGGCATACGTGTCGTGATTTGTATTTATTTCATTTTAATTAAATTTGTAATCACGAAGACCGACACAACATACAAGTCAAGAGAAAGACTCGAAGTCTGGAGGAGGCTTGAAGCTAGTGGGAGTCAACAAGAATGGAGCAAGTCTGGACCTTGAAGACCAAGTCTTTAGAATCACTTTTGCTAGATTCTTAGGAACCTAAGATGGGCTTAGCTATGCATGATTTACCTTTACATTTGTATGTTGTATATATATATATATCCCGGTCGTTTTTGGGTCAATTTTGTGAAAAATGGATAAAAATTTAAAAATTCGCGATTTGACCAAATTTTGACCTGAGAGTCACCGAGGACTACTATTTGAGCCATTTTAAGTTGAAATTGTAATATTATGGATATTAGGTGCATATGGAAGCTAAAATTTAGCGAAACATCACGGTTCCGACGGTTTTGAAAAACGTGTCCGTTTCGGACGATTTCGGGTCCGAAATGACAAAAGTGGCTTGTGGGACCCCCCTACTTTACACTTGGCATGATTCTAGAGGGGGGGGGGAAGCCATTCTCGGCAGAATCAAAGAGAAGGAGAGAGAGAGAGGAGGGCTGGCCGAGAGAGAGGAAGAAGGAAGAAGAGGAGAAAAGCTTGGGGCGATTTCCCGACGATCCGGTCGCGTGATCGACCGGTTTCTTGCGTATTCGGGTTCCTCACATCATTGGCTACGGTGAGCAACTCATTTTTTTTTCCATCGTGATGAGTTTGAGTTGTGGGTTGATGAGAAATGAGTGAAATGATGATGGAGTGGAGTTGTAGGGGTGTTTTGGAGCATTTTGGGACGTTTTTGGAATTTTCCGGCGGCCGGAGGGTTCGCCGGAGCTCCGGCCGGTCACCGGAGCTCCGGCCAGTGTGGTGGCGCGCCGGAGGTGGTTCGGCAGTGGCCAGCCCCTGCCTTGGCTGGCCGTGGCAGCCTATGGCGACCGCGGGCCGTTTGGGCCTCTCGGGACGTGAGTGGCCCGGGTGGTCCCACGAGCCCGGAATTCGGGTTTGTGAGTTTCGGGAGGTATCGGGTAACCCTCGAATCAATAGTTGACACCCTTGGTGATTTTTGGATTTAAATTACGAAAATCGGAAAATGTGTGTCGAAACTTTAATTTGCGCGATTAAATCGCTCGGGTGTCGGAATTCGATTCCGTCAATTGCGTTGGTCCTCTCAAATATAATTAGGAATTTAGACACCAATTTGGGAATTTTCGAAGTCCCGAGGGACAAATTCACACAACCGGGCAAATTCGAATTAGCGGGCAAAATGGGCCATTCCGGGCCCATTTTGACAACTTAGGTTAATTAAGAAGTGTTGGAGTGAGCGATACTTGTCGGGGTAGCACTTGGGTTTAATTTCGTGAAAATCCGGATTTCAGTTAGTTATTAAAACTTGTGATTTTGTCACTTTTAGATTCCTTTGACGACCGCGGGAAAGAAAAGGCATAGCTTGGCGTCGCGAGAATCTTAGGAGTTTACGTTGGAAATTCGAGGTAGGGGGACATAGCTACCTAGACTATATGGCTTGATGCCTTTGTTTGATTATATATGTGTGTATATATTGATAGCATTTGTGCCCTAGTCCAATTGGTATTAGCCTGTAAACGTCTATGTACAAATATCATCGTTTGTGATGTATAAATATAAACGGCTTTATATTACTTATGTGTTGAAGTAATATGTTAAGCATGATCTGATTTATGACCACTAAAGTAGTAGAACCATAAATCTGTACGGATCACACTTAACAAGTCCCTGGTCAACCTATGCTTCCTTGAAAGCGACCAGTATGAGGATGGTTCTTAATGACGTAGTTCTACTTGTCATAAGGATGTGGGATCCTGGAACCATATCATAGATATCATGAGGTGATTGATATCGGACGACTCGCATTGAATAGTGTTTTCATAGATTAAGCCATAAACATATTCAAATGCGATAGCTCGTCACGACGTCCTTAGACCAAGGAGTCTTTGTGATCACTATGCAATGAATGTACGGCTTTAACTTGTGCCAAACGCTTTCTGTAAAAGGATTGCTATGAAGGGCATGATTGGGTGGCGGAACGGGTTGCATGAGTGACACGAAAGACGGCTAAGGGATTTATCCCTCATACTACGGTATGGGAAAGATATCCGTTAGAAGGCCTCTTGATGGAGACCGAATGAGAGAAAAGCATGGCCATGCAAAATGATACGGGTTATCATTTCTCAGTCATCTCGCATATCAAGTAACAATGATTGATTAAACAAGGGAGACGACTCTATGCCTTGTGATCAATCGGGATATCTAGAGATAAAAGGATGGTGACTTGTACGCACAAAGGTTAAGTCGAATCATCGATCATCATGCACCTTGGGTAATCATAATGTTTTACTAGAGACCACTTATGATGGATCGGGCAAGAGCAATTCTTGCGCCGATCTGCCAACGGTGGCATGAGCCTAGAGGGTCACACACATACAAGACGGATAACTTGAGACAAGGAAACATGGATGTTTCTTAAGGAGAAGTATATGGACAAAACTGGAGGTTTCGTGCCATAGGTTCGGTTTGAGAGAATAATTAGCGAATCGAGAAAAATTGAGTTTTTCGTCGATATCGCATCGGACTTTGTTTGATAAGTAGCGACAAAAAGGTCGGGAAACTTTTGGACGCGGCATGAGACAACACGGGAGGGCCCATTGGGCTCGGCCCATGAAGCCTCATGGCCGGCCCAATAAGGGCCCAATAAGGCCATATGGCCGGCCCACTTGGTGGGGCCAATGTGGGGGCCACACAACACCATGCTTAGTTGGTAGTTGTGGATTAAGAGGTGAGTGATTTAAGGGGTATGGGTTAAAGCTCCTTTAAGCCCATACCAATCACTTTTAACCCATACTTGTGAGTTGGATGATGAGATATATTGCAAGACATTATTTCATTAATTGATTAAGTCACAAAACTCACAAAAACCTCTCTTTCTCTCTCATTGTGGCCGGCCACCTTGGTGTTCTTCCTCCATCTTGCTCTCTTGTTCTTCATTTAATTGTTCTAGTAGGCAATTAAGTGAAGGATCTTGAAGATCATTCTCTTGGTGTGGACTTGCTTTAGAGAAGAAGATCCGAACGTTCTTCTTTATCGATTCAAACAAGACTTAAAGGTAAATATCTTGTGGAATAGATTTTGCTTTGGGATTTAATGGTTTAAATGTTCTTGGACAAGGTTTGGAGTAGATTATCTTTTATTGCTTCCGCTATCTCGATGACGATCTAGAACGCTCCAAAACCCTACATATATACGTGTGAGCATGATTTGGCACTATGGTAGTGGCGTGAATATGCTTGGTGTGATTATATGCGAATAGTGAGATTTGCATGATAATGTTGGGTGAATTAGTTTAGTATAACTCTGAACTGATTGTATGCACGGGATTGTGCCAGGTATTATATTATTTGCTTTTCAGACGATGATTTATTCTTTCTTGCATCTAGTATGTTTTCTGTATGAGTATGGTGTGATACTTGTGTTACAGGTGGTGTGTAAGGTAAACCGAGTTGAGGGTGGATTCCCTTGATCGAGATCGGTTACCTTTATCTTTGTGGGAAAGGTCAACCGAGCTGAGGGTGGATTCCCTGGGCTGAAATCGGTTACCCTAGGGTGTAGTTAATTATGTTATACAACTACTTTTGCATTGTTATCATCTTGTGTATGTGCGATGTTTGAGTCTTGGAGGTAGCGTGTTCACCCCTACAACTTGTGCAGGTTATGGATGCGTTTAGATCTTTTGACTGGGAGCTTGGGGGCGTGTTGTGTCGACGTGTCTTTGCCAGTGGTGTTTGGTCGGCGGTTGTAGACTCTGTTGAGTCGTAACCTGTTTTGTTACTGCTTTTCATTATCCGGTTTATTACTTTATTTTGTAAAACACTCGGTGAGGTGGCGTTATGCCTCACCATTATGGTATTTATTTATGAGTTACTTGCTTCATTTTCAAAGGATGTTTTGATGGAATTGTTTTAGAACTGGTTTACTTACTTGTGCAATCACCTTTAAGTTAGGGACGCCTAAACTAAAGGTGTTGACTTTGTGCGAGTATAGTTATGATACACTCGAGGACGCTCGAGGTGTTTCATAACTATTTCGTATATGTATCTTCGTATATGTATTATCGATACTTGTATTTTTATCGCGTGACGACTAAGATTCGGAGAACCCGGATCTTGGGGCGTTACAATATATATATATATATATATATGAATGTATGATAGTTTTATGTACAAGTTTATGTATGATTAGCTATCACCCACATGCAAAGATTAAAAAACCGGTATTTAATCATACTTGCATGTAACCTGATGAGGAATAATCTTTGCATGGATTTGCAATTGATGATTCTAGATTAAGATTGTATCGATATACAATCAGACTGTAATAATTCACTTAAACGCAAATAATTACAAGTCAAGCGTATACCATCCAAGTTTGGGCACTCAAAAGGGCTTTAAACCTATGGATGTCGGTACGCCTCCGCATAACATTCATAAAGGAGAAGTCTGGATGAGATGGGTAGTTCTGTGTGGGTGCGTGCGCCTACACGTAGTAGCCACATTAGTTTTGTCCATAGTTCAAGCTTGGTAGACTTGTCTACGATTGTCAGCTAGGGCTGACATAGGGTATCGGTATAGGGTGTGCCATGTACTTTTACGTACAAACCCTAGCCAGAAATTACATGGTCTTGTAGATGGATGTAATCCTACCTTGATACTCTCAATTGGAGCAGTGAGCCTCCGTTCACTTCAATTGAGGGTATGATAGGATCCTGGTTCAAATTCTAATGTTAGAATCATAAAAGTGTTTTATAATTAAATCTCCAACTTCAATTTTTATTAATACTCATTAAAATTTTGTTTACTGTGTAGATTTAAATGGCAAACACGAATCATTCTGGTAACAGCGCGCTTAGGTCGCTAATCGAGCAAGATAAGCTTAGCGGCGTAAACTTTCTCGGTTGGGACCGGAACTTGAGACTTGTTCTCAAGCATGAACGTAAGGATTATATCCTTACCCAGGAACCACTTGCTGAGCCAGCACTGAACGCCGCAAAGGCGCTAAGAGATACCTACCAGAAATTCCTTAGCGACCGGATCGATGTGCAGTGCATCATGATGGGCATTATTGTGCTTGACTTGCAAAAGCAGTTCTTGGACATTTCCGATGATCCCAAGGCCTTAATGGTAGAGATCGAGAAAATGTTCAAAGAGAAAGCGTGTGTCGAAAGATACAACACTTTCAGTGAACTGATGTCTTGCAAGCTGAAGGCTGGAGCTCCTGTCAGTCCCCATGTCCTTAAGATGAAACGTCTTTTGGAACACTTGACCAGACTCGATCATTCGTTGGATAAGGAAATGTCTGCAGACTTTGTGCTGCATTCACTTCCAGAGACAAATCGTGATTTCGTTGGAAATTACAATATGCATGACATGAATAAGACTGTGACAGAGCTTCACGGTATGCTCGTGACCGCTGAAAAGAATCTCAAGGGCAAGTCCAAGGAGGTTCTTATGGTCAAAAAGCAAGTGAGCTTCAAGAAAGCCAGGCTGGGCAAGGATAAGGCCCCTATGCACCTAGCGGGGAAGATTCGACAACCTAAGGGTCCAGAAGCTCCTTAGGCTGTTGAGAATCCTAAGAAGATGTCGCCTGCTTCTATTGCCAAGGGCAGGGGCACTAGAAGAAAGATTGCAAGAAACACAAGCAGTTTCTTAGGAAGAGTGGAGTTTCTACATCTTCAGGATCAGGTATATTTGTTATAGAGCTAAATCTCAGTTTATCTACTTCAGATTCTTGGGTACTTGATACCGGTGCAGAATCTCACATTTGTGTTAATGTGCAGGCTTTGGGAAGTAAAAGAGATGAGGGCAGGGGCGAGGCGGACCTGCAAGTTGGTGATGGCAATCAAGTTTTAACAAATGTAGTAGGAAATATTATTCTCAGTTTGCCCAGTGGGCTAGTTTTATTATTAAACAATGTTCATTGTGTACATGCGTTTCGCAGGAATATTATTTTTGTTTTCTTGCTTGACAAGGAAGGATATTGTTTTTCTATTGATAATGGAGTATTCAATATTTTCAAGAATAATATATTTTATTGCAATGCATCATTGGTTGGTGGTTTTATATATTCTTAATATTTAAAACACCGACACTAGCTCAATCCATAACATAAGTAATAAAAGGGTTAAATCCGATGATTTAAACCATACTGTGATATAGCACTGCCGTTTAGGCCATATAGGCCAGAAACGCATCTCAACACTTCACAAGTGTGGGCTTCTAAGTCCGTTTTAATTCACTTCAATTGAGAGTTGCGAGTCATTCCTTATGGGAAAAATGACAAAGACACCTTTTGCCGGTTTAGGTGAAAGGGCTAGTGACTTATTAGGTCTCATACATTTTGATGTGTGTGGACCTATGAGCACTCAGGCCAGAAGGGGTTTTCACTACTTCGTCACATTTACTGATGACTTCAGTAGATACGGGTATGTCTATCTTATGAGATATAAGTCGGAAACTTTTGACAAGTTCAAAGAGTTCCGGAACGAAGGACAAAACAAGCTTGGTAAAAATATAAAAGCGCTTCGATCTGACCGAGGCAGTGAGTACTTGGACCATGAGTTTCACAATCATTTAAAGAAGTGTGGGATCCTCTCTGAATTGACTCCGCCTGGAACACCTCAGATGAATGGTGTATCTGAACGGAGAAATCGGACCTTGCTTGACATGGTTCGGTCAATGATGAGTCAGACTGACCTTCCTATCTACTTCTTGGGCTATGCCCTAGAGACGACCGCATTCATTTTGAATCGGGCTCCTACAGAGGCAGTGGAAAGCACTCCATACGAAGTATAGAACGGGAAGAAACCCTTGCTAGCTTTCCTTAAGATTTGGGGATGTGAAGCTTACGTCAAGCGTTTGCTAGGTGATAAGCTCGAACCCAAATCAGATAAGTGTGTCTTTATGGGGTACCCCAAGGAAACAAGGGGGTACTATTTCTACAAACCCAGCGAGAATAAAGTTTTTGTTGCTCGAGGAGGGATATTTTTGGAAAAGAAATTTATTTCCAAAAGTGCTAGTTGGAGTGCCGTGCATCTTGAAGAAATTCAAGATGATACAGAACAACCCACTATGCCAGATGTAGAAATACAGGAGTCAGAAGAGGTCATTGATCAAGAACCAATCCCTACACCTATTCCAGAAGGTCCAAGAAGGTCTGAGAGATCTCTTCAAGTTCCCATCAGATATGACTTTCAAGCCACTGAGAGAAATGAATTGATATTGGTGGATAAGGATGATCCAGAAACCTACAAACAAGTTTTGGCCAGTCCAGACTCCGAAAAATGGCAGAACGCCATGAGTGAGGAAATGAAATCTATGTATGACAACTAAGTCTGGTGCTTGGTGGATTAAACCCTTGGGATAAAACCCATCGGTTGTAAATGAGTTTATAAAATTAAGACCGATATGGAGGGAAAACCTCAGACCTATAAAGCTAGATTGGTTGCGGAAGGTTACTGCCAGATCGAAGGTATCGATTATGACGAAACCTTCTCACTAGTAGCTATGGTTAAATCTATCCAGATTATTCTAGCCATAGAAGCATACTACAACTATGAGATATGGCAGATGATGTCAAAACCGCCTTTCTTAACGGGAACTTAAAAGAGGATGTGTATATGACACAACCTGAGGGTTTTGTTGATCTAGGGAATCTCGGAAAGATTTGTAAGCTGCTTAGATCAATTTATGAATTGAAGCAAGCTTCACGGAGTTGGAACCTTCGTTTTGATGAAGCCGTAAGGGAATTCGATTTTATCAAAAACGAGAGTGAACCTTGTGTATATAAGAAAGCGAGTGGGATTAATAATGTATTCCTAGTGCTATATGTTGATGACATATTGATCATCGGGAATGACATCCCAACCTTGCATGAGGTTAAAGCTTGGTTAGGGAAATGCTTCTCGATGAAAGACTTAGGTGATTCTGATTTCATTATGGGCATTAAGATCTACAGAGATTGTCCCAAAAGAATATATTGGGCCTAAGTCAGAGCACTTTCATAGATAAGGTGTTGAGAAGATTCTCAATACTTGATTCTAAGAAGGGATACATACCTATGCGGCATGGCATTAAGCTCAACAAGGAATAAAGTCCTAAGACTCCTGATGAGCTGAGCAGGATGAGTAAGATCCCATATGCTTCGGTTGTGGGATCCATCATGTATGCCATTATATGCACGAGACCGGACGTCTCGTTCACACTAAGATGTACCAGCAGATATCAGTCTAACGTAGGCCAGGAGCACTGGATTGCTGTCAAGAGTATCCTCAAGTATCTGAAGAGAACTAAAGACACATTCCTAGTATATGGTGGGAAAGATGGAGAACTAGCAGTCAAAGGATATGTTGATGCTAGTTTTCAGATAGATCATGATGATTTCAAATCTCAGGCAGGATTTGTATTCGTATTAAATGGTGGAGCATTCAGCTGGAAGAGCTTCAAGGAAGCCACAACTGCCGATTCTACAACAGAGGCTGAATACATAGCTGCAGCAGAAGCAGCTAAGGAAGTCGGATTAGATGTAATGCCGAGAGCGTCTGATCCGGTAAGGTTGTTGTGTGGCAACACGGGGGCCATAACATTAGTTAAAGAGCCCAGATTCCACAACAGAACTAAACACATATAGAGGAAGTATCACATTATCAGGGAGTACATCGATAATGGTGATGTGGAGATTATTTATGTACTGAATAATGATAATATTGCTGATCCCTTGACGAAGGCTTTACCGCAGCCTAAGCATGAGACACATGTGAAGTCTATGGGGGTAGATTGGAACTTAGGTTGGAACTAGGGGCAAGTGGGAGATTGTTAGGATTATGCCCTAGTCCAATGTAATTTCTTAATCTATATTGTAATGTATATCATTTTTCGATCTAATAAAAAATGCATTATATTACTAATGTGTTGTAGTAATATATCGAATATGATTTGATCTATGTCATTATGTGTGTAACTACTTATAGTAGAACTGTAGATCAGAAAGAATTGCATTCGGTAAGTCCCTGATCAGCTAAGCTTCTTCTGAAGCGATCAGTATGAGACCAACTCCTTGTGATCATGCTCTACTGATCATGGCAAAGTATGTGCCGGATTTATATCATAGATATCATCAGGTCGATGATATCGGACAACCCGATTGTGAGTATGCAACATAGATACTGTCATGAGATACTCACAGATCGTAGCTTGTCATTATATCCTAAGACTGATGAGTCTTTGTGTGCACTATTTAATGAATATCTGAGTTTGACCTAGTCTAACGTTGTTGGGTTTTTGTGCCCTAGCACAATGTATTTTCAATCTAATCATGTAATAAAGATTATTAGTTGAAATAAAATCGTCATTCATATTACTAAATGTTGTAGTAATATCTTAAGTATGATTTGATTTGTATCATTGATGTGTCAACACATAATAGACTTACATCTCGCTCCAGTTTAGGCCAAAAGAAATTGGCCTTAATCAAGGCAAAAGTCTTTGCTCTACCAAAATGACCTCCTAGAGTACCACCATGCACCTCATGTAGAATATTAAGTCTTAAAGAACAATGAGGTATATACATAAAGTATTACCTCAAAAAATATACCCATCTTGCACATGAAATTCTCCTCTTGGACTTGACTTGCATTCCTCCTAAAGAACTCCAAAGTCATGATCAGTCTCATATAAATCCTGTAACACCTCAAATCCCACAACTTGGATTTTCATCATCCTCAACAGCGCATGTCTTCTACTAAGTGCGTCTGCCATCACATTCTGAGTTCCTGCCTTATTGTAGTTTCGACGTTTTTCGAGATTGGCTGATTTTGAAGGAACTGAAGAAACATGTTACAAAGAATGTCGAAAAATCTTCTACGACATCTTGTGTGACATTGTTGACGGCATCTCGGCAAGCATCCTGATCGACAGAAATCAGGAAAGTGCAGGTTCGGCAGTGCAGCAAGAAAACGATTAGGAAAGTGCAGAACGACTCCTAATCTGAAAAGAAAGACGGTGATTAATAGGAAACCCTTTAGGGTTAGTACTCATCCACGATTGCTATAAAAGCTTAGGCTACCCCCTTAGCAATTGTGTGGTTCTTTATTTGTTTCCTAGCAACAATTTGCAAGGTTCTTAGACGTGAAGGTTTGCGGGCTGAGAAATTGCAGATTGAGCTAAGGATGTTGTGTATCACATAACTATTGAGAGTTAGGTGATTAAGGGTTTACTGAAAGTCGTGAGTTGAAGACTGCACGCAACCACCAAGCTTGAAGAAGACTTGAAGACGACAGAGCAAGGCGATTGCTCGAAGAGTGGAATCAAGACGTTCTTGGATTCAGGGGGAGACCCAGAGATAAATTGCACTGTAAGACGTAGCATAAAGTATAGATCTAGGAGGGATCACAGGTACTTGTATGTTCTGACGGATTACTGATAAGTGAAATCTTTCCACTAGGCTGAGAGCCCCCAGACGTAGGTGACGTTGCACCGAACTGGGTAAACAATCTGTTGTGTCATTACTTATAGCTTTTCTATTTACTGTCCTGCTTTATCTACGCAAGAAGTCAGACACAACGTTATAGCATTCCGTGTAACATTGTGTGTGACATCTTGCACGACTAAGCCGATCAGAATTTCAATTGGTATCAGAGGGGGCACCTATAGCTTTAGGTGAGTTCCTAAACAAATATTTTGATCAAAGATGGACAATACCAGAGAAGGAGGATCCATAAATCGACCACCTGTTCTAGATGGAAGCAACTATGGCTATTGGAAGGCTCGAATGTGTGCCTTCATGAAGTCACTAGACAACAAGACATGGAAGGCTGTACTCAATGGTTGGAATGCACCACAACTCAATGACAGTGATGGCAATCCTATCGGCCCAAAACCAGAAAAGGACTGGACCGATGATGAAGATGAAGAATCACTGGGAAATTCTCGAGCTCTGAATGCTATCTTCAATGGTGTTGACAAGAACGTGTTCAGACTAATCAACACATGCACAACTGCCAAATCAGCATGGGACATCCTGGCCGTAGCATATGAAGGAACAACTAAGGTTCGAGAACAAAAACTGCAATACCCGACTACCAACTTCGAAGCCCTCATCATGAAGGAAGATGAATCAATTGCAGATTTCAATGTTCGCATTCGTGATCTAGCCAATGAATCCTATTCTCTGGGAGAACCAATGTCTGATGAAAAATTGGTAAGAAAAACCCTACGTGCTCTTAGCCCTAGGTTCAAGATGAAGATCACAGCAATTGAAGAAGTTCATGACCTCAAGGTCTTGAAATTTGATGAGCTGATGGGGTCTTTAATGACCTATGAGTTGTCTCTACCCAACATCGACAAAAGGAACAAAGGAGTTGCTTTTAAAAGCTCAACACACAAGCAACCAGATCCTGAGGATTCGGATTCTGATGAAGACATCGAGGCTACAATGGCCCTTCTCACAAAAAATTACAACAAAGCCATGAGAAGATTTAGTCGAATGGGTGGACGGAATGTCACAGCAAATGCCAGAAACAAAGCTCCACAAAAAGCTTAAGCTGGAGGTAGTCTTGACAGACCAAACAGGAGTGGGGAAGAAAACAAAAACAAAGGACTTCAATGTCATGAATGTGAAGGATTCGGCCACCTCCGTAGAGAATGTCCAAATTTCCTCAAACAACAAAAACGAGGATACAATGCCACCCTATCAGATGATGACAATGAAGATAGTGGATCTGAAGAGGTAAGCAACTTTGTTGCATTCACTACTACTACTCCTACATGTAATATTGATAATGCTGTCGACATCAATAATGATCCAACTCCAAATGAGAATACAAAGGCTTGCACACCAGATGGATCAAGGAAACTCTGATACTTGATCAACAAGGCGAAAGGATCATTAGTCTTACCAACGACAAATCTAGATTTCTAGAGACGATCGTGGAGCTGAAACGAGAAATCACCAGACTCAATGGAGAAATTAGTCTCATGACTAAATCGGTAAAGATGATGAATCCGAGCACAGAAAGCCTTGACAAGATTTTATCGGTGGGAAAACAGTCCAAAGATACGACGGGACTAGGGTACACACTTGCTGTCCCCTCAACAACAGGGACAAAGTTTGTCCCACAACAAGCCTTGGCTGACAAGAAACAACAGGATGCCCCAACTCATCCTACAGGACTACCTACAACAAAAGCCATAACATCGTCTACAACCTGTTCTTGTCAAGAAACTGTCAGAAGACATCCTCCACGCAGACAACAAAGCTACAGAAGACCAGCTTATCAATATCAATGGATATGTCATTACTGTGGTCAACCAGGTCATATCAGACCTTTTTGTTTTCAACTTCTTAAGAGGAAGCAAGCTCAGAAATATCAAAGGCATCTCTCATCTCTTCCGAAGACATCCCGCCTTGAATGGAGACCTAAGAACCTGGTCTATAGAGCTAATGTTGCATATACATCCTTGAGTGCTTCAACAAACAAGGACTGGTATCTCGACAGTGGATGCTCTCGACACATGACAGGTACTCCAGAATTTCTCTCTAATCTTAAACTATACACAAACTGCTTTGTTACGTTTGGAGATGGCATTCGAGCTAGAATTATCGGAAAAGGAGTACTTAAGCATCAAGGAGCTACCTGCCTGACTGAAGCATTACTTGTAGAAGGACTTAAAGCTAACTTGATTAGCATCAGTCAGATCTGTGATCAGGATTCAGAAGTGAAATTCACAAAAGAAGCCTGTATAGTTAAAGACTTTAATCAAGTCACGATTCTACAAGGAGTTCGCTCAACGGACAATTGCTATATCTGGTCTCCCGAGACACATATCGAAGCAACCAAGTGCCTTGTCTCCAAAGCAGAAGAAACCAAACTATGGCACAGAAAGCTTGGACATCTAAATCTTAGAAGAATGCAAAAAGCAATCTCAGAGCAGGCAATCACAGGTATTCCAAACCTGAAAATAATAGAAGGAAAAATCTGCGGAGAATGTCAGTTGGTAAGCAAACCAAGATGTCACACAAGAAGCTACAGCATATCACCACCTCTCGGGTACTTGAGCTGATACATGTTGACCTCATGGGACCAATGCAAGTTGAAAGCCTTGGAGGAAAACGATATATCTTTGTGTGTGTAGATGATTACTCACGATACACTTGGGTTGACTTCCCTCGTGACAAATCAGACACCTTCTCGATCTTCAAAAATCTATGCATCCAAGTCCAACGAGAAAAAGGAGAAACAATTGGCAAAATCATCCGCCTTCGTAGTGATCATGGTCGAGAGTTCGAAAACAGCAAGTTTGCAGATTTCTGCAACTCAGAAGGGATAGCACATGAATTCTCAGCGCCAATCACTCCTCAACAGAATGGCATTGTTGAACGCAAGAACATGACTCTACAGGAGATGGCGAGAGTTATGATGCTGGCTAAAGACATACCAACTCACTTCTGGGCAGAAGCACTTAACACTGCTTGCCATATCCACAATCGAGTCACTCTCCGACCAGGTATGTCAGTAACTCATTATGAAATATGGAGGGGGAGAAAGCCCAATGTTAAGTACTTCCATATCTTTGGCTCCACTTGTTATATACTGGCTGATAGAGAGCCTCGTCGAAAGTTTGACCCAAAAAGCGATGAAGGCATCTTCCTTGGCTATTCAAGGAATAGTCGCGCATACCGAGTCTTCAACAAACGAACCAAGACCATGATGGAATCAATCAATGTTGTTGTGGATGATGTCTGCGAAGATGCCTCAGAAGATGCGACGGACGAAGACGGAGCCTATCCGCCCAACAATGTCAGGAAGTATGCTACTCCAGATGTCAGAGAAGATGCTAGCAGCAAAACAGAAGATGATGTCGCCAATGACGAAGCAGTTCCTGAAACCAGCAACAAGAATCCCTCACGAAGAGTCCAGACTAACCATCCTATCTCTGGAGTTATTGGAAACCTGAATGAAGGCGTACGGACTCGGTCAAAAGCTCCTGAAGATTATAACGAGATGATCGGAAATATTTGCTTCGTTTCAAAGACAAAACCCAAAAACATCAATGAAGCCATCAATGATGAATATTGGGTCAATGCTATGCAAGAAGAGCTGATTCAATTTGAGAAAAATCAGGTATGGGAACTGGTGCCCAAACCAAGTGAAGGAAACATCATAGGCACCAAATGGATCTTCAAGAACAAATCCGATGAGCTTGGCAACATCACTCGCAACAAAGCAAGGTTAGTTGCTCAAGGATATACTCAAATTGAGGGTGTCGACTTCGATGAGACATTTGCTCCTGTGGCAAGACTTGAAGCAATCCGTCTCCTGCTAGGAATATCATGCCATCTACAGATAAAGCTCTACCAGATGGATGTCAAAAGTGTGTTCTTGAATGGGGATCTCAATGAAGAAGTATATGTGTCACAACCCAAAGGATTTGTTGACCCTTACTATCCTGATCATGTGTATAAACTCAAGAAAGCTCTCTATGGGTTGAAACAAGCACCAAGGGCTTGGTATGAAAGGCTCACAAAATTCCTCATCCAAAGTGGCTACACTAGAGGGGGAGTCGACAAGACCCTATTTGTGAAGAATGAAGACGGGAACCTAATGATAGCTCAAATCTATGTCGATGACATTGTTTTTGGAGGGATGTCAAGCAAGATGGTAGAAATATTTATTCAACAGATGCAGTCAGAATTCGAGATGAGCATGGTAGGAGAGCTTACTTATTTTCTAGGCTTCCAAATTAAACAACAGAAGGATAGCATCTTCGTATCTCAGAGCAAATATGCGAAGAATATTGTCAAGAAGTTTGGGCTAGAGAAAGCCTCACATAAAAGGACACCAGCAGCTACACATGTCAAGCTAACCAAAGATGATCCAGGAGAAGCCGTCGACCAACACCTATACAGGAGCATCATCGGTAGTCTCCTCTACCTCACCGCAAGTCGACCAGATATTGCCTACTCTGTCGGAGTATGTGCACGATATCAAGCTAATCCTAAGGTTAGTCATCTATCCCAAGCTAAAAGAATTATTAGATATATCTCTAGGACCACAAACTTGGGTTTGCTATATTCATTCGACACATCCTCTACCTTGGTGGGGTATTGTGATGCCGATTGGGCTGGGAACACATCGGATAGGAAAATCACATCTGGAGGATGCTTCTTCCTTGGCAACAACCTCATATCATGGTTTAGTAAGAAGCAAAACTGTGTTGCCCTTTCCACTGCCGAATCGGAGTATATTGCTGCTTGGAGTAGCTGCACACAACTACTTTGGATGAAACAGATGTTAGTCGAATACAATGTCAGACAGGATGTCATGACTTTATATTGTGATAATGTCAGTGCTATAAACATCTCCAAAAACCCTGTCCAACACAGCAAGACCAAACACATTGATATTAGACATCACTTCATTCGAGAATTGGTCGAAGACAAGAAGATCATCTTAGAGCACATTCCCACAGAAAAGTAACTTGCTGATATTTTCACAAAAGCATTAGATGCAAGCAGATTCGAGGATCTCAGATCATCACTCGGTCTGTGCACCATCAGTGAACAATAAGAAGTTGCAGAAACGGTTGAGAGGAAGTGTTGGTACCTCTTCATGAACCGGTTTGAAAACCAACGAATATCATTGGGCCAGGCATATCAAAAGCCCATATAAAAGAAAAGGAAAGATATAGTCAGACGCTAAAGGAGATTTGAATCGTTTTCAAAAACCTAGTCTGCCTCCTCTCTGTGCTCACTCTCATCTCCTTCACCATTCACTCTCTGCAAATCTCTCAAACAACAATGGTGAAAACTAGAAGCACAGTAGCCCCAAAGGAAGCCACCGCTTCAAAGAAAGCTGAAGCAAAAAGCTCTAGAAGCAGTAGAGCGAAGACAAACAAGCATGGAGCGCGAATCAAAGGGCCAAAAACCCTTAAAAAGTCAGAAGAAATTATCAAAGAGGCTTTACCAGAGAAAGCTCCAATACCAGTTTTTACTCGAGTTCCCAAGAAGTCCCGGACCGGAAGCGCTGCTTTCTCAATGTCTGACCTGACTGGGCCAGAAAGAGAGAATGATCTTGGCCAGGAAAATCGAGAGGCCTCCATGCAAATCGTCGCAGTTCCAACACCAACAGGTAACGATTTCTCTGCCGATACCTCTAGAAACAGTGATCTGTTAGAATCACTACTGGAAAACCAGGACCCACCTCAAGAAGGTGTGGTAGAAGAACTGATACGTCCGGAAGGAGAAAAGGAGGATCTGACTCCGGTCAGTCATGGGCTGGAACGCATTGCGGAAGGAGAAGGAGGAGAAGAAGAAGGAACAGATGTCATACCAAAAGCCACTGAACAAGCTGTAGAAGAGGAAGAAATAGCTGACTCGGAAGAAGCCGAGGAAGAAGAAGAAGAGAAAGAAGAAACCAGAAACAGAGAGACCGATCTGGAAGAAGCTGAGAAGAACAAGGATACTACCACCAACAACACAGAAGAAAACCCTCTGGATGCCAGAGAAGATGTCATGGAAGAAGCTACTGAGACGGCACACACAGTGTTGTCGACCCTGAAGAAAAAAGTTCTAGAAGAAACTGAAAGTTTGGCTGTTATGGTTGGAAAATTGAAAGAAACAAGGAAAAGGAAGGAGGGAAAGGAGGCTGGAGGTCCCAGCAACAAAAGGAAAAAGTCGCATGTCAAAGACAAGGGAAAGAAAGTGATCGCCACAAAGAGGTTGATAGATGAATCTACTGATGATGACATTCAAGAGGTCCCTGCTGAGGAAGAAAGGAAGAAGAAGGCCCTGAAGACGACCAAGAACACCATGAGTGTAACTTACGACAACGTGTCGTTTCACTCAGCAGAAGGTGCAAAGAGGTGGGAGTTTGTATTTCAGAGAACGGCGTACCCAGAGAAGACATTGTCGTCGGAGCTGCTTGGGCTAAAGGCCATTATACAGCTCCTGGAGAAGGCGGAATTGATGAGAACCGTCTCCGACATTGGCAACCACTATCCCCTCCTGGTAAAAGAATTCATTGCCAACTTGCCTGACACATTTGGTACCCCAGATGCTTCCGAGTTTGATAAAGTATATGTCAGAGGCATCCGCTTTGACATCACCTCCGACATCATCAATGAATTCCTGGGAAGGAAGAGGGTTCGATCTGTGCCACCACCCGATCTAAGCAAAGTCCTCCGAGAAATCACCAGAGATAAGAGCAGAACATGGCCATCCAAAGGGACAGTGGCAGCTTCAGATCTGAATTCCAAATACTCCATTCTCTTCCGGATTGGAGTTGCAAACTGGGCGCCCTCAACCCACGCATCATCGATTAAACCTGAGCTAGCAATCCTTATCTACCAAATAGGTACTGGATCTAAACTTGACTTTGGACAATTTGTGATTGATCATCTTGTTCGCCATGCTAGATCTCTTGCTGTGAAAATTCCCAAAGCCTTTCCATCCCTTATCTCTGAACTACTCGTACATCAACACCCTGGCGTGTTGAAAACGTCGGATAAGGTGGGGAAAAGAGGAGGAGTAATTGTGGTGAGCCACAAGTTGTTTGAAGGAAGGCATGCTCTTGATCTTGTCAGGCCGGAAGCCATGGCAAAGACCAGTAGAGCCACAAGTGCCATCCCTCTCACCAGGACCTCCAGTAGGGATGCCGTCATGCTCGAACGGGAAATTGCTGTGCTTGATGAAGACATTGCAAACTTAAAGACTGCTCTAAAGCACCTCTCGCAGCGCCGAACTCACTGCGCAAACCTACTGCACTCCATGTCTCCTCCAGGCTCTGAAGATGATCACACAAATAATCCAGAAGATTCTACCCAAGAAGCCTCCACAGAAGCAACAGAGACTGCCAGTTCCAACAGCAGCTCTATTTGAAAAGTCTTATGAAATTCTCTGACTCTTGAACTACTAAACAACTTTTATGGTTTGTAATATTTGGTGAACAATGTATCACTCTTGCTCTCGACAGCTGATTGAGAGCAAGTGTGAGTTATGTTTGATTTATTTTGCTTATTTCCCGGATTTGTTACGATATTTGTTTATACTTTGGCTCTTTTTGAGCCAGCAAGGGGGAGAAAGTTTAAATTAGATATACGCGCGCGATGATACAAGGAAGAAAGATAGAGACGACGCGACGCAAAAACACAAGACGCGACAACACTGTCGATCAACGAGACGACGAATGCGACGAAGAATGCTGTCCTTAAAAATAGCCAAAGGGGGAGATTGTAGTTACGACGTTTTTCGAGATTGGCTGATTTTGAAGGAACTGAAGAAACATGTTACAAAGAATGTTGAAACATCTTCTACGACATCTTGTGTGACATTGTTGACGGCATCTCGGCAAGCATCCTGATCGACAGAAATCAGGAAAGTGCAGGTTCGGCAGTGCAGCAAGAAAACGATTAGGAAAGTGCAGAACGACTCCTAATCTGAAAAGAAAGACGGTGATTAATAGGAAACCCTTTAGGGTTAGTACTCATCCATGATTGCTATAAAAGCTTAGGCTACCCCCTTAGCAATTGTGTGGTTCTTTATTTGTTTCCTAGCAACAATTTGCAAGGTTCTTAGACGTGAAGGTTTGCGGGCTGAGAAATTGCAGATTGAGCTAAGGATGTTGTGTATCACATAACTATTGAGAGTTAGGTGATTGAGGGTTTACTGAAAGTCGTGAGTTGAAGACTGCACGCAACCACCAAGCTTGAAGAAGACTTGAAGACGACAGAGCAAGGCGATTGCTCGAAGAGTGGAATCAAGACGTTCTTGGATTCAGGGGGAGACCCTGAGATAGATTGCACTGTAAGACGTAGCATAAAGTATAGATCTAGGAGGGATCACAGGTACTTGTATGTTCTGACGGATTACTGATAAGTGAAATCTTTCCACTAGGCTGAGAGCCCCCAGACGTAGGTGACGTTGCACCGAACTGGGTAAACAATCTGTTGTGTCATTACTTATAGCTTTTCTATTTACTGTCCTGCTTTATCTACGCAAGAAGTCAGACACAACGTTATAGCATTCCGTGTAACATTGTGTGTGGCATCTTGCACGACTAAGCCGATCAGAATTTCACTTATGTTTCAAAGTAAAACTAAAGGCCTAAAAGAATTCAACCCACACAGCGTGCCTCTTATTCAACTTGTGTTGAGAGTTAATAAACTTTAGTGCTTCGTGGTCTGAGTAGAGCACAAATGGTTTTCATAGCAAATACTGGCTCCAATGTCCAAGAGCGCGATATATAGCATAAAACTCTTCATCATAAGTCATGTAGTTGTGTTTTGCCTCATTAAGCTTTTCACTGAAAAATGCAATTGGTTTCCCTTCTTGGCTCAGAACGGGTCCAAATCCCACCAAACTAGCATCACACTCCACTTCAAAGAGTTTAGTGAAATCGGGGAGAACCAAACAAGGGGATTGAGTTACCTTTTTTTGATATTTTCAAACGCCTTTTGAGCTGCCTTTGACCATTGAAAGCTCTTCCCTATGAGGCATTCAATAATGGGAGCCATGACTGTGCTGAAATTCTTTATGAATCATTGGTAAAAGGACACAAGGCCATGAAAACTCTGAACATCGCGTAAGCTCCCTGGGATTGGCCAAGATGTTATGGCGTCAATCTTCTCTTCATCCATCTTGATTCCTTTACTAGTCACCACATAGCCTAGAAACACAACACGGTCTTGGCAAAAATGACACTTCTGCAAGTTGGCGTAAAGCTTATACTGTCTAAGTAGGCCAAAAACACTTCTCACATGTGCTAGATGGTCATTCATAATTTGAGAATAAATTAAAATGTCATCAAAATATACTACCGTGAAACCAATACACGGCTTTAATAGATGATTCATGAACCTCATAAAAGTTGACGGAGCATTGGATAACCCAAATGGCATCACCATCCATTCGTACAACCCATCTCTTGTCTTGAAAGTTGTCTTCCACTCATCTCCTTCTCTCATCCGAATTTGGTGATATCTACTCCTTAAATCAATTTTGGAGAATAATTTAGCCCCGTGCAATTGATCCAACAAATCATCTAGACGAGGAATTGAAAAACGATAGTCCACGGTAATCTTATTTACAGCCCTTGAATCAATACACATCCGCCAGCTACCATCCTTCTTTGGGACTAGTAAGCCCGGTACCGAACATGGGGACTTGCTCTCTCGGACCAATCCCTTTTCCATCAGCCCTTCTACTTGCCTCTTGAGCTCTTCATGTTCTTTGGGTGACATGCGACAGGCATGTTAGTTTGGTAATGTTGCACCTGGAGCTAAATCGATATGGTGTTGGATATTTCGCAAGGGAGGCAATCCTGCTGGGATCTCTTCAGGGATCACGTCTTGGAACTCCCCAAGTAATGGTTTCACCTCTATGGGAACCCTCAATTGTACTTCTTCTACTTCTTCCCATACCACCAAAGCAAACACACTATCCCCACCTTTTATTTCTTCCTCCAATTGACTTTTGGAAACTAGCATGCTTGGTTTCTCGACTTGCGTCGTTGGTGATGGCGTAGGTTGCATGGGCACCAAAAATATAGTGGAGACATATTTACAAAAAGTATAAGTATTTTTGAAACCATCATAATGTACCTTTATGTCGTATTGCCAAGGTCTACCTAACAACAAATGGCAGGCATCCATGGGAACAACGTCGCACCATATTGCGTCATTATACTTGGATCCGATTGAGAAGGACACCAAACACTTGTCTTTAACCTTGATCTCAGTTTTCCTTTTTAGCCAACACAAGCTATAGGGTTTTGGATGAGGTACGATAATGAGCCCTAACTTTTGAACCATCTCAACCACAACGACATTCTCGAATGAACCACTATCAATGATGACCTTGCAAACTTTTCCTAGGCATTTGCATTTTGTGTGAAATACATCGGTCCTCAACCAATCCTCCTCCATCGTAGGACTTGGACTTGATTTGAGACTTCTTTGCACAATTAGAGATTGCCCGTGATCTGCACGTGCGTACGTGACAGCCGTTTCCTCAAATTCAGCAACATAGTCATCATCTTGTCCATCGCAATCATCTTCTTCTTCTTCTTCTTCTTCTTCAACATGACCTTCTTCTACAAGTGCTACCACTTTTCGATTAGGGCAATCTGATACATCTATTTCCGTAGTAACCCCTGTATCAAGTGGTATCAAAACACTAGTTAGATGGCCAGTGGTGGATCTACAGGCGTTACTAACGGTGGGGAGGATGACAAAAAGTCATTGTCGAATGAACAAAGGCGTATTGTTGAACTCGAACTCCAAGTTCAAGAACTTCTAGAACGCTTTCACGTTGAAGATTCCAAAAAGGTCGTAGAGAAAAGTGGGAGCATGAAAGGATCACATCAAGGACGAAGTTATGATTCTGAAGAGGATGTCATCCAACGAGAAGAATTTCACTCTCATCCTCAATCAAATAGGGATGAGGCAAGAAGGTACGGCGAGCGGTATCAATTTAAAGAAACCCAAACCCGTTATGGAGATCACGAAACATACGAAAGAAGGCCACACAAGGAAGATTTTGGATACACTAACATGCCAAAACTTGACATCCCTGAGTTTGAAAGCCGCATGAATGCAGATGACTTTTTGGAGTGGTTAAGCACCATGGAAAAAGTGTTCGATTATGTTGAACTACCAGAGGATCGAAAGGTAAAACTAGTGGCTATAAAGTTAAGGAAAGGGCTTCAATTTGGTGGGACAACCTCAAAAGGCAGCAAGAGAGAGAATGTCGTAACAAGATCACAACCTGGGATAAGATGAGAAAAGAATTAAAAAGAAAATATGTGTCGTCTACCTACATACAAGAGTTGTATCTTAAAGTGCAAAAGTTGAGACAAGGAAGCACGTATGTAGATGAGTATGCTGCTGAATTTGAACTCTTGATGATGAAGGCCGACTTGAAGAGAGTTGAAGAGCACTCCATTGCTCTATTCATTGCGGGTCTAAATTGGAACATTGGGAACGTGGTCGACTTACAACCATACTATACGCTAAATGATGTGATTAAATATGCACTAAAGGTTGAAGCTCAACATAAGCAACGAAGAATTGGCGCATCTCGAGGGTTCGCTGGAATCAAGAGCTCTGATACCACTTGATACAAGGGTTACTACGGAAATAGGTGAAATGTCTAGATTTGAATTACTTTATAGTTTCTTGAGAGTGAAGTTTGGAGATTTGAATAAAGAGACTAGAAGCGAAAGAAAATAACGGTTAGGAGTAGAAAGTTTAGGGTAGGGTTTTGAGGAACACAACCGCCACTTAGCCGAGGATAGGCTAAGATAAGGTTTACGGCACACCTAGGTTCCTCGGCCTAAGTGATAAGTAAGAAAACAAAGACACAAAGTTTTGATAATTTTTCTTTACTAAAATCTGAACTTTCGAAAGAGCCAAATCCCCTTTAAATACATGCAAGTAGAAAATAACAACTAGAACTAGAAAAGGCAATAATAAACTAGGATAATAAGAAATTTGAAAAACAGAAATTACTTGACTTGCAAGACAATTATTCTAGAAACTAAATACTAGGAAATATAGAATTTAAGAAACTAAGTTTGTTGAATCCATGTGCTTGAGCTATAAATATTTGGCTCATGTATTTCACATGCTCCTGCATCATATTATTTTATTAATATTTTATACTCTTAATTACAAAAACTTATGTATGAGAGAGAATAAAGTGAGATAAAGTGCATTAAAAAGCAATAAAGTAATATGAGAGAGATTGTGGATAGCTCTCTACATGTATGGAGAAAGAAAATAAATGTGGGGAGCTCTTTATTGTAGAGAGTCATGTAGGGAGCCCCATTAAAGTCCATTTTTTCAATTTTCACTCCCTTCAATAGTTTTTTAGCTATTGTAGGAAGCCACATTGAAGATACTCTTATAAATCGTGGCTATAAGTTAGTAGCAAAATTGTCACGTTCATAGCAGACTCAGGGTATGCTCTAGTCAGAGAGGGATAGTAGACACATTAGGGTGTGCTTTCCGGGTAGTCTTTTAGTCTACAAGTATCCATGTCGTGTCCCACTTTGTAACAGTTAATGCACGAGATTACAATCATTTTTAGGAATTTTCGTCTTGTCGTGCAAACTCATCTCATTTTCAAAAACCCCTTTTTGAATGAATGTTCTTGATCTTCCGGGTGGCTTGCGAATAAATGGTGGTTTTATATGTTATTGTTATAGGCCCGAAAGGACGTCGTACCGACGCATTTCGCCCATAATTTATTATTTTATTACTCGTCTTTGTGCTTAATTTCGATATTATTGAGAACTTTTGATGCTGCGAGTGGTTTGGACATTTTTGTTGCAAGAGCACGAGTTTAGAGCCTACTTTGGGAAGTGGAAAAGTGAAGGAAAGAGGTTAGAAAGGGTTTCCTTTGGAGCCTCTGGACCGGAGGGGCCAGGAGGGCACACCTGAGAGCCCCTTCTTTGGAGCCTCCGGACCGGAGGGAAAAGAGGAGGGCACACCTGAGAGCCCCTACTTTAGAGCCTCCAGACCGAACGGGAAAACGGAGGCTATCTTTGGAGTTAGTTAAGAGCCTCCTTTGGAGCCTTCGGACTGGAAGAGAAATCGGAGGGCCATTTTTCTGGTCTCCATTTAAGCATTTTGAAGGCCATTTGGTGGAGAGACTAGAAAGATGACTTGGAGAACTTGAAAGTTTGAGAATCCTAACACTGGAATTCTGAAAAAAAATTATATAAAATTTTTCCGAAATTTGGATATGCCCCCTTAAATTCTGATATGTATACAAAAAATTTTCAACTAAACAATAAATGTTATTTGAATTAGTGGTAAAGGTGTGGTGTTTTATGCATGAGATCCTAGTTTCAAATCTTGAAATTGACACTATTTTTAATAGTTGTGTGATTTTTAATGATTTTTGGGTCTAAATTTACTTTAATAGTTCGGCTTTTAAAATGGAACATCTTTTACTCTCTATTTACTTTTTTTAAAATCCTCTATTTTATTCATGGGTATAACTATTTTTTGGGAAATTTTCACTTAACACCTCTTAAGTTTGGCCGAGTTTCACTTAACTCCCCTTAATTTCAAAATCAACTTGTGAAATCCATTCAGTTTGAAAAAGTTTCACTTTACCCTTTTCTGTTAACTTTTTTTAAATTTCTGTTAACTTTTTAGCAAAATGACGAAAATACCCTTTTATTGAAAAATTATAATAAAATAATAAAAATGATTTTTGAACTCTTTTATAGAATGTTTTCATTGTATAAAATAAAGAATAAAATTATGTTAGTAGTAAAAATAATTTTTTTTAAAAATTTAAAATGATTTTTAAACATCGTTTTTTTATAAATTTTTTATGAAACTTTTTTTTAGAAAAAAATTAATACTAAAATATTTTTTTATTCTTTGTTTTTGTAAAAAAAATAAGAAAACAAAAAGTTCAACATTTTTATTTATTATTTTTAATTTTGTTAATGAAAGAGTATTTTCGCGTATACTACGAAGGAGGTAAGTGACATTTACCCATTTTTTTACGACGGATGTAAGTGACATTTTCCCATTTTTAGGGTTAGATTCGACTTTTAACCAAACTCAATTTGAGGTAAGTTTCAACGTAATGACAATTGGCTACATTCAAATATGTCACGTTTCAAATTTAATACCCCAACTTCCATATTTTCATTTGAGATACCCAAAAATTAAATAAGCGACACTTAGCTCAACTTCTGTTAAATCTATCTGAATTAGTTTGTTAAAAAGTCTAAAATGCTCTAAATAGTTTTGATTTAAAATTAGACTGGTTCAAGACTGGTCTGATCGGTTCAAATTAAACTTTTGGTGATTGAAATTACTGTTTCAACCTCATTTAAAAATTAATTTACACTTATGGGCAAAGGGCATAATCATCTTTTAATTAAACCAAATAAAAATATTAATTAAGTTAAAAATCAGTGAAGAAATTACTTTTATACCCTCGTCTATCTCGAACATTCCTTACATCCACGCAAACCTAATCCATCTATTGTCTCTTCTTCTCCTCCTCCTCCTCCTCCTCCTTCTTCTTCTTCACAGACTCATCACTGGCCCGCCGGAGGTCCTGAGCGCCGCCAGATCTCGTCGAGGCAAGTGGCTGAGGCGGATTTGGCCGTTCACGCCCAAGTCATCTGGAATGCGTCGCGTCCGTCCAGACGAGTCACGGTTCTGTCGTCACAAGCCTCGCTGAGACGTCGACCCAGAGGCAGTAGCGCATAAGGGGTTGGGGCCTGAAAAGACGTCGGCGGCGAGTAGAGCATGGCTGAAAGATTTGGAGGACATCTCTGCTTCTTCTCGAGCCTCCCTCACTGGAGACGTCCACGGTCATGCGCGGCGGAGGCTGAGCGCGTCAATGTCCTCCTCCGAGTCAAGACCCAGATCCAGCAAAGAGCATAGCCGTCAAAAACCAGATCTGGCTTCCAATCCATCGTCCCCGGATTTGGCCTCTCCTTTGTCAATCGATTTGTAGTGTTGGCGGAGAAGTCGACTGTGGCCATGGAGGGTTGAGCTTAGAGGCGCGACCAAAGCTTGGAGTTGGGGATGGGGAGTTGTCGATCTAGGTTTTCCTTCCCAGATCTGCTTTATTGCGTCTTGAGCTCGAGGTCGGAGTTGAGGTGGGCTTTTTCACGGTTCAATCGGATTTGTTGAGGCTCCGATGAGAACGAGAAGGAGCGTCGTGACGGTAGCTTTGTCAGAGTTGCGACGAGAAGGAGGCAGATACAGACATACACCATTTCTTTTCCTTTTTATTATAATTTTTGTAATTTTTATAATAATAATAATAATTATTATTATCATATTCAATATATTTAATAATGATTTATAATATAATATAATAATAATTCTCATATTTAATAATGATTTATAATAGAATATAATAATGATTATTAATTAATAATATAATTAATTAATAATTCTTTTAATTACTACTGATATTGTTTGAATTATCAAAAAACTTAATTATTTTTTAATAAATAAAGATAATAAAATTTTAATTTGAACCGGTCAAATTGAATTTGAATCGGTTAAACTAGTCTGATTTCAAAACAGTATTATTGAGGGCATTTAAGACTTTTTAACAAATCAATTCAGTTAAATTTAATATAAGTTGGGCTAAATGTCGCTTATATAATTTTTGAGTATTCTAAACAAAAATTCAGAAGTTGGTATATTAAATTTGAAACATGACGTACTCTCATTATCCCTTTTAACAATACTCATGGAAAGGGTATTTTAACAATTCATTTACTCTGGAAAAATGCACAAGTTCACAGCCACATTCTATAATTTTGAAAATACACAACAAATTGCTAAAAAGAAATAGTTCACAACACCTTCTAAAATAAATACAAAAGCAATTTTAGGGTCGGGCGCGATTCTGGAATCGGTTCGAATGAGACCGAATCAAATTAATCCGTTCTACATTTTATACATCTAAAACCGGACTCGATAAATGGAAAGTGTCAAGTTCTAGTCCGGTTCTTACTGATTCGGTCCTCTTTTCTGCTCAAATAGACCCGATTATATATTATATTGTGATTGAAATCTGGCTCGATTCCAGAATTTTGTCTAATTAGACCTGATTATAGTCCAATTTTCCAGTCCTGCTACTGGGTTCTACCTAATTAGGCCTAATCAATATAATTATTCAATATATGATCAAAATTAGACATGAGTTAACATTTTGAACTGATTAACCGACGGTTCTACATTGTTAGAATCGAAATTGAATCGAATTAGTTTGGCTCTCTTTTTATATACCCAAATTCGATATGATATCCACAATTTTCGATTTTTTTGGTTCAAATTGGATTTCGATCTCGGTTTAAATTTGGTTTGGGTAAACAATACCCACCCCTAAGACTGTCCACGACAAGAGAGTGGGGAGGGAGTGTGCACTCCAAGTGCTGTCATGTGGCAGCCACAACAAAGAGTGCCTAGCCACAACAAAGAGTGTCTTGAAAACTGGATGAGGTGGAGGGAGAGTTGGAAAGAGAAGTAGTGGGTGCAGAAGGTAGAATAGAGAAAGAATGGACTCCCACCTTTAATATGTAATAATGGTTACTCATATTTGATAAAAAGGTAATACACCATTTTTAAAATCATAAATATATAATATCATTATTTATATTTGATAAATATATAATATGATCATTAATATATAATAAAAAATAATATATATATTCATAAAATATAACTAATATTTACTGTATCTGTATATACCTCTCATATTTGATAAATATATAATATATCTATTAATAAAAAATAATAAAATATTCATAGAGTATATTTAATATTTATTTTTTCTATATATACCTCTCACGTTTTCATATTTGAAATTTTAATCATGTAATTCAATTTTATAATAATGTAATTTTTATAAATTGTGTTTTTAATATTTGAATTATAATAAAGTAGTTATAAATGAATAATAATGTTGAAATATTTAATTATATATAAATAATATTGTTGAATTAAATAATATAAATATGAATCACTTTGTTCAAAAAAAGTGAGTGTGTACGGAAAATGAGTTTGCTGATTTAACAGCTTAAAAATTGACTCGAAACACTGAGTCTACACTATATTGCAGACAACCCAAGAAATATAGAGATGAGGGGTCTACGTGTCATGATTCATGAATAAAAGATAGAGCTAAGTGTACTGAAAATGATCAGTCGTATTATACCAAATAGAGAAACGACAGGTCAATCTAAAGTAGCAGAGCAGTTAATAGTGAAAAAATTTCCCTTCGGCGCAGAGCTATTATTTTCGATAAACTCTTTCTCCTCCGACTATCTGAGAGTTCCAATGGCGACGCGTTCGATTTCATGGTCAAAAATCAGATTTCTCACTTCGATGGCCACTCGGCACCTGGTTCCAATTCCCGTCACACAGTCTTCACTGTCAGGGAAATGGGGTTTTGGAGTCGTGGAGCGAGATTGGTACAAGCCCATTGCTGGGTTCAGGCTGTACCATGATGGGAGGCCAAGGGGACCCCTTTGGAGAGGAAAGAAGCTCATAGGCAAAGAAGCAATTTTTGTGGTTCTGGGGTTGAAGAGGGTTAAGAACGACGAGGATAAACTTGGGAAATTCTTCAAAAACCATGTGTCGAGGCTCTTGAAGATGGACATGATAGCTGCTCTCATTGAGCTCCAGCGCCAGGAGGAGGTCGATTTAGCAATCAAGGTTTCTCTATTTTCCCGCACTGTTTCTTCGATTTGATTTTCTACAATTGTCCCATTTGGATATGCATACCATATGTTTGATAAAATGCCTCAATGAATTTTTTTGCTTATATATATGTGTGTAGTTACTTGTATCTGGGTAGTGTCTTTCTCATCAAAGAGGACTCCAATTCTGGAGCTTGGATTGTTCTTTGGTGTTGTCTTGTTGAAAATAATACAGGTTGCAATGTATTATCAAATTGTATGGGATTGTGCTGTTCTGGATAGGAAGTTACCATACCATTGGCAGTTGTTTGAAGTGAGGAAGAGGAAACAATGTGGCTAATTTCTTTGCATGATGCAATACCCAAATTTACTAGCATTTTACTTTTCAGGTTTATTCTTGTTTAATATGAACTCAACCTGCAAATGAATTATTTCTAGGATACTCAGCTACAACTGATCATTGTTTGGCGCGTTTGATTTGCATTGTTAATTGTTTCTTGCCGCTATCATGTTGCCTATGCTATCTGGTGTTACACATTATTCCATTTGTGATTACATTGTGTATGGTACACTTTTCATTTTTGGGATAACATTGCAACTTGTTGACTTTTCAGGTATTTAGGCAGATTCAAAAGCAAGACTGGTATAAGCCTGATGTGTATTTGTACAAGGACTTAATTGTAGTATTATCAAGGTGCAAGAAGATGGATGATGCAATGATGCTATGGGAAAACATGAAGAGTGAGGCTCTATTTCCTGATTCCCAGACTTACTCAGAGGTGATTCGGGGCTTTCTGAAGTATGGATCGCCAGAAGAAGCAATGAAGGTATATGAAGACATGACAAACTCTCCAGATCCACCCGAAGAGCTGCCATTTAGGATACTGCTAAAGGGATTACTGCCATATCCTCATTTGAGAAACAAAGTCAAGCAAGATTTTGAAGAAATCTTCCCTGAGCGGAATGTTTATGATCCCCCAGAAGAGTTATTTGGGGTGTGCTAAGGTTTGCACATTTATTTTCTGTATTTCGCTCCCTTATGTAATGAATTACGTGTGCACCGCACTCCAATGTAGTAGAGGAGAAAAAAAGAAGAAGAGGGAGTGGTCCAATTTTCTTAGTGGAAACATTAGAAATGTTTTAATGGAATACAAAAATTGTTGGAGTGATGAACCCAACTTTGTTTGGATTGTTAGAAATATGGAAGATAAATTGTTAGAAATGTAGTAATGGAATACATGATATGGAAGATATTTACGCTTCCATGTTATGGAGTGATAAACCTTTATATAAACTTCATAATCAAATTCTAAGATAAATGGGTCAGTTTATACTTTTGCAGGACAGGAATAGATTTTTGTACTTCGGTAGTCATGAAAATTTGCTTGCCCAACTGGTTAAACACATTAACTTGTGGCTTGAAAGCCATGGTTGGATTCTTAGCGGAGGTATCTCCATACATTTTTTGTTGACTTGCATGGAAAAGACCACATGTTATCCTTGTGCATTGTCTACTTACATCAGTGTGGGAATCCAGTTTGTGCTGTAACTCTCATTTATACTATCTATTAAAGGTGTTGTTGACATTACCAATTAAGTGGCAAATTTTGTTCTTTGACTTTCAATTGGTCCCCTTTTTTCATCTCCATTCTGTTCTGGGCCGGGGATATAATTTCCTGTTCCTTATTCGTCCCATTTTATTATAATTTTAAGAGGAAAATTCTTAAGATCATGCAGGGGGTAGAGGCAAGTGGGAGGAACCATACCAAAAGCAGTCAAAACCAAGTGGGTGCTAAATGAAACCAGTACTTAGACAAGTTTCATGTGCAAAACATCCTTATTCGAATATCCGCTAATAATTTTGAAGATCACCCAAAAAGCAACACAAGATTGATAAGAATATAATCCTTTTAACCATATCTCCGAGTGATTGGGTAAATTCAAACACGGGCCATTTCCCCCAAATAGAGAAGAAAGATAAATAAAGTGTTTAAACATAGAATTAGCAGAAATGATATTCTTTGACCAACAAGCTGGAATGCATGGGGCTAATCCCCAAGCCGAGACAGAGACGGCTTCACAATATGACCGTGACTGGGTATCAAGGAATCATTCTGTCCCCCTCGATATTTTCTGCTAATATCGGACACTATCTTGTGTATTGTCAAGCTCGATTTGTTTTCATTGTCTTTTAATATTTTATAGGGGAATCCACAAAAACATCTCATTTTTGTACAAACATGTGTATTGGTACAAAAATGCCCATGAAATTAAAAATTATTATTTTTAAATAATAATAAAATTCTTTGACTACTAGAAAATTAAATTACAATTTTTATCGCACAATTTTTAGTTAAAAATATATTTTTTAAATATTTCTTAAAGTTGAAGGCAATTTTGTCATTTACACACATCTTGCAGAAGAAAATTAAAATTCACAATACATTTTTGCCATTAACAAAGTATACAATATCATCTTGTAAAAATGTGATAGTAGAAGAAATGTTAGTGATAGAAATAAGAGAGGGATATATTATTGATGTGTGTTGTGAATTACAAGAGACCTCTATTTATAGAGGCAATGGGAATCGAATAGGAAACTCTAATATATGTGAGAAAGGAAACATAAATATAGGAAACCTAATATAATCTAACAGCCCCCTCAAACTCAATGCGGTGAAATAAGAATTGAGTTTGAAGCTAGATAATATTGAGTTGCGGCGAGGGTTGCGGCTGCCGAGAATGATGCGGCGAGGATTGAGGATGGAGGATGCGCGCCGCTGTTTGATGTCTGATGCCTGATGCTTGATGATGCCTGATGCATGTTGGCTGATGGCGAGATGACAACGGCTGATGGCATATAGATGATGCCTGATGCCTGCTAGCTGGTGGCGAGATAGCAAGATCAATTGGTGTGGATTGATTCGAGCAAGAGGGTAGAGAAATAGTATGGATTGAGAGATTGTGATTGATTGAGTTACGGGATCGAAGTTGTGGAATCAAAATCAATTGATGACGAAGAAACGAGATTGTGCGAGGAAAATTAATAAGGTAAAGAGTAAAAGAAAAGAAGAACCGATTGGTTTGAGAAAGAAAATAACATAATAAGGGAAAAGACAAAAAAAGAGTAGAGACGGTGTTTGAACTTGGTAGAGGAGATTCGAGATTGTCGAGTTGATTTGTTTGCGGAAGCGAGAGGCTAGAGATTGAGATTTGAATTGCCTCGCCCACCCGTATGAATCACAAATCATCGACGAGTGGGCAAAACGAGAATTTCGTAGAGACTTAACCAAGGATCGATTATACTTCTGATACTATGATAGAAATAAGAGAGGGATATATTATTGATGTGTGTTGTGAATTACAAGAGACCTCTATTTATAGAGGCAATAGGAATATAATAAGAAACTCTAATATATGTGAGAAAGGAAACGTAAATATAGGAAACCTAATATAATCTAACAGTTAGTTCGATCAAATATATAATGTAGCATATATTTAAAACTAGTTGATAATATGTCCTTTGAAACCTAAATTGAATTAATATTTATCAGTCAAGTAACATTTATTTTCAATATTTTGATCAATTTATTTTAATACATTATAAATAGACTGATAATACTTTTGTATGAAGAAAATATAATGTAATCAACTTTGACTCGATGGTTATAGTAGAACAATCAGTAAAATACTTATTCAAGTTTTTACAAACCTACAAACTAATCTCTGTCATCCATTTTTTGAATCAACGGGTGTCGTTGGAAGTCGGGATTTTGATGGCATGCGAGTGTAGATAAGTGTGTTTTAGTATTTATTATGGTTAATTTACTGAACAGTAAAGGTATGACAGTCATTTCATTGTTGTTGTCATGTTTTAGCTATATTGTGAATTTGGTTATTAATCGAAAGAAACTGTTGAGATGGTTAATAGTGTTTGCATATCTATGGCTTTTGTAAATTGTGCAGTTTTGAGGTTTCAGGGTGCATGTGTTTCAATGTAGTAAGTTTTAGTTTTCAAGCATATGCACAAGCACATGTGGTTGTCAGGTGGGTGAGTGGAGGTGATAAAATATTTCGTTTACGTTGTTGAAAATTTTTAAGCGTTTGAGTTTTATTTTTACTTGAGTGAAAAATGAAATGGTTTCACATATATTGGGGTCATGATTTAAACTGTAGGTTTCATAAGGTTGCGATGGTATGTCATTGAAAATGTATCATGGTATATCATTGAAAGGTGAAAATGTTTCATTGGAGTATTGATGCGGGTCTGTTGTGACCTTGTATTTACAATTCTGACCTACATTTTAGCATCAAATTATCCTTGCTTTTGCTATTTTAAGAGCATTTGTACCTATTTTATGCTGCAGGGTATGTTGAGTGTTTGGTGCAAGAAAAAATTGGGTGTTTTGGAGTGAAAATGAGGATAAATCAGCATCAGGATGAAAAAGTCAAACAAGCCGGTTAAATGAGTTGACTAACACCACTGACAGATCTTGCAAAGGCAATAATGTTTTCATCTGAATTTCAAATAGATTAAAATTATACATCACATTGAAGAAAATTGAGATCTCTACAACTTTAAAGACGAAAGTTTTTTCATATGAGTTCTAGATTTCAAGTTATTGTCCGGTTAAACAAGTTTACCAGCAACTCATCACTCGTCGACCAAACTCGTGAGATCCATAACTTTCACATCCCAAATCCAAATTAAGCAAATGTTGTATCAAAATAAAGAAAACGGAAAAAGGTACAACTTTGAAGAAGAATTTTTGTTACATTGGAGGTCAAGAACCATGAATTACAAGCAGCGCAAGGAGACACGACCTATATACTGACTTACATATTCGAACCATCTGGACTGACCTGGTTTGGCAGTGTGCCGACACGATCTGGCAGTGTTTAGAGCCAAAATTCCGATTTTGACCATTTTTGCTCCAAATTCACTTTTTGATATATATGGAACTTATGACTAATTTTGAGCCTCCATCTCTTCCCCCGTCCATTTTTTAGCCTCCATCTTCTCTAACTCACAACCTCTATTAAAGATTTTTTTGGAGCTTCAAAAGATAAGAGAAAGAGGCTAGTTTCACCACCACTCCAAGGAGGAACATCACAAAGGGACAAGATTGAAGACACTATGAACTCTCAAACCCATTTTGGGTTTGTTTATTTTATTTTTCATTTCTTGACTCTTGTTATTATTTGATGACTTCTTGCTTAAGCACCATGTTTGTGGGCTAAAAACCCATAACCATGGGTGCTAGATCATTTATATGACTTAAAGTTTTGATATTTATGGTTAATATTTTTCTTAATGCATGATTGTTTGAGTTTACTTTGAGCTTAATGCTTGGATGTCAAATTGACAACTTCATGTTCATAATATTATCTCTAATTGGTGTCGAGAGGTGTTTGAGTTTACTTTGAGCTTAATGCGTGGATGTTAAATTGACAGCTTCATATTCATAATATTATCTCTAATTGGTGCCGAGAGGTGGAATTAGGGGTTGACCTAAGTAAATTGCAAGAGATTGATCTCCTATAGTTTTTCTCTTGGTTCGATAGTTGTTGATCTTAGTGCAATCAAATATCAGTAACAATTCCCGAGAGGGTTGCTAATCAGATATTAAGTCATTTTCGATGTCGCGACATACTCGCATGCCAAACATTGCGTGCTAGAATTTATAATTAACTGTATTGTATTTCGAATGGCGAAATACGACGATTTAGCACCCGTGGTTACTAACTTCTTTAATTCCTTCCGCCGTTAGTTTTGGTAGTTAGTTTAACTTAGTTGTAATTGTAATTTCATTAGCTTATAATTAACTGTTTTTTAATTTCATTAGCCATAATAAAAAATTCAAATTGAGTACTCTACATTTCGTTGCTTTTTACCCAAAAAGATAATAGTAATTGTCCAAGTAAAAGACCTCAGTTTGGTCCCCGTGGAATTCGAACCGACTATTTACTAGAAAATATTACTTGTTCGATCGTGTTTTTTGTGCGAAGCTGTGTGCACGCGCTTGATAGTCACATATATTGGGGTCATGATTTCAACTACAAGTTTCATAAAGTTGTGATGATGTGTCATTGCAATGGTATAAAGGTATATTATTGAGAGGTGAAGGTGTTTCATTAGAATATGTTTTCTATTAAATTGGTTTCGTTTCATGATCAACTTGTTACATTTTATGAGCGTCGAACAATTTCTTACTCCAAGAAATATCATTGTTATTACTGTTTCTTGAGTTACAATGTTGTTTCACCAAAATTGTACAATATCAATCCAAATTGACATAAAAAGGGAAATATCACCATATACGAGCTCAACATTTCATGTAACAATGAAATCTTAAATATTCAGGAAACAATTGTTTTAAGAACTTACTCTACTACTAAGCATTACCATAATATAATCAACCAGGTTCTGGATCATCTGGTGGTCAATTTTATGTTCGCGACAGTGGCGAGAGATACAATATAAAATACCATTTCTACTACTGGAAATGTCCTTGAGAGTGAAAATATCACAATATAAAAAATTATTATTGTTACCGTTTTGCACTAGCTAAATAAATAATTATGATAGTACAAATTCGGTTTTGGGACATGATATGTGGCTAGTACCTTCCATCACCAGAAAAGCAAATGTTACGGATGGTATCTAGTTTTGGTGGTTCTGGCCCTGCTCATGGATGTTCTGCCACAAGAGGAACCAGCTGGAAGGTGATTCCGCGTGCCGGTGGCACCCGTGATGTGATGCGTTTCCGCAATTGCACCTTATTAGGGAGGGCATGATTCGATGTTCGTCAAGTAAATAAACCGGCTAAAATCCAGGTTGAGCCCACATGGATCAAATAGGGATCCGTACTCAAGTAATTTATATTTAAGTTGTGTGAAATGTATTTAAATGACTCAAATTTGTTTGTGTATGAAATGGTGCAATCTCCATCAATCAATCACTCGATGTAATAAATAACGGTAATAAGAACGAGTTTGAAATCAATAACTAGTAATCACGGATGATAGACCGACGACTTATCGCCAATCCAAATTCAAATCCAAATTCAAATAACAATTGATCAATGCAATGTTCAAAAGGCATATGCTATCAATACACTACCCGCCTTTCAGCCTTATGTAGTGCCTAATTTCAGATCGACAACCCTCTATGAAATTATGACTGATCTTCCACAACAATTTTCGTACAAAAAAAGTTGACTTTAGGAGACCGACTTTTCGATCCTACTTATAGTCAATTCTTCACTACCCCTCTTGGGATTAGCCTCGAACTCAGATCACAAACAATAAGTAGCTAATATACTGTTCATTCATAAACACAAGTAAGATATGAGATTAAACGATATATTAACTCAATTGAAATCACAAAATTGTCATGAAACGATCTCATAAGTCTAGCACCCATAATTAGGGGTTTTAGCCCATAATCATGGTGCAAATTACAAAAATCATGTTTGAAATCAAAAGCTCAAGATATAAAAATATAACAAGCAAACTCTGAATTTCAAAACTTATATGGAGGCTCATAAACTCTTCAGAGTGATTCTGGTTGATGATTCATTGTCAATCTTTGCAATTTGGAGGTGTGGTGATGAGCTTCGGTCTTCGATTTTTGACTGGAACAAGTCTGAAACTGGTGGCTAGGTCCAAAGGGGGAGAGAACCCCACAACTCAGTTTGAAATTCTATTTATAAGCGCGCCAGGAATTTATGTGACGTTCAATGTGACGATGTCACATGTGAACGACACACAACCTCTGTGTTGTTATGACGATCGGTGTGACGGAGTCACATAGAACATCACTCAGGTTCTGCTAGGTTGTGACACTCGCGTGATGGTGTCACCCTGGCGTCACTCTTTCTTCTTTTGCTTCTTGGTTGATTGTGATGTTTTGGAGTGACGACGTTACCTCCACCGTCACTTTGGCTCTAGATCATTGTGACGATGTCACACCTCTTGTTTATTCTGCTTGAATTTAGTCTATTTCGCTTCATTTTCACCTGCATTATGCACAACTTGCACGAAACATACCTAAAATTGTAAAGCAGTATAAATTACTCTAAATAAACACATATCGAGGAGAATTCGGCACTAAATATGAGTAAAGAAGTATCGATATCGATTTCGAGTGGGCCCACATTAGCCAAATCTAGATAACAAGAAGCCATTTTCAAATGTGTCGCCGCATCACAATAGTGGACGTTCTCCTACGCCTAAAGCTCCGGCTCTGCCCAAAATTAGAGCTTCGCCGCTGTGCACCAGAAGTCGAGGGATCCGGTCTCTGCCAGCTGCAGGCCGCGAGGCACTCAACGTAGAAGGCTAGGACAACCGATCTACCTCCGAGACCATCGTCGATGGAGCATCGAGAGGAAGGGGGAGGCCATCGAATTCATGGTGTCTAGTAGTACACATATGTAATGGATTGGTTCTTAAGTTTTCTGCACAATTAATTTAGAAATACCGGAAAATCATCATTGAGATATGATTATTATTGATATTTTTGTGGCTAGGACTGATGTGAACCACTAACGAGGTTTTGGTTATTTTTGAAACCACGGAGTTCTCTTCGAGTTATACTCGAGATATCAGTTTAACTTAATCACCAAAATTATTGATGATTGGAAATTGGTCGAAAATTTGGTCAGCTCAATCATACCCGTTAAACATGCAATAGTGTATAGAGTGATTTTGCAAAGTGATGAATGTTAATTTCAGAATTTTGAACATATTTTGAAATTTTCATATTCTAGGACAAATCTAAATTATGTTAACGGACATTTTTTTTGCAGTAAAAATAGTTTAAGGGGCCTATCTTGAAAACTGTAAGAATATAAGGGGAGTTTGTGTTTTTGCATTGATTTTACATATATCCAAAGAAAATCAGGGAAAAAATGATGATTGGGTGGGAAGAAGAAAAAGGTGAAATTGTAAGAGGAAGGGGATGACGATGAAGAATTGCGACTCTTCTGGTGAGGAAGAGAGAGAAGGTCAGCGTCCCTATAAACAGGGAGGGACCCAATGAGTGGGGTCCACATGGCACTTATCCGCTTTGATCCTTGCTAAAAATACGCAGAATTAGATGCGAGTCGTAGATGGATAAAAATTCTCAATATCTTCTTTTTCCTTTATTTTAAAGACAAGATCCTCATCTCACGTGCAAATGCAGGGTTCCTAGTTCTATAAATTCAATTCATGTTTGGTTTGCTCCACATCATTCTCACTCACACACAAAACTGAATATAAACACTTGTTTGTCCGTTCGTAATGGAAGGCAAGAATCAATCATTCACTGATCTTTTCGGCGCCAAGGAGTCGCCACCGTCCTCCTCCACCGGAATCTTTGCCACCATGTTCCCACCTCCTTCCACCCCCGACCCACCCACAAATGAAGCTTGGAACCCCAAACAAGGTTTCAATCGTGGGAGCATATATAGTCCTTGTGTCAGTTGTGAATTTCCTTAACTAAGAATTATGTTGTTTGTTGAAACTATACAGCAAGGAGTGAGAAGAAGAAGAAGGAGAGAGTGGAACCATGTCATCTAAGTTCATCTCTGTACTACGGCGGCCAAGATGTCTATTCTCAGTCCTCGGGCAACCAAGCCCCCGCTTCGTATCAGCAGGTGACTCTCACTTCCGATTCATTCATCATCATTCCAATACACAACTGCTTTATAACTCATCGTCACATGAATTCTCTAGTTTAAGAAAGACGGGGAAGGAGATGGTAATGGAAACAATTCACAAAGTGCTTCCAGAGGCAATTGGTGGCAAGGTAATCAATCATGCCAGATTTATTCGCCATCTCGATCTCAATGAAGGAGCTAGCTAGTTGCTAAAATTACTCTGCCTTTGTTTTCTCTGCAGGTTCGCTTTACTACTAGCTTTCTTCCTTTGCAAGTGCCGCGACTTCAAATTATTTTCCAAGAGTCATGGTTACAAAGTATGAAAGATGAAGATGATGCAGTAAAGACAAGTAGCTTTTGTGGAAACATTGTATTAGCTAACAATAGCATTTGAATTGTGTTGTTTTGTTTTACTTTATAGTTTGGTTGAGTGTGGAGCACATGTTTGCGCTTTCTCTTTCGGGTGAAACTTGTTATAAATATTGAGATACTGATTCCATGGTTTTCCTAGCTTGTATAATGGTAAAAGGCTGTTCATTAATTTGTGTCATGCTCTCTTGTTGTTGAATGAAAGATACTGATACCCTTAAAAATGGATCAAAGTTTGTAGGCCAAGTAACAAAATATGATACACAAATGAAGCTATTTAAGGTTGGAAATGACAGTAGTTGTGGTTGGATATGCAGAGGAATAGGGTCTCATATGCAGCAACCATTTTGGTGGCAGTGAACAAATCCATACCTCTCTTCCTGGCTATCTGCCCTTTCTTCTCCAACTTTCCTCCTGCGGCGTCGGTCCACACCCTGTAGAGGGCTTCCTTCAGTGAATCCACCGTCGGTGAGAATGTATATCCCATTTCTGTGCCTAGAATCACTGATCCTGTAATGCTGGCGAACCTTGTAGCCATCAAGGGCTTCCCGCAAAGCATTGCTTCCAGCAGGGTGTGATCCAGCCCTTGCGCCCTCAGAGTCGGGTTTACAAATACGTCTATTGCATTATAGAACCCCGCCAGCTGAGTCTGTTCCAGTGGCCCCAACACGATCACGCTGCCCCCAAGATCTCTGTATCTACCTCCCCACGGACCGTTTCCAGCAACCAGAACGACCACATTCTTCCGGAACGCGTCCTTCTCCTCCAACATCTGCTTCAGAGCTTCAAACATCAGCGGGTGCCCCTTATCCTTCACCAGCCTCCCCGCCATCCCCAAAACCAACGTTTTTGAGTCTGGAACGCCAAACTTGCGCTTAAACTCCCTCCCCTTGCCACCATCAGGCCTGAACACCTCCTCGTCCACTCCATTGAGAATGACATGGACTCTTTCAGTCGGAATCATGTAAATTCTCTGGAGAATGTCTCCAACGTGATCGCTGGTGGCCACGTGATGTGCATATCTGGGGAAAAACTTCACCTCCTCAACAACCTTGACGAGCTTATCAGTCAAAGCATGTGCTTGAGGTTCTTCGTTGGTACGCAGTAGTTCTTGGACTATGTCGGAGTGAATGGTTTCGTAGGCAATTCCATGCCAGCTAACAGCTAAATTACTCAGATTCCTTGATCTAGTATGCATGAGGCTTACGCTCTCGGTGTGGATCACATCAAAAGGCTTGACTGTCGAGTTTTGAACAACAAACTGCTTCCAGACTAAGCTTTGGTCAAGATAACCAGAAGGCGTTGGTTTGGAAAGGTGGAAATAAAGATTGGGCAGTTCATAGGTTGGGAAAGAGGAGTTTGGGGGAGAGGAGGTGAAGATGTGAAGCTGGTGGCCTCTCTTGGCGAGACGGAGATGGAGTGTCAAGGCGTGGCGCTCAAGACCTCCGGCGTGAGATCTATGAGGCCATTTCTTGACAAAGAGAGCAATCTTGAGGAGCTTCAGAGGCGGCGCAGAGTTGAAAGAGAGATGATTCCAGGCAGAAGGGAAAGAAAGGAGGTCGATGGGTGGGCTGGGGATTGGCACAATCTGAAAGTAGGACGGATCAGAGAAGCGAATCCAATGAAGGAGTGAGAAGGCAAAGAGGAGCAAGGTGAAGCAGATGAAGCAGCGGAAGCTAATGACGGTAAGTTGATTCCTAGCCATGGAAACGGAAGCATCAAACAACACATGAAATCCATTGAAATAAGGGGATGGCATTAATTTCAAGAATCTCCGCCTATTCTGGATCTATCAGTTTTCAAGGTACTACCACATGGATCTTGCTCACTTACAACGCAACACCATCTCTTGAATTCCAAGATTAAGCAATTAAATATGTTACTAAATTATGCATCACATAGCTCTCATCACACGCTTAGTATCTTTCTTGTCAAAGAGAACTGCAATTACTACTTGTATTTTACATGATACATTTCTATTTGACAAAGACCACATGTTATCCTTGTGCATCTCTTTCATTTATAATGTGTGTGTTGCTCACCAGCTATAAACTTTTCCTCCAATTCCAGTTCCAAGATCAAGCAATTAAATATTATTATACCGAATTATTCATCAAATACCTTGAAAAGTTTAAATAAACATGATAATGAATGGAAGGCTAGCGAGTGAAGGCGTAGAGCACAAGGGAGACGTAGATGACAAGAGCAGATGGTACCAAAATGAGGAGAGGAAGAATTGCAGCCCAAGCGTGGAGGTCATGGCAAGCCAAAACCCCCAATTTGATCTGCACCAGATCGACCAGAGCGAGGGTGAGAAACCCGCAGCCGAGAACCGACCCGAAAGCGGAGACGAGTATTGCTGCACGAAACCTGGGGAGGTTAACGTGCGCCGAGTGGGCGTGGGGGAGCAGATCTGGGCCGAAGATCCTGACGAGCTGCTTGATGGCGAGGGCGATGAGGCTGGAGAAGAGGAAGGAGCTGAAGGAGTAGACGTGGAAGGCGATGAGGCTCTCGCCCACGGAGGCGTCAACGGCGCAGGTGGCGTCGCCGCCGATGAAGTAGGCGTCGGGGGACCAGGCGACTCCGAGGAAGAGGGCCAGAGTGAAGAGTGAGTTCACGTTGACGATGCCGTCAAGAGCCATGATGTGGATGTTCGTGGTGCGCTCCGACTGCGACATCCCCGCCGTGGAGATACTATTAATCAATTTCTGATTTTATCTTTGTTAAAATGTGTGGCTGGCGTGGACGTTTCAAATTCGGAATCGCACCTAACTTGTCTTCCCCGGTAAGCAAGGGCAAGAACTCCACTTGAGGATCAGACTTGAGAAAAGGAGTGAAAATGGAAAAAGCGCCGTTGCCGGGGATCGAACCCGGGTCACCCGCGTGACAGGCGGGAATACTGACCACTATACTACAACGACTCTGTTGTTTGGTTACCTCAACTTTCTATATTAAACCCTTAAAACTATGCAAGAAGCTTCAAGAGATATTTACAGAGTCGCAGAGCGGCAACATGTTTTGGGTACAGTACATCTGAATGATTTGTTGGGTTTTGTTTGTAACTTTATTTTACCACAATTTCATGTCCTGCTTTTTGTTACTGGAGTTATGCTTGGATCTAATTCTGGGTTTGTAAGTAAACATTGAATAAGGAATACATTAATTTGGATTCAACTTGGATGTCGTATTGTTGATATTAATATTACATTGTACCTGGTACAGATTATTTGAAACAACAAGAGATATTGATTTGATATGAGAATCAGTGATCCTTGACGATTGTGACAGGGCAAGTTGCGTTGACCAGAACATGGTTGGTCACGCTCCCCAGCAGAATCCTGCATTTCATCAATCATCAAGTGAACTGAAAAATGGGAGGGTTGAGAAATGAGAAGAGAAGGAGGAATCATTTACCTTTGGATGGTTCCAAGTCCTCTGCTTCCCATGACTAAACAGTCAAGCTTCATATCGTCAGCTGCTTCACAGAGCTTATCTCTGGCGTCACCCCACATCACCTTGGCCACCACAGTCACCTATTCAACCTCTAATCCTCAGAATCGGATCAAATTAATCAAACCCAAATCGTTGTAGATGATAATATGTAAGGAACCTGTTTATGTGTGGCAGCAGTGTCAAGCAAGCTGAGAACCTCAGGATCGACCTCAACCTCGTAGTTGTCCATGACATCATGGTCGCGAAACTCCACCAGTGGAATCAGAGCTGCAGAGCATACACAGAGGAAATCAATCAGAAACCAACACCAAAGGAAGCAAGAATTGGTTTGAGAGTTAGGGAAGAAACATACGTGAACCAGCGGAAGACCAGAGAAGGGTACGTGACTCGTTGCCCTGAGAGGGCTTGACATGGAGGACAAAGAGGGTGTCCCCTTGCGTCACCAGATTCTCTATCGCCCATTTCAGAGCATTCTTGCTTCCCTTTGAGAAGTCCACCGCCACGCCTATCTTCCTCTCTCCTCTCAATGCCATGCTTCGATTTCAGTACTCTTCTCTATTCGGTTTGCCTTTCTAATCGACAGAACATTTGTTTTCTTTTCTTTTCTTTAGCGGTGCTGCTCTGTCCATTTATGGTTATGGATCATCAAACTCTGTTCCACTATAATTCCTCTTGCATTTCTTTTTTGTATAGTGGTGTATTTTTTAATCCAAATATTAGTATATTAAAAAGGAATAATGTGGGCTGTTCCAATCTACTAACCAACTAACAGTCTATGCTAAGCAGCCAGTCCACTCTCATGATCTTAGCAATATAGTCACCTTTGTCCATTGGATTATGTTGAAGAAAGTGTAACTAAAATTGCTTTAGCTAGTCTGCAATTTCTTTTTTGTATCAAAATATTCTGACATATTTCAAAAAAGTATCGACTGATATTGGATAAGGGCAAAGCTCATCATCATCTATCAACCTCCTCTTTGTCACAAAAATCAGAACATGATCGTGTTGGGCCAGAAAATCAATGAGAAAGCCCAACCCAATCGTCAACTTGAAAGGACAAAGGCCCACTATTTAAGGTGTTCTCTGTGGAAAAATACATCCATGTAAATGTAATGTATGGTTATTTTCCGAGCTCAAATACGAACACGTCGCACGTAAGTCTTAAGAAATTGAAGCAACCCAAACTTCCAAATCCAGTCTTGGCGGGAGAAGCAGTCCTGAAGTACGCATTCCTCGTTTTGGGTTCCGACGAAGCTTCCAATTTGGATTTGTATCTCCTTTGACTTTTTAGTCTATTATTATGCATTACAGGAGTTTAATTGCAAGAAAACATGTTATTTTAGAGCACTTTTAAACAAAATAAGACTCAAGAGCAAAATATGTACCGTGCCAAGATGAGTTTAAGCCGAACAGAGAAGCATGGGCAACCACAATACCTCAACCCACGACATCCAGTCGTTGGTTGGAGTTGGAGTTGGAGCCGTGAGTTACATGGAAGATTGTAGCAGCTCACTAGAATTTTAAGAATGAAGTCACGACACCAAGTTGTGAGATGCAGGACTGAAAAGGCAGAGAGTCAGGAGTTGGAGTAGAGAAATCAACTATAGAAAGCCACGACATCCAATTTTTACCTTGGAGTAGTTGGGGCACTCCAAGGAATTTCAGGATGCCCCAACCAAACGACACTTTGAAGCCACGGTTCCTAGTCGTTAATTCATGACGTTGTCGATAGAGATACGAGAATGCAGGAACAAGTGAATCCATTAACCAACGACTTTCTGTCGTTGATTGCGAAATTCTAGTTAATCGCAAGATGTGAATCACAAGATTAAGATTTAGTAATAGACATGTGCGGATGCACGTATTAAAGTCACACACAGAACAAAAATATAAATGACACAAGATATGGTTACCCACTTCGGTGCAACGTCATCTACGTCCGGGAGCACTCTGCCAGTGAAAAAGTTTCACTATGTCATAACCAATCACAACATACAAGTTTCTGTAATCATCACACAAATCATTAACTTTATGCTATTATTACATGTGAAAACATATCTCAAGGACTCCTCCTGAATCTGAGATCCTCTCTCAGTTACACCATTCGAGCAACACTTCTGCTCGGATCAGTTTTTATTTTTCAACTGGTTGCATGAGACTTCAATCGCGCGAATACACCTGAATCAGTCAAGCACTCATTCTATTTTTGAATAGTGGTTGAATACATAATATTGATCTTTGTCAAACCATCCAGCTTCCCAACACGCTCGTCCTACACGTTTCGGAACTCTGAATACCCAACACAAAGACCAACTTACAAAACTATAAGCGCCACTACTAATGGGATGCCGCCAGGCTTTTGTAGTAGTTGACCATCTCGTCGTTAGGGTTTCCCAAACCCTTCCTCGTATACTTCGTGGAGTTTCCTTAAGTTCCTACACAACTGAATTATATCGAGTCACAATCTATTTAGGAGATCTTCTAAATATGAAAACTTAGTCTCGAAGATGTTTTGCTTCACGTGTTGCTGCTTCTGGATAGACATCTTTCTGTTCATTCAGCATATAATATATGCTACAACATGTAGACAAACATCGTTTTGTCTGTCGCTAAAATAGCCAATCTAATAGTAACAATAAGTTGAAGTCGTTACTTGACGCGTCCAGTGTTGTTTTCTATAGTTTTTGTGTAAAATGTTCAATTTGTCTCCGATTTCGTGTATGGGTATTTAGGAGGTAAGAGTATTCCAAAAATAGCATTTTTATGTATTTAACACCACGAGAATAAGTGAAAGTTGTGCATATCTAACGAGAGGTATGTGTTATTATCCTTAAACTTACGAGTCTATCACACGATATTTTCCTGCCCTATTTTTGTTTCATATACAACATGTTTAAAATCAAATAAATCACAATTAAGTTAAGAAACTTCAAAAAATTGAAATTTTTGGTGCCATATTATTTAAATGGCAAGTAAAAATATTAAAGATGTGTTTTTTAGAGTATTAACGATTTGTGTTAAGTTAAATATTATTAGTGAAGATTATTATTGTATTTTAGTCATAATTATTTAAAATAGATTATTGATTTATATTGAATACTTTTTCTTTGTATTTTAAAATGAAAAAATTAAAAGAAAAAACAAAGAGATGAATAAATATTGATTATAAAAATGATTACAAGAAGGAAGAAATCAGCATGAAGGAAGAGAAGATCGAGAAGGAAAATGATGAGAGAAATCAGCATTTAAAGGGTAATGGTTATTTGACATTTCGCAAAAAACTAATGTCGACGCTAGTGACAATATATATTACAGGTTAAAAGACACAAAACAACACTATAGAATCACCAAAAGACACTTAATTACCCCATGTTTTAAAATGGACAGTGAGCTATACCTAGAGATCATTAATTGACAGATAGCACCTGCCGTTAGAATTTTTGACAGAATCTGTTAAAATTTAGAGTAAAAAGACGAAAATGCCCCTGGCTAGATTTCAAATTTTCAAAACCATATCATTGTGAGGATTTTGGTTGTTTCTCGCCGGCCTCGTCTCCGACCTCCGACCGACTTCTCTGGTCGTCCTTGGCTCTTCGCCACTGACCGGAGACTCGCCGAAGACCGTGGCCGTCGATTTTACTTCGTATGTCACCCAAATTTTCGGTCTTTGAGCTATCTTAGATTTTTTGGGTTTTTGGGTTTCACTCAGATAGATTCAATCATCACAGAGCATGAGCAATTGATTGGGGTTTTCCCTCGCTCCTCACCTGAGGATCGACGCCAATGGCTTTGCTGGAGACGACGCCGGTTCTGGTGAAATGTCGGTTATGCCCCTATGCTCCGACGGCTCTCTCTGCGTCGCCGACCCTTTTCGCAGCAATGGTATCGTACTCGATTTTCTTGTGTCTCTATTTTTTTTATTAATGCTCTGTTTCTTGAAATGGAAGGAAAAACATAGCAAACTACTGTTGCGACCTTGTATTTCAAATGTCAATGAGACCGGAAAACATGAAGCTTATTTGAAATTTGAATTTGAAAAATTGACTCACTCGCCAGGGCCGTCACCGGAGCCGTCACGGAGCCGATGATTTTGGGCTGTACTCGCCTTCAGATCCATGTCTGTGACTGTTTCTATCTCTCTCTCTCTCTATCTAGACTAATTGAACTGCTCTTGTACAATGAGGAAATTCATCTTAAAACAGTAAAATTTTAAAGATCTATTATTTGCAGCCATGTATTGGATATTTGGATTTTACTCTTGATTACTAAATTAAAATTGAAGCCTATTGACAAAACAATGTTAGTTGAAAAATTCATGTACGGCCTAATATCTGCAAGGCCACAAAATTTTAAATTCGTTTGTTGAAAAATTTATGTACTGTCAAATTTTCAACTCTCCGGCAACGGTTCTGGCGACGGGCTCCAACGAGTCTCCAGTCAGTGGCGAGGAGCCGAGGACGACCGGAGAAGTCGGTCGGAGACGAGGCTGGCGAGAAACAACCAAAATCCTCACAATGATATGGTTTTGAAAATTTGAAGTCTGGCTAGGGACATTTTCGTCTTTTTACTTTAAATTTTAACAGATTCTGTCAAAAATTCTAACAGCATGTGTTATCTGTCAATTAATGATCTTTGGGTGCAGCTCACTGTCCATTTTGTAACATAGGGTAGTTAAGTGTCTTTTGGTGATTCTTTAGTGTAGTTTTGTGCCTTTTACCTATATTATAAATCTTGTAATATTAGATGAGTTGAAGAATTATATAAATAAATAGTTCAGGATATATATATATATATATATATATATATATATATATATGTGTGCGCGCGCGCGCGCGAGCAAATGGGTTTGATGTTATTATATCCGTCACTAATATATAATTGCTACAATTTTCTGTTGTTACACTTTTGCTTAAACCGTTTTTGGTTCATGGAGAACCAATCTTTGCATAACATCTCCAGATCAAAGCCAAGTTTACGTACACCCAAAATAAATGACATTTTGGCAATGATGACGATAGCATTATAACGATAAATAATATATGAGAAATATGATCTACAAACAAAATTGAATGTAAAGCATGAGAAATGTAATCAAAGAGATGATGTTTTCTGGGGACTAATGAACTACAGAATACGATTGAGATTAATCAACATTATTCTGAAAACGAAACAACCGAATGAATAAAATCTATTGGACTAAGCAATTGTTTTGCACACGCAACAGACTGAAATTAATCTAAAAATGCGAAATAATACCCAGATCAAATCGATGATGGAAAATAAATAATGTTGCCCTAGCCTGGATCCGTTTGGTTTATTTGATCGAATATTTGAGGATTGCGATCAGCAGCATGTGAGGGGGGGAAGATCAGAAGAACAATTCTGGCAAGAGGAGGAGCCACATTTGGTTTTCCTGAAGAGCCTGCTCCCAAAGACGAGAAAGCCGAGGGCGTGGCCAGCGACGGCCACAAGCAAGACGCCGACGTTGAAGGACATGACGGCGAGCATGACGACGTAGGCGAGGCAGACCCTGAGGGCGTGCATGAGCGTCTGGACGATGCCCGCGACGACGTTGCTGGTCCCGGGGCGGATGAGCCTGGCGTGGGAGAAGCCCTCGACGAGGAGGGAGAGAGCGAAGACCATGATGAGGGCCAGGAAGTACATCCCCGTTCGCATCCCGGGCCACCCGGTGAAGAGAATGATGCCGTTGGATCCCCAGTAGAAGGACATGTGCATCATGCCCATCCTGTGCCGGTGCATCATCGGGTGATCGCCGTACGGAGATGACGCCATGTGGCTGTCCATACCCATACCCATACTACCATGACCGTGATCCATTTCCAAGCTCACAAACAATACACAATTGATTAGGTTTTTTATTACTGATGAGTGTTTTGGGAATAGGGAAAACGGTATGCAATTTATATACAGCCGATATAGATCGTACACTATTATTGTTTTGTTTGTACAAGTACTACTGCCTATCATCATGTTTTGCAGTACGTACTCTAATGTTATTGTTTTTTTATTACATTTTTCATTCATTCCTTCCTTTACATTTTATGTTTATTAATATTTTTAAGGAAATGAAATAATTTTCTTATAACAATTCCCTGACCATTTCGATCATGTCTGAACTGTTGGAGTGTCATTACCGACAAAATAATTAGTGGAAACTCGCCGGGTAGGTTGTAAACCCTAGCCGAACCTAACCGGCGAGATGTTGCCGATATCTCGTCGGCTAGGTATGATAAGTTTTGGACATAATCTGTCCCAATTTCTCAGTTTCCTGTTATCAATTACACCCGCAAAAATCTGGCAATTCAACTAAATTATAAGCTGCAACTAAATCCTAAACTGCAATTGCAGCGATCGAAAACAGATATTTCTTAATTGCAAACCAATTAAAAGTTGAACAATAAATGTGTAATTACAAAACGTGAAAAAAAAATCGTACACTAGGAAACTACGGGAGTTGCCCTAACCGTTTTTCCTTCTACGCCGTCTTCTTGAACCTCTTGCTCGGGCGCGGTCATTCGTCGGTAGGTGCTGGAGGTTACTGTTGTTCCGAAGGCAGTCCCGGCGAGGTAGTCAACTGCGTCATCATCTGAGATGGAGTCAGGCCCGTAGTCGGTGTCGGCGTCGGAGTCTGGGCCGGAAGCTGCATCTGCATGCCACCTGGCAAGCCGAAGCTCACCAGGTGATCCCGGATAGTGGCAAGAACCTCGGCCTTAACCCGAGCATCGATATCGGCTTTAAGACGAGCCTGCTGATCGTCGAAACGCCGTTTCAGCTCAGCTATCTCCCCCTCCGCAACAGCAGCTCTGGCGGCCAATTCTGCCTCTCTCTGGCGAGCCCTCTCCTACATTTCCGCCATTCTGGCAGCGACTGCATCATCTATCTGCTTAGCTGACGTCGCGGATGTATGGGCAGCACCTCTCGGTTTCGTCGGCTGAAGAAACTCGCCGCCCATGCCAGGAATAATACACCCCCGCTTCTTCTCCGTGCCCATCAACCGCTGAAGGATTTTGCCCTCTACATGCTTCGGGACCGAATATTGTTCTCCTCTGCCAGCCGCTTCTACGACAAGAGCTTTGTGCCGCTCGATCTCGTCCTTCACTTTTTGGACTTGCAAACGAAAGTGTTAAATTGTATGACATACATAAAAATTTCGGTAAATTTATAAAGAAATTGAAATTTTAGCGTCTCCGGGTCGCTGTCTTTTTCGAAGACGCGCACGTAAGTTTCCAAGCTCGGAAGGAGAACTCCAGCCTTCTGTTGGAGTAGAGCATGTATGTCGAAGGGCCGGGAACCACCACTATGCTTTTTCCGATTCTCAGCGAGGGCTTTCGTTTTTCCAGAAAGTTCCTGAACGAGCGTTAAGAAAGTATTATTAAGTATTTGAAAAACTTAAAGAAAATATTCTACGTCTTAAAACATACCTAATATTCTGGACTCTCGAAGTAATCGTACATCCAATTCCATGCTTGCTCTCGGTCTATGAAGTCTTCCGGGACCGGCCTCCATTTTTTCTCGTCGTAGACCCTCCAGCAGTCTCCCATAAACTCCACGTAGTGCCTCTGAGTATGGAAAAGGAGCCACTGATAAACTCGATTTGGCGCTACGTGGTAGCGTAGCGCGCTCTTCAATGAAAATAGGAATATGTTAGTTCAAATATATTTTGAAATTAAAAAAATTTAGAAACTTATTGTGAGAGCTCCCCGTATCTTACACTGCTCATCGAAGTCCAGCTTCTGAAACGTCAGAGCGCGAGGTAATATACTCGTCCTGATGTGACCGTCGATGAACCGGATAATCTGGGAAGAGTCAAATTCGGGGTCGTTGTTGATGAGGATGTGATTTTTCTCGAAGTCCCACATGACTAACATGGGCCCTTTATCTATCATATCTTGGAGTTTCTTGCACTTCGCAAGCCCATGCGAACATGTCTTCGCCTCATGTGGCCCACTCATATATCCTTCTTTGTACGTGTTATTCAGCGACTTGTACCGGATGTGTCGTCCGGAGCGCACAGTCGTACCGCACGTGTTCGAGCCGTTCGACTCTGCTTTAGGAATGCACGAGGGAAGGACTGAGCGAATAATGCACTCAATCAGCTCATCCTCGTGTTCAGGTGCCTCATCCAGAACCGAACCACCCCGCTCGGGTCTGTTTACCTCCTCCTGGGCCGGTGTACCCTGTTGGGACCGAGTACCCTCCTCGGGTCTAGTACCAGCCTGGGCCCCATTTTCTACTCCCGAATCCTAGGGCCCAGTTTTTACCCCCAAGCTCTCAGGCGGTGCCAATACCGTAGCATACCGCCGGATTTGGTCAAAATACTTCTCCTTCAGTGTCTTCTGCCCTTATTTCTTCTAAGAGCCATTTCCTGCGTGGGCAGTAACATATGTATTAAATAACATGATATTTGCTCGATAACTATTTAAACAGAAGCACAATCCAATCTATTCACGTTCTGTTGAAGTTATATACACAATATATTCAATCCAATCTATTGTACATTCCAACTAAAGATATTATAACTACCTTAAACATGGTATCACTATAAATCATGAACAATGACATATGAAAAGCGTTATTTTCCAATATATATTTAAGAGAATGCAATACTTTGAGTCACTTCACAATTGCTTTGAGAATATAATGCTTTAAGAGAATGCAATGCAATCCAATTGATCACTTCACAAGTCAATACATACAACTCACTAATAGACACTTATTATCTTCTTTCAAATATTTAAAACCAAAAAACACATTCAACACCTAGGTCTTAAGCACATTCAAAATGGTAAGTTCAAATTAATATTTAGTTATTAATATATAAGACTTATAGCTATTACTCACCTAGTTCTAAAATAAACACCTTATTTATCTACTACAAAAATTAAATAATAAGAGTTTTAGTTTTTTAATTTTCTACTATTTAGCTCATGCTATTGTACATGCCAACTAAAGATATTACCACTACATTAAACATAATATCACTATAAATCATGAACAATGACATATTTAAAGCGTTATTTTCCAATATATATTTAAGAGAATGCAATGCTTTGAGTCACTTCACAGTTGCTTTGAGAATGCAATGCTTTACAAGAATGTAATGCAATCCAATTGATCACTTCACAAGTCAATACATATTAATATTGAAGAATTCATATACATCAAAACTAAAAAATTCATATACATATTAATATAGAAGAATTCATATACATATTTCTCACACACCACTACCAACGTTGACAAATTCATATACATCAAAACCAAAAAATTAACAAAATTAATAGCATTTGCTCCTAATTAATAGAAACCAAAACCCAATTATCTGAAAACACAAACCCAAACAGTTGAACCTTAATTTCTGAAATTTGAAGCCTAATTTCTTAAATTTGAACCCAAATTTGAAGAAATTTAAAGCTAAAATTAAAATCTCACAATCAATTTCGAGAATTTAATTCACTAAACCCTTAACCATACACTTACCTTGTCGGGAAGTTGAAGAAGAGGTCGACCGGAGATGGAGGAGACTGGAGCCGATGAGTTTAGCTGCTCTGGTTGGAGATGGAAGCGAGGAGCAGATTTGACAGGACGGGAAGAGGTTTTTCGCCAGGACGGAGGCGAGGTCGGAGCGAGGTCAGAGACGGAGATCGACGAAGATGGAAGTCGTCGATAGTCGGAGAGGGAAGCAGAGAGAAAGAGCAAGAACGAGAGGGAAAGTGAGGGAAAATGTGTGTAAGTGTTGAATATGTAAAAAATCATTCCCGGCATGATTTTGGCAAAATCTCGCCGGCTAGGTGGTCACGTGCTAATGAAAATTCCACATGACCACCTAGCCGACAAGACTTTGGTGAACATCTCGCCAGGAGAGAGTTGATATTTGTAAAATATTCTTATAAATATAAATTCTTTCCCGACGTGTTTTTGACCAAATTCTCGTCGGAAAAGAGTTTAGATTTAAAAATATTATTATAATTACATTTTATAATTTCATATATAAATCTATAATTGAATTATACAATTGGGGTTTAAGGATTGCTTGCAATATAAATTTAGAATTAAATTTTAATTTCATAATTAGGGGTTAGGGATAGAAACTCGTTATATGTACACGTCTTTCGACTAATCCAGTACTTGATCGAGGTCGAATTGAAAATTAAATTGTTCGAAATTTTACCCGACATAGAGAAAAATATTATTCGGTTCCATCCGTAAGGTTGGATTAAAAAAAATATTTTGACAATATTGAATCGTCTTGAACGTAGAGTTTTAGAGTTATGGGAAGTAAGGGTTTACTGTTGGGCCCGTATACAGTTGTCCACAGGCAACCGATAACGCGCAAGTGCACGCGGTCGTTACAAGTAATAATTTCTGGTAAGCACAGGGTCGAATCCACATGGACCAATAAGGGTTAATTCAATTTAACTAATGCTATTAAGTGTAATTTAAAATATGTAATTTATAGAAAGGTTTGATGATTTATAAAATATATACGCTTGGGAGAGACTATTCAGTACAGAAAACCATGGATGCTAGGCCACTGAATTATAATCATGTCACAATTTCGGAATGAATTCTCATGCACACACTTGAATCCTATGCAAACATTTATACTAACACCACCTCTCGGTATTGGTGTCAGCCTAGACTCGAGAAGTTTGATCATCCCTCTCGGGTAGATAGACACCACGAGTCTGCATTAGCACAACAATAATGGAATCGGGGTTCCGAAGAGTTGAACCCCGACAAATTAAAGCATGTCTATCACCCACCGGCCTTCTCAGACACGACAACGTGACTCAAACAAGTAATCAATATTCGTCAATACCAATCACAAGCATTAAGTACTTTAATTCACCCAAAAGCATGCATAAACAATTCAATCCATAATTATAAAATCATCACAATTCAATTCAAGACCTAGCATCCATGATCAAGGGTATTTAGCCCATGATCATGGTGCTAGAACCAAAATTCATAAAATTAAATACAGAAATCGAGTTTGAGAAGTAAGAACGAAGAACCCTAAAACCCAAAAGGTTGAAGAATATGAATCGTTGAATCCCTCTCGATTGTAGCTGTGTAGTTTGCTTGATCTAATGAAAACACTTCCTTCACGAGAATTGTAGATCTTTTCGTCCTCTTCAATGTACATAGAACATTTGCTCGATTTGGATTTCGGATGTGGAAGTTATAGCACTTTCAAGTCAGCTGGTCTGCAATCCCAATATCTATTTTAGTGCTGCCTTTCAATGCTATTTTGAGCTTCTTCCCATGAAATTAAGAGAAAACTTCCTTCTTGAGAGTTGTAGATCGCCGAGTTATCTTCGATTTGATCTAATTTTGGGTCACCTCGGATTAAATATGAGAAAGTTGTGCCCTCTGAAAGATTCTGCTGCGATTTTGGCTCGGTTTTGACTCTTTTCACATGTATTCTGCATATTCACACCAAACATACCCGAAGGCGTAAAAGTGGCATAAAGATCAATAATTTAACACATCGAGAGTGAAATAACACCTAGAATGTGGGTAATAGATATCATAAACTTACATTCGATGCGACCGCATCATTTACATACCCTAAACATACGATGTTCACATCCTGAATGTAAGAAAATTGAATTATAAAAATCGAAACCGTTAGATATGTAGATTGTGATGGTTTACCTATGTAAATTAAATTTTAGCCAAATCGAACCACATGATCATAGCCGATAAGTCGACTGAGTATTTAGTCAACCATAAAAGTCAAAAGGTGAACCATGATTGTGAAGAATGCAACTGGGAATATACTTTCCAAATTGCATAGAATCAAGTTGATATCACATTGGAGCTGATGGATTTCTTGCACCTTCAGTTCCCTAAAACATAACCTCTGAAACCATCGAAATAAGTCCACTAAGGTATCCGCCAGGCACGACCCAACATATGGTTGGATGATTATCGGGAGAATTCGCTGGAGTAACACATGACAGTTGTGTGTCTTCAATCCGTAAAATTTGTTGTCCTGGACATTCACTTTACTTTTTAGCTGACCCGCATACCCGCTTGGATATTTGATACCATCAATTCTTTCAAACACTTCGCCCCGCTTCTGAGGCAACACAGTGAAATCAGAGGAAGGTCGACTGATGCCCATATATGAGAGAGTTGCACGGGCATTTGCATCATCCTTGGTCTTTGACTTAAAGGCCAAGTACGGTGCCCATGAAATTATCGCAAACACTTTTCTCGATATGCATGACATCAAGAGCATGCCTAACCCGAATTGACTTCCAGTATGGGAGCTGCCAGAAAATAGTTTCATGCGTACAACAACACGGAACCCTACCTTGTTTCGGCACTAACAATATATGCAAACTCTGCACTGAAAATTCATGAAGTCTTGTCTGTCTGAGGACTTCCTCCGATGAAGGTGCATGTAGGGGTGGTCGTTCTTCTATTGCCCCGTTAAACTCACGAGTCTTGAATCGGTATGGATGAGAGGTGTGTAACCATCAACGGTGTCCGAGATATGACATTCTACGTCGACTGTATGTAGCGTCGAGGTCGTTAAGGCAAATGGGGCATGTCTTGTACCCCTTTACCAGAATTCCGCTTAACATTCCCAACCCTAGATAGCCGCTGATTGTGTACATCTCGCTGCACGCATACGAAATTACTCGCAACTCTTCCGATCATACGTTGAGACACCCGTGCCCCACAATACTTTCAGATCGTCTATTAATGGCTGCATGAACACGTTCAAACACTTACCCAATGATTTTGGCCCGGAAACCAGTATCGATAGAATATTGTACTCTATCCTCATGCACATGGATGGGGAAGTTAAGGGGAATCATTACCACTGGCCAAATACCGTGAGGCGTAGAATCGGGCCTGAATGGGTTAAAACCATCGCTCTCTAGAGCAAGACCAACGTTCCGGAAGTCTGCAGCAAATGTTGGGTATAATTGATCAAACTCTTTCCAAGATACGCCGTCAGCTGGATGGCCAACGTTGTTTCTGTCTCTAACCCTTTGCTCGTGCCAACGCATTTGGTCGGCAGTCTTCGTTGACATGTACAAACGCTGGAGCCGCGGAATAATAGGGAAGTACCAGATAATTTTCCTTAGTTTCTTTTTTTCTGTTTCCCGTCTACCCATTTAGATGTCTGACAAATAGGGCAGAAATTGGCATATTTGTACTGTTTATAGTATAAGATGCACCCGAACTCGCAAGCATCATAATTGATACAATCCATCCCTATAATCTTCAACATCTTCTTCGTTTCGGCATATGATCTAGGGTGGAAATTTGGCGACAGGTGCGAATTTATGTAAAACTCGCAATTCATGTCAAATGCTATGTTTGAAGTTGCTGATTTTTCCTTAAGGGTCATCAACTTCAAAAGTAACTTCAAACATGACAAGTTAGACCCTAGATACAATGGGGTATTTGCAAGATGGGTTAGTTCGTCATACGCGTCCATCGCTGCTTTTGTCGTAGGGTGCTCACCCTCCACTATATCTTCACCAAAGTTTTCAGCCCACTGGAATAAATCCTCCACAAGCTCCATAACAGGATCGACATTTCGACTACTTGAATCCTCGTCCCATCGAGATTCTCATCCCGCACCCAAAAATGAACTTGCGTAATGCAATTCAACATGACAGATCCACACAGTGTATGTCGAAACCATGCCGTATTGCCATAGGTGGGTACATATTGTATTCTCGTGTTGGACAATCATATTGTGACAGGATTTGCACGGGCATATATATCGGTCGCAACCATGTTGGAATGCATTTCTTTAGATAAACTTTATGAAATTTTTGACACCGTCCATATACGCTTGCGACCTTTTATTTTCTATATCCATCCACCTACGACGGTCCATAATTGACAGATCTACATACAATACAATACGTGATAATTATTTTATGCATATGTATTACTACACGTAATTAAAGGTAAATATCCACAAACAAAAGTACGATTATGAACCACACGGTCATAATTCATAGCATATAGTTCACCAAAATTTCACTAATTCATACCCTAGTTCACCAAAATTACACGTATTCATAGTCTAGTTCAAAAAAATTTCACTAATTCATAGCCTAAGTCACAATAATTCATAGCAATGTCGAAATATCATAGCCAAATTAAATTTCATACCAAATCGAAAACCCAAACTAACCTACAAATCTGAAGATCGACCAACGGGGACGACAAGATTAGAGACAACGAGAAGAACTCGAGAATCGGACTAGTAATCTTCGACTTTATATGCACTCCAAATATTCACCTCTATCAATATAAGTCCAAATCATCCTTCACAAATCAAATTTTGACAAATGAAGTCATGCATAGACCTTTTATAGAATTTTCAGAACCTTTTGCCGGCACAATATCTCGCCGAGAAAGGTTATGACCGTTGATGGTCAACATCCGACTGTTGACAGTCAACGACTCCAACCCGGCGAGATATTTCAATATTTTGCCGGGAAGGAGTTTGTTGACCATCAACGGTCGGATGTTGACCGTTGTGGTCAACATCTGGGCGTTGACGTGTGTAATCGGCCCAGCGAGATTTACAATATCTCGTTGTTTTGGTGAAACAAACCCGGCGAGATAGTGCGCAACATCTTGCCGGGAAAGGTTATGACCGTTGTGGTCAACATCCGACCGTTGACTGGTGAAACCAACCCGGCGAGATATTGCATATATCGCCGGTTAGGTTAAACCAACCCGGCGAGATTATGAATATCTCGCCAGGAAAGGTTTAACCTAACTGGCGATATATGCAATATCTCGCCGGGAATAAGCAAATTTCCAGTAGTGTATATATATATATATACATACACGAGAAAATGTCACAACACATTTTTAATTAAACACAGTTTGCACCTAGACTTCTTAATCAAAAATGTGATTTTTAAGGGATGGCAAAAAAACCTAAACCCAACGGGCACCCGGTGAACCTGCACCGATCAGAACGGGTGAAATCCGAAATTTTTCGTGTTCGAATTTAGATTTTTTGACCGGTTATTGAGCGAGTGCAGGTTGACTTATACCCGATTTGATTTCACCCCGCACCCATACGAATTTTAAACAATAAAATTGTATAAATATTATATTCTTATTATAAAAAATATTTATATGAATATAAAATATTTCTAAATCCTAACATATTATCACTATCGTCTTTGGTCTTTCAATTGAAACTCTACTTAGAGAGTGATATCTTTTGCTTGGTTGTTATGGCGATGCCTGCATTGTCCAATTTATATTATTTTATATGTAATTTAATTTATGCTTAGAGAGTGATGTTTGTTATGTTATTGCTGGTGTTACGTCCACATATATGTTATGTTATTTATAATTTTGATTCAATTTATGCTTAAATATTATTTTTGCAGCTTTATGGATAATGATATGCAATCAAACAATACTTCGCTTATGAATAGTGCTAATAAGTCTACAAACCATAATCAAACCGACAATCCTCCATTACCGATGAATTTTGAAAAGCAATCAACAGCTTAACTTTATCAAGATGTTTCAACAAGTACAAAGGTTGATTACAATTTGGATAGAAATGTATTTACCACTACACCATTTGGGACAAACGGGCTGTGTGCATTGGGAATGTACGTAGCCAATTCGTAATGCGTACACATATGTACTCGCCGCCTCCTCCGCCGACAAGCTCACCAACCCAGTCTCAGGTGCTCGGAGTCGCTGATCGAGAAATTGGTGTTGTCATGTGGAAGATCTACTGTTTTACTTTGGTTTTTTTGAGTTTTGGACTTTTTCTATTTGAAAACAGATTTAGGGGATGACAGTTTCTCTGTCATTGCCCATTTTTCTGGGTTTTTGTTCTGCACTCTTTTGGTCTTATTTGAGTTATGGGTGTTGTTGATTGTGTAAGGTTAATTGTTATAACATATAGCTTAATTGTTTTAAAAGTTCAATCTTCTTCTCTAATTCTGCTTCTTCTCTGTTTGAGTGTGATGACAAACCGTAATTATTTCCCTCTTTTGTTTTGGGTTTTGGCCGAGATTTTGATTTGGTCGAGATTGAGATTTGGCCGGGATTTTGGTGTGATTTTTTTATTATTTTAATTTATTGAGGTTGCGTACTGTAAAAAACGCAGCGGGAATACGGGCTGCGTACTGTACGCAGCGCGAGCATGCTTGCGATGCGACTCTGTTGCTGCGATTTTTATGGGTTTGGCTACATACTTTGCATGCAACCAAAAAGTCAAACTGGTGTAGTGTACACTGACAGTAAATGATTGAAAAACTAATTATATTAAGATTAAAATTTTAATTGAAAATGCTTCATTCTAACTCACTTGTATTAAAAGGAAAGTTGCATCATATACGTTGTTGTCTCATATCCTCAATATAATTTTTCAAGCTGGTTTGTTTATTATCCCTCAAGGTATTGAAAGAGTGAGAGAAATTGTTGCATTTTGAACTACAAGTCCAAAGAGTTAAAAAGTTCGATGAGACAACACGTCAATTGGATATTGCAAGCACAAAGAAATTATCCATTGAATGTAAAACAATATGAAATTCTACTTATTTGATGCTGAGAGTTGCCTTGACACACAAAGATGTATTCTAGAGGTTGTCATTTAGGGAATAATTGTTCAAATGTTGTCCAATTGATGATGAATGTGATTTGGCTCAAGAAATACGCGATAAGTTAGAACTGTTTTATATTGTGTCCGGGAAGTTCTCTAAAACTAAATATCTCACTGCTAACACATGGTTCCTGAATTTTGTGGCATGAATATTGCTTTACATTTGTGGAATACATCTTTATGTGAGTTGATATGGTTTATATAACAAAGTTTAAAAAATATTGGCCAGTCATTCATGGAGCTATGTCTGTTGTTGTTATTTTATATTGAATCCGAGATTCAAGATGAAACTCTTGGAGTTCTTTTTTTCTCAAATATGTGGTATTCAATCTACTTTAGAGCTTAAAAAGGTAAAATCACTTTTCCATGAACTTCTTAGGGAGTATCAAGCCAGAGATTCTACAAGACAAGACCTTAATGCAATGCAAGGGTCTAATGAATGGTGTTCATCTACTATGATATGCAATGTCATCTCTAGTTTCCCATATGATAGTACAATGTCTGCATTTGATTTCTTGGTTAGCGAAGCGGATGATATGATATTGACGTCTCAGCTAGACCATTATTTGTAAGAGAAAAACATACAGAGAAATGCGAATGTCGAATTCGACATCTTGATTTGGTGGAAAAATAATGGGTTTACGTGGCCCAATTTGCAATAAATATCTAGAGATTCTCTAGTTATTTCAATTTCAACCATTGCTTTCGAATATGCTTTAAGTACTAGCTGACGTGCCTGATAAGTGCACCGGTCGTCTCAAGTAATATCGGGAGTAATTCGTCCTAGAGTTATCGATCCCACATGGAGAGCATGTCTAATAAGGTGCGAACACTAGGAGCTTAGTATCCCTATTTGGGTCTGGTTGGTCTTGAAATGTGGTGGTAAATAAAATCCAAACTCAAGCAATCAATTATCAAAATCTTCACAAATCAACAAAAGAAATCTCACGAAAATTGTAACTAAAAATACAAAGTTCTTAAAACGATCAGGGGTTCGGGAAACCGGGGGATTATTAATTAACAAATTTTATAGGACTTGATCATTCATTACGGAAAAGATTTTAAGAAGTGATCAAGTATTAAGCGTTCCAGACCTACCCGAATTCTTCATGGAGTTGTACCAAGGCAAGAAAGAGTCGAATTAATAACATTAATCAGACCATTAAATAATATTGTCCTAATTTAATTCATCTTAAAGGCCATGTAGGAATCTCCACCTTTCAGGTTGGTACCCTATACATGTAAACCGTGCCTGTTGTCTCTATACCATGTAAGTTCAGTCCCTAAACGATATGGTCCACGTAGGTTGATTGTTATCGCCTCTCTTCCTAAATTTGATCTAAACTCAGGACTACCCAGCATAGCTAATTTTAAGTTCACGTTTAGAGACTTAATCTGTTTCACTAACCCATTAATTTAATCTCAAATTCGTTAATTTATCAAGTTTATACTCTCGTTTATCCCTTACTCCAACCTAGAAATTTAGCTACTCATGCAATTAATTACAAAAATTATCATCTCGGGGTCACAAATCAACATATCAATCATGCAATTAAAAATAAAAACAAATCTCATACGAAAAATAATTCCTCAATTTCGATTTCCAATCCCAACAATACAATCATGAAAATCCCAGCAACGATATGAAAATAAACCCAATACTAAACTACTCAAATCTCAACAAATCGCTTCCTCAAATTTTTCTCTTCATCTTCTCTTGATCATCCACGATTCCTCTCTTCTCCTAACTCTAAAATCTCTCCAAAACTTCTCCAGTATGGCTAATGAGTAATGATTTTTGAAGTCTAGGGGTGGGTATTTACAGGAGGGGTGAGAAGGATTCGAAATTTGAAAATACACGATTTTAAGAACTTTTTTGAGCAGCTTGCTGGGTGGAACCTGGCAGGTGGGTTTTTTTCTCGCGCACCCTCGCTGGTTGGACATGGGTTGTCGGGTTGGTTAAAATCTGTCGACTTAACCTGGCGTGTTGAGGCCGACAAGTTGCTTGGATGGAAATATGGCCTTTTCACTTCTGTAGCCCTTTGAGTCTTCTTTCATTTGGTGCTGGTTTCATTTCAATCAAACCTCTGGCGAATGAGTTCTCTCTCGCAGAAGATTGGTCGTCGATGTTGAAAACGGGAATTCAGGCATCCACTTCGTTCCCTAAAAACATGCACTTATAGATCTTAGATGAAGAAAGTTCCTTCATCAATTTTGTAGATTGTTGAATCCTATTCAATGTAGTGGAGAGAGTTAGTACGAAAATGTTGGAAGTACACTTATGGCAAAGAAGACATTGTTGTATTTTTCATTGACATCGCGTTTGCAATGGTTATTTTTGCCGCACCGAGACGCCTGAGTGGATGCGCTAGCACGGGGAGCGGGAGAGGGTGAATGATTATACATTCGAACATCCATCCGACGCCGAAGACTAGATTACGTTTGATGTCATACCCGACTTTTTTCTCCGGAGATCCGTAACATGCGAATCGTCATTGCAACTGACAGTTTCTGTCCGTTTGGTCGTTGACCGTTGATGGTCTACGACTCTAATCCGGCGAAATATTGAACTCTCGCCGGGTTGGAGTCATTGACTAACAACGATCGGATGTTGACCATCAGCAGTCATAACCTTTCCCGGCGAGATATCGTGCAATATCTCGCTGGGAAAAGGTTCTGAAAATTCTATAAAAGGTCCATGCATGACTTCATTTGTCAAATTTGATTTGTGAAGGATCATTTGGACCTATATTGATAGAGGTGAATATTTGGAGTGCATACAAAGTCGAATATTACTAGTCTGATTCTCGAGTTCCCCTCGTTGTCTCTAATTTTGTCATCCCCGTTGGTCGATCTCCAGATTCGCAGGTTAGTTTAGGTTTTCGATTTGCTATGAAATTTTAATTTTTCTATAATATTTCGACATTGCTATGAATTTTTGTGACTTAGTCTATGAATTAGTGAAATTTTGGTGAACTAGACTATGAATACGTGTAATTTTGGTGAACTGGGCTATGGATTAGTGAAATTTTGGTGAACTATATGCTATGAATTATGACCGTATAGTACAAAATCGTACTTTTGTTTGTGGATATTTACCTTTAATTACGTGTAGTAATACACATACATATAATAACTATCACGTATTGTATTGTATGTAGATCTGTCAATTATGGACCGCCGTAGGTGGATGGATATAGAAAATAAAAGGTCGCAAGCGTATATGGATGGTGTCAAAAATTTCATAAAGTTTATCCAAGGAAATGTGTTCCAACATGGTTGTGACCGATATCTATGCCCGTGTAAAACCTGTCACAATATGATTATCCAACACGAGAATACAATACGTACCCACTTATTGCAATACGGCATGGTTTCAACATACATTGTGTGGATCTGTCACGGTGAAGTGCATAACGCAAATTCGGTTTTTGGGTGCGGCACGAGAGTCTCGACAGGACGGGTTTTTCAAGTAGTCGAAATGTCGGACTAACGCGTCTTGCGAACACCCCATTGTTTCTAGGGTCTAACTTGTCCTGTCTGAAGGCGCTTTTGAAGTTGATGACCATTAAGGAAAAATCAGCAACGTCAAACATAACATTTGACATGAATTGCGAATTTTACATAAATTCGCACCCGTCGCCAAATTTTCACCCTAGATCATATACCGAAGCGAAGAAGATGTTAATTAATTTATATTATATTATAATAAATAATAGATTAATTTATTAATTATTATTTATAATTAATTATTGATTACTGATTATTTATAATTAATTAATGATTTTTTGTATTGAAAAACTATGGTTAAACAGAAAATTTGAAACCGGTTGAAAATCTCGTAATACATCATTAAGTTTGAATTAAAATTAAATTTAAAAAAATTGATTTTGCAAAAAAATCACTAAATTAAAGTTAATTAGTTTATTTATTGTAGTAAGTTATAGAGTAGATTGATTTATTATAAAGGGATAAAAGAAAAGGCAATATCTAATTAATATTTGATATATAAAATTTATATATTTTTTTAAAACAATATTATAATTAATTACATATATAAAAATATATTAGTACTTTTTTAATACATTTTTTTGAAAATACTTGTTTAATACTTAAATGGAATCAAATATACCAGATCCAGCCATTTATACCATATATATATTATTACTTATATAAATATACTCATTTATATTCATTTTTGCCTTAAACAAAGTTATTTGGAGATTGCTACAGCGCATCTCCAAATTTGGAGACGTCGTGTAGCAAATATGCATTTTTGCATACGCATACCTGCGTTGGAGAAGAAAGTTTCTAAATATGCAAATTTTTGCATATTTTGAGATAGGGTTGAAGAAACCCTCTATAGCCCAAGTAATCAAATACCGTAGAAATTTCCTTAAGAAAACAATCAAATATCGTCTCCAAAATTTCGAGAAAACTGATTTATACCCTCATTATTATTTTTCTCCTAAAAAATAATATTGATGGTGCCTAAATAATAATAATAATAATAATAATAATAATGGAAAATCTACCTACTATATATATATATACACTAGATGATTTCTCTAAGGAAGTCCGATTTAAATAAATTATTCATATACGTATCTGATTAGTGATTAGGGAAGTTCAGAATTTCCAGTTTTCTACTTCTAATAATAATCTGGAATTAGAAAGAAAATACAAAAGAGTAAGAAACATAAAAAGGTAACAATATACAGAAATAATATTTAATTCTCAAAACAAGTCTTTTGCATTGAAAAAAAACTGATATTGTGTCCCAGTTACCTATATATATATCCAAGCTCCCGCGCCTCGGTCTCAAAAGCGATCCAGATCGTTCGAACCTCGATCCCCCTCGGTCTCAAACAGCGATCCAGACGGATCGAACCTCCCGACTATACAATGGCAAGCCATAATAACTGTGGCCATCACTCCCACGGACCGACCTTAACTAACCCTAACCAGGCGGCGCCTCTGCCGCCGCCTCCCGGGGGCAGCAACCACGTCCTCAACATGCCCGGGCCCTTGCCTGCAAACTCCCCTCCCAAAAAGTCTCGCTGCTGTTGCGCACTACTCTCATCATCGCCCTCCTCCTCCTCCTCTGTGCCGCGGCCGTTGCCATAGCTTTCTACTTCTTGGTCATCCTAAAGCCCCCGCACTTGGACGTCTTATCCATATCCTTTTCCGACGAAAACACCTCAATGCCGCCCTCCGCCTTAACCGCATTGTCGGTCAATGTGTCATCTGCCATAACTGTTACCTTATTCGCCAGCAACCTCCACCGTCACTTGGGAATGTCCTTAAGCCCCAAACATAGTCACATGTCGCTATCATACGGTGATGTGGTATTGGGTGAGGGTATTTTTCCGGGGTGTGACCTGCCTCAAATGTCCGAGATGATGCTTGATAGAGCCTCCCTGACCCGAGCAGCCGTATCGGGGATCACGGGATTGGAGAACGATGAAGCCCTCGGTAAGGTACCGCTGGTTCTGAAACTTAGGGCTCCCATAAGGTTTAAGGTGGGGGTTATTAAGACATGGAATTTTATAGCCAAAGGCAACTGCCGTTTCACGGTCAATCAGTTAACGGGGGAGTCCAAGATTTTGTCGCAACAATGCCGTTTTGGTGTTCATTTTTGGTAGAGGCAGTGAAATAATATTCAGGATGTTATATTTCTTTTGAAACCAAAATAATGTATGGTTTATTCTGATATTGCTATTATTATGTTAGAACAATTTTCATCATCATTAATGTGATGTTCTATTTCGATCAAAATTATTGCCTCTATAGTATGCGAGCGAACAATGCGAACACGAGGCCCTTGGATGGAAGGGAGGCTCAATTCTAGACAACACGGTTGAGGTGGAGGGCGTTATGTTGGGGTGCTAGGCAAAATTACCCAAACCCGACTAGGAAAAACATAGTAATATTGGGGTAAATAAGCGGGTATTTAGTTGGGTTAAAGTCGGGGTGACCAGCACCTGCCCCGGTCTATGTTTTAAAAAAATAAATATATTATATTTATATTTAAAAGAAAACATTACTAACTAATTTATTTTAATTAAGCTTCTCAAAAACAAATTATTCCCTTATTAGGAATTTCGTTCTTTTGTTTCTCTATCTATATACTTTTTTATTAGGTTTGATTTTTTGTGCATACACGGTTTAATAATATCTCATAATTGATTTGGTTGTATAGTGAGAAAACATTATGCACTAGGATTTGAAGACTCCAAACACAATGTTGTGGTAATATTTTTCTTTAAAAGTTAGAATGGACCTTGAATTGATTTGGGATGTGACAGTAGTTATTTCTTTCAAATTAGAATGTGTCTTGGTTTAGTGTTTGCTTTATACTTCATACACATTATCATGAGATTCTACATACTTATTTTCTGGTTAAAAGATGATTATTGAGTGATGATCGTATAATACATAATGGGGTATGAGAGAAAATTGAAATAACGTCTGCTTTCAGGGCGGGTTCAAAACTTAAAAAATATACGTACCCGTTGGGAAGAGTTTCGGGCTGGTTAGAAAGCAAAATACCGGAGAATAGAACGGGTTCGGGATAGGAGATCTAATTTTGGGGTAGGGTCTAGGACTACTAGACCGGCCCCAACCTTAAGATTAATTTTTCCATTGCTCTAAAAAAATGTTATAAATGTTTTGGTATAAAGTTTTAACTGTTTCAGTAAGATCTTGAGTGATTTGAAAAGTGTTGAGTATAGTGTTGGTATAAAGTAACTTTTTTGGTATAAAGTTATGACTATTTTGGTATATATAAGGTTTTCCCTGTTTTGATAATTATAAATTTAGTTAAGGGAAAAGGACACTTTTGTGCACATAAATATACACTTTTGACACTTTCATACCCTAATTTTTTTTCTCTTTTTTCCATACCTGAATTTCATGTTGGGACAATAATTCCAAAATACCCAAAATACTCATGAATTGAACCAAAATTCAGGGTACTTCTGGACCATTTTTCCAAAATATCAATGAATTGAACCAAAATACCCATAAATTGAACCAAAATTCAGGGCCATTTTTGGTAAATAAATGGCCAATTGTCCCAAAATGAAATTTAGGTATGAAAAAAGAGAAGAAAAAAACTGTTTTAAAAATGTATATTTAGGTGCACAAAAGTGTCATTTTCCCTTTAGTTAATATAGTTATAGCTATAGTTATAGTTTTCATATTACTTAGCTTATTATAAAATATTTATTTGATATACAATTATTAAATTGATAATATTTAATCATGATAGTTATAATTTTACTAACATGTAGTTATGATAGTTATTTAATTAATATCAAATAGTTATGTTTGATAAGCCTTGACTGATTATGAAAAACTGAAGGGGAGAATAAACCCTTCATCAAAAAAGTGTAATGAGGGTTAAAATTGTATAAGGGGGAAACTGGTTGCAACAAGGATTCAGACTAATTATGAAAACATAACGATTTTTATAATCACTCCAAAACCTTAGTCACCCAGTTTCAACTGTTCTAACGAGAGGCTTTAAATGATTGTTAAAACATAAGGGGGAGAATAAACACATAGGAGAAAATGTCTAGTAGGAGTTAGGTGGTCATAATGGGTGAAGACCCTCACTCACACGGTTTCAACTACTATAACGAGGGGTTTGGGGTGATTATGAGAACCTGAAGGGGAGACTTGACCGTTAGGAAAAATAGTGTAACGAAAATTCAAACTACAACAAACGGGAAAACTGGGTGAATGAGGGTTTGAACTTATCATGACAACCTATCACTCCAAACCCTCTTTCACCCAATTTCAACTACTGTAACGAAGGATTTCAGTGATTATGACAACATGTGAAGGGGAGTAGGGAGGCACTAAACCCATAGAGTAAACGATATGCTAGATTTATGTAAGGACTTGTTTATGTTGGGGTTTCCCTGGATCTATGCATAGCGGAAAAAGGAATTCTAACAGGAAAATCCTGTACAAGACCCTCTTGCCAACAATAGATGAATCAATAGAATCCTAGAATCGAGAAAGTCTACCTCTTGTAAACAAAATGAGTAGCTTTTGAGCCCGACGGCTGCTAGACCCCGTAGACCCCTCTTCTCACTTGATTCCCTAGCTCCCAATGCAAGAGCTAAAGAGGTTTTGATGTGACTAGAAAATGTTGCACAGGGCATAAAGTGGCACTCACCCTAAAGCCTCTAATTATAGGCTTTGGATGATGCCTAGGGTTTCCAACTCGTCAAACTAGGGTGTCGATCGACACCACCAAGGTGTCGATCGCCACCACCCCGCGTGTGGGTGTCGATCGACACCCCACATGTGACGTGTGTCGATCGACACCCTACATGTGGTCAACATTTCTAATTCACACTTAACCTAGTTTGAACCTCTAAAGTCCCATCGAGTTGCTTTAATTCTTGCTCTTGGCGTGTGACCTTGTAAGCTCGTGACCCATTGACAGATCGGCGTGAAATATCATTTCACCCGATCCATCACCAGTGGCCTCTAGTAAGACGTAGTGATTACCCAATGTCCACGAGGTATCGATATATGCTCTGTCATCTGCATCACTAACCCTTTGTTTTTTAAGGCATATACGATCGAGATGAGGCATATAGCTGTCATCCTCATCGATTCGATCGAGTTCCTTGATCTAGAGATGAATGAGATGTAACTGGTGCGGCCGCACACTTCCTCGGCCATCCTTATCAAGTGGCCCATAACTATACCCTTCACCACGTCTCACTATGGGGAAACAAATCCCTTTGGACGCAACGTGCGCTCCCACTACAGCCCGTCCAAGAGCCAACGATGTCCGTTATGACTACCCTGTTACATGCACCGTTAGGGCATGTCATACTCATGGAGTGATGGCATGTGAGCCACTCGCTCCAAGGTCTTAAGGTTGTGATCACACGGCGACGGAGTATGCGTTGGTGACTTAATCTATGCGCCATACTCCAAGTCGAGTCATCTGATACGATCTTCCAGATGATATCCATGATATAACTTTGGTAATCCCATTATCATAATAAGTAGAACTTGATCATAAGTCATCCTCACGCTAGTCACCTATGAATAAGTTTTCGACTAGGGATTCGTCAAGCACAATTTCGTAGTAACTAAAGTATCTACTATTAGTGATGACACTCAATAATTTTGCAGGCGTGAAGATCCTTCAAGGAGTTGTACCTCTCGATCCTCACTTTCTCTTTAAACATCTCTTTGATCTGACACATCATCTCAAAGGGATTGTTAGAGAGTACCATGAACTGCTTCTGGAGGTCGCCCTTCATGCAGCCCAACATTATGCATGCAACTTCTATAAAATCACTCAAGTGCTTTTGGTATGCAACTTGAGCAGCCCTAGTTGAACCTACACCTGGTTCCACGGGGAGAGTATTGTCAACAATATACTTTCTATGCTCGTACTTCAGGACTATCCTCAAGTTCCTTTCCCAATCAAGGAAATTGACTCCATTGAGCTTGATCTTGTCCAACAAAGATCTCAATGAGCCGTTGTGATGTGTTTGTTCTTTAGCCATTTAATCTACACGAAAGAAAATTTTAATCAGTATTCTGTTTAAATTTAAATTGAAGATCATGAATTAAAACACAATCGTTTGATTCTAAGCCCCTTAGAATCTGACCAGGACCCTTGATTAACTCAATTGAAGTACGCAGAGGCGCACTGCTCCAATCGAGCTATGTAGGTAGGAATACCATTCCAGTTACATTTCATGTAACTTCTGGCTAGGTTTTGTACACAAGTCTACACGGCACACCCTATCTGATGCCCTAGCTCGACCTTGGCCGAGAAACGTAGTCAAGTCAACCAAGTGCCAACTATGGTCGAGTTCCTATGTGGCTGCTCTGCGAAGGCACACAACATTCACATAGAACTGACCAACTCATCATAACTCACATTCCCGTGAATGCTACACGAAGGCGCACCCACCCACGGTTCCGGTAGCTACTTTGAGTGTTAACACTTGGGTGGCATCTCACATGACTCAAAATTATTAGTGAAGTTGTTGTGTTTATAGGACTTAATTGTTTCCAATTCAATCATCTTTTGAAACCATCATCTACATTACTGCAACAATGTTTCATTAACCAAATTACATACAAAGGTGAAAAATCCAATTTTAATCTTTACATGTGAGGTGATGAATTATCATGCATTCTAAACATAAATAAAACATCCATTCATATACTTCTCAAGTATATGACCTTAGCATGCATATCTAATACACATACATAAATAAATTGCACAAAATAATTACCCTTGGACTAATCTGGTTCTCTCGAAAGAAACATGGTTGGTCACCCTATGTGGTCTAACAAGAACTTAACCTAGAGACTATCTCCGGTACTTCTTGCTTCACACCTCGGGTACTCCCACTGGCTCCTGGATTCCTCCAACTCCAATTGGTTCACCATTCGCCTTAGCCGCCTTCCGGTTCATCGTCCTCTGCTAGGTCCCATTACAAAGTATACATGGTTTGCAGACTGGAATGAAATAAATAACAAGACTGGAATTTATATAGCGGCTACGCAGACCGCAAAATTAATTACAATTAAACTAGCGGTTCGCATACCGAAAATAAAGCAATTAAACGGTCCAGGGCTCTTATTTCGTGCCAAACCAAGCAATTAAAACATTTATGCATGTTATCGATCAATATATTATCAATCAATCATCCATTTACCGGTTTTATCTTGCCTAATTATTTATCCAGTTTATCAAAACCGGACTGAAAAATCGGTATATCGAAACTCTACAATCTGTAATTTTCAATAGAGAGCTCGCCACGGGGTGCGCCACGGGGCCATGGCCACAAAGTGGTCACGCTCCGTGGCCTGTGACCAGAAACTGACCACACCCCGGCGCCACGGGTTTGCCATGAATGGTCGCACCCCATGTCTCACAACCATTTTGTGGTCACGCCCGTGGTCTTAGATTCTCTATGGACATGTGGCCATTGGCCACGGTCTGTGGCGGTCGTCTTTTCCGTTTTCCAGAGAATTCACAGATGCATTTTTGAATCAGAAAATCATGCAATAATTATTTCTACGTTGATCACATCATACATATGAAATGAAAACGTTAATCTAGCATGCAACCAGCCTATGATACCACTGTTAGGAATTATGGGGTCCAAACAATACGCAGCGGAAGCAATATATACAAAACCATAAGCATAATCCCTTACTAGATCATGCAAATTACTAAAAATAACGTAAATGGGGATTTCGAAAAGCAACCTTTGAAGATCTGGTCGAATCACCGTGTTGAGGCTTTACCCACCCTCTACCAGTATCCACACAGTCACGCCGTTCTTCGAAGCTTGAGGATTGAAGCCTGCTAGAACCTCTTCTCCTCTCTGTGTTTGAGCTCTGAGTGTAGAGAGAACTGACTTGCGTTAAAAAAAATTAACCGTTCCCAAAAGAGAGGACGCTCATAAATAGGTTACGATTCGGTTCACGCTCGCTGAAATTTCGTTCCACGATCAGCGACACTGTAGCGTTTCGACTCGCCACGGACCCTGCCACGGGCCGTTGCCAATCCTAACCACACCGTGGCCCTTTTCAAGTTCAAGACGCCACGGTCCGTGGCCAATTCCTTGGTTCGGCCACTGGCCCCATGGCCAATCACTTGGACACGGTCCCATGGTCAACCTATCCACGGTGAACCTTTCACCCGCCACGGCCTAACCTTGGCTTCGCCACGGACCCGTGGCCAATGGACACGGTCTTTGGCTCTTTGCACTTTTTCTCCTTTCACCCATATACTCCCACTAGCTTTGGGTCGTTCCTTTTGTGTGTGACCCTGTAGGCTCATGTCTCGGTTGGCAGATAGGTTTGAAATATCATTTCAACCTATCTATCATAAGTGGCCTCTAGCAAGACGTTATGATTACCCAACGAGCATGAATATCGATTGATTCGACTTAACCATATGTCGTCTATGTCATTATTCTTTTATCACTAGATATCCTGATTGATCATAAGACATAGAGTCGTCACCCTTATTTAATCAATCACTGTTTCTTGATATGCGAGATGATTGAAAAATGATACCCCGTATCATGTGCATGGCCATGCGTTTCCTTTCATTCACACTCATCAAGTGGCCTAAACAGATATCATTCCCATACCGGAGTTGAGGGATACATTCCTTAGCCGTCTTTCGTATCACTCATGCAGCCCGTCCCCGAGCCAATCATAACCGTTATCGATATCATCTTACAAATAACGTTAGGCATATGTCAAATCTCGGATGTTGACTACATAACGATCACAAAGACCCCTTGGTCTAAGGATACAATGACAAGCCACGATAACCGAGTATCTACATGACTGGATCGATGTCATATATTCAGGTCGGGTTGTCCAATATCATTTCCCAAATGATATTTAGATCTGACTCCGGCAATCTCATCGCCAATGATCAGTAGAGCGTGATCATATGGAGGCATCCTCATACTGGTCACTTCTTACGAAGCTTAATGGTCAGGGACTCATTATATGTGATTCGTACAATCTACGGTTCTACTATTAGTGATGATACACTCAATGATATAGATTAAACCACATATAATATATCACTACAACACAATAGTAATATGAATGTCTATTTTATTAATTGCAAACAGATTATACAAACTATTATAGACTAGCTTTGTATTGGGCTAGGGCATAAATCTAACATGAACAAAGCAAGTTCTTCCTCGTGACACTACTCCATGAAATTGGCTTCTTCTTTTTCACGATTTTCACATTCATAAGCAAAGTGTCCCATCTCGGAACAGTTACAACACCTTTCCTTTGCTTTGTCAATCCTCTTCCAGTTGTTTCGACCACGACCACGCCCTCTGCCACGCCACGAACTTGGTCCTTCATTATTCTTTGACTCTTGGGCCTCCCATTGAGTTCGAGTAAACAGGAGCTTCTCACTTTCTCTTTCCTGACTCCTCTCTTTCAGTGTTGACTCGAACGCTCTCAACTTCCGAACAGCCTCTGCAACAGTCATCTTAGTTAAGTCCCAAACTATTGAATAGTACCTACAATAGGTAGAAACCGATCTGGGACAGACCGAAACAACTTCTCCACCCCCAACACTTCTATTATTACTCTCTCTAACGCTCAAACCTCATTCACAACGTTTGTCAACCTTAAAGAGAATTCTCTTATGGACTCTAACTCTTCCATAAGCAATCTGTCAAATTCTCGTTTGAGTACAAGAACGTTTGCTTTCTGGACACGATCCTCCTCAATTCTCATCTCCTCCAAAGCCTTCCACACTTCCTTAGCTGTCTGCTTATCTACTATCGACATCATGACAGTAACCGGGATTGCTTGGTAGATCACAGCTAGAGCCCACTGGTCTCTTTCTTCAGTTACAACGTCTTCTCCTTCGATCGCACTCCAAACTCCAAGAGCACGCATCGTTGTCTTCACCTTAAAGGCTCATAACACGTAGTTGATATCTGTTAGCATAGGGTACGTGACTGAGAACCCTTCTCTTACTTGGCTTCTAATAGAAACCGAGCCTTCCACAGACGCTTGAGCCTCAACCATTGTTGAGCTCTCCACAGATCCCTTCTTTGATGTTTCGTCCACCATTGTTTGTGAGTATTAGCCTCTGATACCAATTGTTGGATCTAAGAACAAATCACAAAACAAAATAGAGAAAGATCAATAGAACCGGATACATTTCTTGGTTTATTTCATGCCTATTTATAGGCTCCAACTAAAACTAATAAAACAAACTAGGAAAGGGAAAATACATGACAATTAGGAAACTAAACAAGACACGGCAAATAAAATAATCAAAAATAAAACTAAGACTCACTATTAATATAATAGGAAATAAGCCTATTCTATATGTGAGATCATTGGCAACACTGTAGTGGGAGGATTTTGGAGCCACTGCGGAAGGAACTTGGCCCTCGAGAGTACCAGTGAAAGAGTTCCACTTATATGCAAACCATTTTTTGGGGACCAGAGGATAAATGCAAGGTGCTTGAGGCATGTATGGAAAGTGGGCATTTTATTGGAAAATGGTTTAGTGAGAGATGAGATAGAAAAGGCTGTGAGAATGCTAATGGTAGATAAGGAAGGTGATGATATGAGTGTTAGAGTTGTGCCTTAGCCCAATGTAATAAGTCATCTATATTGTAATGTTTTATAATTTTGGAATAAATAAAACCGGCATTATATTACCAGTGTGTTGTAGTAATATATTAAATGTGTCTTACTCTATATCATTATGTGTATCAGCAATAATAGTACAATTATAGATCAGAGAGAGTCATATTTAATGAGTCTCTGGTCTAGCATGCTTCATCAGAAGCGAACAGTATGAGGATAACTATATATGATCACGCTCTACTGATCATGGCAAGGCGAGTGCCGGAGTTAGATCATAAATATCATTCGGGAAATGATATTGGACGATCCGATGGTAAGTATGTAGCATAGATGATGTCATGAGCATACTTATATATCGTAGCTCGTCAACGTATCCTTAGACCAAGGAGTCTTTATAGTTACTATGTAGTTGGTAGCTCAGTTTGACGTTGCCTAACGTTACCTGTAAAAGGGTAATCATAAGGGCTCTGATTGGCTCAATAACGGATTACATGAGTGAACGAGTAAGACGGCTAAGGGATTAATCCCTCATGCTCTGGCATGAGTATGATATCTGTTTGGGCCACTTGATGAGTATGATTGAAAAGAAACGCATGGCCATGCAAGGAGATACGTAGTATCAAGGTTTTCAGTTATCTCACAGATCAAGAAATAGTGATTGAAAAACAAGGATGATGGCTCTATGCCTTGTGATCAATCTAGATATCGTGTGATAAAGAGATAGTGACATAGGCGATATGAGGTTAAATTGAATCATCGATAATCACGAACAATGGGTGATCATAATGTCTGACTAGAGGCAACTTATGATGGAAAGAGCAAACTGGTAATTTGCACCAATCTGCCAACGTGTCGTAAGCCTAAAGGGTCGCACACTTAAAGCGATAAGTATGGAAAACATGAGAAATATGAGAATTAGTAAAAATTCACTTTCCTGCTTTAGTTAGACCAGAACGGTCTAGACTAAGCCAGAACAGATTAGACAATTTCTAGTCTAGGTGGTAAACTAGACGGTTAAAGAAATTGGTCTAAGTGAATTATAGGCTTATCTAAATTAAGCCATTTAATTATAATTTTAAGTCTTATTGGGCTTTACAAAGTTTAATTAAATGGGCTTAAGTGATTGGGCTTGAGGCCCTTTATGGTTTATTAATTTTAATTATAATTAAAATTAATACAAAACCTAAAAGGGAAAGGATTGGATTGGGGAATATATTATATATACCCTAAATCACTCCCCTCTCCCCTTAATCTACCCTAGCCGGCCAATCCCTCCTCTCTCTCTCTTCTTCTTCTCTCTTGCCTCCTTCAAGTAAGAACTAGTAAGTCTTGCTTGAAGGTCTTGATCCCGAGATCATCGCATCGCTTGTGTGAACTTGATAGAGAGCACATCCTTTTGGTTTTTCTTGTCAGGATACGAAAAACACCAAGATAATATTTAATTCATGTATGATTTTATGCTGAATTAATCTGCATGAAGATCTTAAATTACAAGGATCCATGATTTAGTTATGCTTCCGCTGCATTAAATTAATTGATTGGACCCCATGGAATTCCTTCAGTGATATCAGAGTCTAGTTGTATGCATGATTGTTTGTGAGCATGAATTACATGAATTTATTGCATGATTAGATTCCTAGATAATTTATTTATTGCTTTGGGAACTGATCGCATGAAATTGGAAAAATTAAATTTTGGATTCTTTGAATTAATTTTTCAGAAATAATTAAGGTTCGGGACTAATCCAGCCGAGCCTAGATTAGCCCTAGGTCGAGCCCCTTGGGTCACCATGGAAAGCTCTAGGACTAACCATGGCCGACGCCATGGGCCGACCAGGTCGCGCCGCGGGCGACCACAGTTGCTGCCGCGGGCGACCAGGGTCTGCCTTAGGGTCAACCATGAAATGGTCCGCGGGCAGTCCATGGGTGACACCTGGGCAGACCAGTTCAAGCCCTGGGGTCATCCCTGGCAACCTTTGGTTGACCGCGTGCAATTTCCAGGCCGGCCAGGTCAGCTCGCGCAGGCGACTACAATCCCCTATGGGCGATTCGTGGTCGAGCCATTGCGGTCCGACCGGTCTCGGGCTTGAACCGGTCAAATCATTGACGGTTTGTGAGAAATTTTAAAATTCTAGTTTTAAATTTCAGATTCGGTTCAGTTTTGATAACTCGGGGAAAAATTGGTTTAATTTCAAAATCAATTTAAACCATCCGGTTTCGATAAAACGGATAATATTTCCACGATTAAGCAAGATAAAATTGGATTAATATTGTTGTTTGATAACATGATGTTTGGTAACATGTTGGCTGACAATATGTTGGTTGCCACATGATGCATAGCTGAAAGCCCTCTAGATGTGAATGGTTAATTTCAAGTTTTTGCAACCTGCGAGTTGCCAATTTTGGGATTGTAATTAAATATGACCTGCGTGTCGTGAGTTGTTTTAATTATATTAACCAAGTAACGAAGAACGACACAAGATAAAGGGAATACATGGAGCCAAGAGGAGTCTTGAAGACGGTGGGAGTTCCTAAGAAGGCTCGAAGCCAGTGGGAGTCCACAAGGAGCAAGCAAGTGAAGATCTTGAAGAATTAATCTTTAGGATTTGTAGTGTTGCTAGTGTCCTAGGATCCTATAGGATGGGCTTATCTATGCATATTATGTACGTTTATATATTTATGAATGTATGAATTTATGATTAGTTTAAATATATCGAATGTAGTTTAGACTATCACCCATATGCAAAGATTAAAATCGAATATTAATCACCCATGCATGTAATACGGACTTGAATTTGTTCTTGCATCGAATGTAGTTGATGACTCCAAATTAAAGATTGTGTCAAACGCAATAAAAGTATTAAACACATAATCGCAAATAATAACAAGTCAAGCGAGATACCATCCAAGTCTCGACCCACAGAAAAACTTCAACCTATGAGTGTGTGCGCCTCCGCGGAGCATTCATAGGGAAAAGGACATATGAGTTGGACAGGTTGATGTGGGTGCGTGCGCCTCCGTGTAGTAGCCACATCAGTTCTGGGTCATAGTCGAAACTTGGTAGACTTGTCTACGATTGTCAACGAGGGCTGGCCTAGGGTATCGGATGGGTATGTCATGTACATTCATGTACTAACCCTAGCCAGGAATTACACCGAATGTAATTGGATGGGTTATTCTACCTTGGTAGCTCGTTTGGAGCAGTGAGCCTCCGTTCACTTCAATCGAGTGTATGCAAGGAATCTGGTTCAGATTCTGAAAGTTTTTCTTCTTCTTTAGAATCAAACTGTTGTTTTAAATCTTGATCTCCAAACTTAAATTTAAGAAATACTGATTAGATTTCGTTTCTTCGTGTAGATCTAAATGTAAAACACAACACAAAACAAAAGTAACGCATTGAGGGTCCTAGTCGAACATGACAAGCTCAAAGGCGTGAACTTCGTTGAATGGGACAGAAACTTGAGACTAGTTCTCAAGTATGAACGTAAGGAATATATCCTTATCCAAGCCCCACCTTTTGAGCCAGCACTGAACGCCGCTAGGCCACTAAGGGACGCTTACTAAAAATTCCTTAATGACCAGATTGACGTGTCATGCATTATGATGGCAATATGGTGCCAGAGCTGCAGAAACAGTTCATGGACATCTCTGGTGATCCTCGTGCCTTAATGGTCGAAATCAAAGAGATGTTCAAGGAGAAAGCTCGTGTCGAAAGATATGATACTTTCACAGAACTAGTTTCCTGCAGGCTCAAAGCTGGAGCTCCTGTCAGTCCACATGTCTTGAAGATGAAACGTCTTCTTGAGCATCTAACAAGACTTGGTTATGAAGTTCAAAAGGAAATGGCTGCAGACTTTGTGCTGCAATCACTTCCTGAAGCATATAGTGACTTCTGAGTTAACTACAATATGCACGACATGAACAAACCAGTGACAGAACTCCATGGGATGCTTGTGACTGCAGAGAAGAATCTCAAGGGTAAAACCAAGGAGGTTCTGATGGTCAACAAGAAGGTCAGCTTCAAATTGACAGAGATAAGGGTAAGGCCCCGATGCACCTTGCAGGAAAGATCAGACACCCTAAGGGTCCAAAGGTTCAAGCAACTCCCAAGGTTGTCTGTCATAATGGTAAGTATGTAGCATAGATGTTGTCATGAGCATACTTATATATCGTAGCTTGTCAACGTATCCTTAGACCAAGGAGTCTTTGTAGTTACTATGTAGTTGGTAGCTGAGTTTGACGTTGTCTAACGTTACATGTAAAAGGGTAATCATAAGGGGTCTGATTGGCTCAGTAACGGATTACATTAGTGAACGAGTAAGACGGGTAAGGGATTTATCCCTCATGCTCCAGCATGAATATGATATATGTTTAGGCCACCTGATGAGTATAACTGAAAGGAAAAGCATGGACATGCAAGGAGATATGTAGTATCAAGGTTTTCACTTATCTCACAAATCAAGAAACAGTGATTGATAAACAAGAATGACAGCACTATGCCTTGTGATCAATCTGGATATCGTGTGATAAAGGGATTATGACATAGACGATATGAGGTTAAATCGAATCATCGATAATCACGAACGTTGGGTAATCATAATGTCTGACTAGAGGTCACTTATAATGGAAATGGAAAACTGGTAACTTGCGCCGATCTGCCAACGTGTCGTGAGCCTAGAGGGTCACATACTTAAAGCGATAAGTATGGAAAATATGAGAATTAGGAAAAATTCACTTTCCTGTTTTAGTTAGATCAGAAGGGTCTAGACTAAACCGGAACGAATTAGACAATTTCTAGTGTAGGTGGTAAACCGGACGGTTAAAAAAATTGGTCTAAATGAATTATGGGCTGATCTAAATTTATCTATTTAATTATAATCCTAAAGATTTAATTAAATGAAGTTAAGTGATTGTGCTTCATGCCCTTTATGGTTTATTAATTATAATTATAATTAAAATTAATACAAAACCTGAAAGGAAAAGGATTGTATTAGGGAATATATTATATATACCCTAAACCACTCCCTCTCCCCTTAATCTACCCTAGCCTGCCGACCCCTCCTCTCTCTCGCTTTTTCTTCTCTCTTGCCTCCTTCAAGTAAAAACTAGTAAGTCTTACTTGAAAGTATTGATCGCGAGATCATCGCATCGCTTGTGTGGACTTGATAGAGAGCACATTTTTTTGGTTTTGCTTGTCAGGATTCGAAATACACCAAGGTAATATTTAATTCATGTATGATCTTATGCCAAATTACAATGATTCATAGTTTACATGAATATCTTCAATTACAATGATTCATAGTTTAATTATGTTTTTGCTGTATGAAATTAATTGATTGGACCCGTGAAATTGAATTGAGGATGAGATCAAAGATTTGAAACAAGAGATTGAGAGCAGTATCAGAGAAGGTGGTTTTTCCTATAGTTCCTAGTCAAAGTTTGTGGAATTTATCATGTGATTCAACACTTTCTATAAGATATTGGGGGCTCCAACCAAGCATATCAGAATTAGGACAAAGAAACTATTAGCATTTACCGTTATTGAATAGCAATAGCACTTTAAATGCTTGTTGAATGTAAAGTTCTTGTGATTCTCTCTGCCCTAAAATAAAGTATCTTATTCACTTACTAGTAAAGATTATGGATCATGGAAGTTAATGTCTGACTTTTCACTGCATGCATATGATCTAAAGATGTTATTGATAGATACCACGTAATTTCATCCATAAGAATTGGGCATCTATTTTAAGACATTCAATTCTAAGAATTTGATACTTGTTTGTACAAGGAGTAATATAATATTATGTGTACATCCAACAAATTGAGTAGGGGTGGGCAAGGTTCGGAACTGGACCGAACTGCTTACCGGTTCCTAATTTTAGGAATTGGACCTGGAAACATAACATAAAGAGCCGGTTTGGTTTTGGACCCAATCATTCAGTTTTTGTTTCATGGTTTTACCCATCAGAACCGGTTGATTCTCAATTTTTGTTAACTATGCGATTTATGACCCGAATTAAAAGATTTTGATCATAATTTTTTAGACAAAACTTGAAAAAAATCATTATTAAGAGTTCTGAAAAACAAACGTAAAGACTTAACCATTACAATTATAAAATTTGCAACTAAAATCTTATACAAGATAAGTAACATATCCTTCTCACCTCGATAAGATAAGTAACTAATAAGAGAACTAATTCGAGTTTAGGAGGGTAGCTAGTGGTTTTATATTCTAAGAATCAGAATTTGAACTTGAACTTGTGTCTAATTCTAACATATTCAGTGGTATATTTATACACCAAAGGTCTAGTTCTAGCAAACTTGAACTTGTGTCTTTCTCTATCACCAAAACGTACGACTTTGCAGAGTATAAATAATATAGAAGAGGGTAAACAAGAACACAATAGTTCTTGATATTGGATGATTCAAAATTGAAGAGAAAGATCATCTATTTATTGTCTCATCTCTTACACTTCTTGAATTCTAAGAGTAAATACTCAAATTAAAGACAAAAATGAAAGGTTGTAACCAATACATTCAAGAGAATTAAACCACATTCAAAAATTGAAATGACAACTCAATTTTATTCATTAGTTAGGTTAATATAAATTGAAATCATATAATATAAATTATATGATATGATCTTAAATCATATATTATCAAACACTCGCTCTTGTTAAAATTCCGACCCCTAAACATGAGGGTAAAGCTTGATAAAGGATGATAAAGGATCAACTAGAAGGGGGCGGTGTTGTTCAGTAAGTAAATAGTTTTGCTCTTAAGTCAGTTTTGTACCCATTGTCAAGTCATAAAATATCTACTTTTTTGTAACTAAGATTTCAACTTCGATTCAATTCCTACACTCATTTTTCTTGAATTGACTTTGTTTACTATTTCTCTCTTTCCAGCAGTACAATTCTTACACGTCTTCAAATACGTTATTCGTAATGCTTCTTTGCTTGAACAAGAACAAGATTATTCGAGATTCTTTATTCATCATGTTAGAGTATAAAATTATAATTAGTCCTCCAACTATCAGTTTAAGCTTTTAGTTAAGTTGTTCCTCTAATATGGTATCAGAGTTTGTATTTTGCGGACACGAGTTCGAATCCCAAGACATGTAAAAATTTATTTCTATTAAACTCTCTCTTCTATATTTGTCAAAAGGTTTACTCTTATTTTAAATGAGCCTTCATTCGAACAGTTTTGTAGTGACTCTAAACATAGACGGTTTATTTTGCACATAATTGTTATCAAACAATTTACGTGCACAGTTATATGCAATTAACATTAATAAAGCTGATAAACAATGTAACAAACAGGTCAATAAATAAATACAATAAAGGAAATTTTAAAAAAGCTCTTTAACCACTGAACCAACTCATATGTTAATTAATATATAACTTAAGATTAATAATGGAAAACCACTGTGAGTTAGCCCGTGGTATAGGGCATAAATAAAAATTTCGCTTTGGACAAATTTTTAACAGGGGCAAAATTTCACTCAAAATTTAATTTAATTAATAATTAAAAATAAATTAATTAGTAAATACATATAATAAAAATTAATTTGAGTTTGATTATTTTTAGTTGATTTTCAATTTAACTTTCATGTATACATAACCACGAAGTGAGAGTTTAAAAAAACTACGAAACGAGTCGGTTCGGGACTTACAAATTCTAATAGGTTGGGTTCGAGTTTGATTCGTTTATCAAACAACTCACTATAAAACTTAATATGATGAACCGTAAATAATTGGTGTGGTTGATGAACCGTAAATAATTGGTGTGGTTGATATTTTAATTTGAACAGAACCGGTATAATTCGGTCTGGTTGAGCTTTTAAAATGTTAAAATCGCTTGTTCACCGCAAAACTGAAACCGTATGTTACTTCACCTTACTTACACTTTTAATCCCATATTTTCCTTCTCTAGTTCCCTTTCTTTCCTCAGTTTCATCTTTTTTAATATTAAACTTTTACCCCTCTATTATGAACAATGATTTAGGTAAGGGCATTTTTTCATTAATAGGTTGTGATCAAATTTGAGAGCTATTAGCCCTATTTGATCACTTTTTTAATAATTATTTGGCCAATAAAAAGAATTTAAAAATCATGTTTTCAACATTTTAACTATTTTTGTTTAGAAAACTGTAACAAATTCATTGGGGCTTGATATGTTTTGGCTTGAAAGTGGTCTCAAAATTGATCTACATGGGAAGCCTATTGCTCTCGGTTGGTGCGGTGAAAACCGCAAACAGACCGAAAAAGCAAGCGGATAATAATAAACAATTATTGTAATTACTGATGCGATTATAGTTTTCATTATATTAAGATGATTGTGGTTAACTAATCATGATCACCCCTATCAATACCTCTTGATTAATATTATATATATCAAATCTTCCAATTTTTAGAAACGTAATATTTTTATTTTTAGAAATATATTAATTATTACTTTTAGTAAAGTCATTAATTTTATTGAAACCAAATCAAATTGACATCCCGAGAGTAATTAAAAAATATTTTGAAAATTAATTCTAAAGTAATTTCACATAAATTTTCTCAAGATTACCTCCTTTGAACATTACCAAAATCTCACACATCACTAACTGTATTAATGATGACATGAAATGTTGAATTTTTCCTTATATTAATGTTCAAATTCGGCTTCTGTTATGTTCTTGTTCAAATTCGGTTTCCGTTTCAACATACTTTTTTATAAAATAAATAATAAAAACTGATTCTAATATTTGTTTTTAAATATAAAATTTGAAACAGTTTTTAAACATCCTTTTTTATGTTTTATAAAAAAATTTATTTTTAAAAAATAATATTTTTAATACTAAAATCAGTTTTTTTATTATTTATATTATATGAAAAAAAGTTTGAAAATTAAGGGTGTGTAAAATTAAGCAATTTGTTCCAGTTTTTTTCTTCATTTTTCACACACTTATTTTTCAAACTTTTTAAAAATATATATTTTTTCCTATAATATAATAATTAAAACTGATTTCAGTATTAAAAAATATTATTTTAGAGTTAGATCTTATATTTACATCAGAAGTGGAAATGACTAGAGGTGTAAATAAGGCGAATCGAGCCTTGATTCGGCTAGGCTCGAATCGTGAAAACGTGTCGGTTTAAGCTCAGCTCAGGCTCGAATGAGCTTATATAATTAAGCTCGAGTTCGGTTCACATAATTTTTAATACAAATAATAATTAAAATTAAAATTATTATTGCATAAAAATATATAATTGATTACATACTAAACCAGTATCTAGTGTAGATTAAGTTTAACATTACTCTAAATTTATAATTAACATAACAATTTTTAGTGTATATTATTGTTTCTTAAGATATAAATTAACATAACAATTATTTATATTTTTTTATAATATAAATAATAAAAAACTGATTTTGTATTAAAAATATTATTTTGAAAAAAATAAAAATATATAAAACATAGAATAATGATCTCTAAAACCGTTCTTAATTTTTAATATTTTTTAAAAATAATATTAGAATCAGTTTTTAGTATTTATTTTATAAAAAAATGTTGAAACAGAAACTAAATTTGAACAAGAATATACACAACAGAAACTGAATTTGAACGTTAATATGAAGGCAAATTTGACATTTCATGTCATTATTAATACTTTAGTAATGAGTGAGATTTCGGTAATGTTCAGGAGGCTCACAAATAACTTTTATTATTTTAAGGGAGGTGAGTGAAATTTTAATAAATTTTGGGAGATCTGTGTGAAATTACCCCTGAATCATATGCTAGACAAATAGTTTAATACTTTTCCTCCATCCCGAAATAGAAACAGATACGAAGAAAAACCGTATTAATTAATTAATAATACAATAATCTAATAGGGAATTACGGATCGCCTATTATGTGATCCCTTCATTTCCCTGAAAAGTAGCTATTTTTTCCACATTTAGTGCTCGTTAATACTCACCATATAAGCGGTCATGAAGCCCCGTGAACATATAAATCTCCAAGAAAATGCAGAAGCATGTGAAGCAAGAAAAAGAGGTTTAGAGAAAAGCCATGAAAAATAGTGAGGGAGAGAAGCGGAAACAGGTGGTGCTATTGGCTCTACCATACCAAGGTCACCTGAACCCTCTGCTCCAGCTGGGCACCATCCTCCACGCCAAGGGCTTTTCCATCACCATCATCCACACGTCCTTCAACACTCCCAACACCTCCAACCATCCCAACTTCACCTTCTTGTCCGCCCCCGTCCCCGAGCCCGTCAACCATGCCATGGATTTCGCCTCTCAGATACTCTCAATCAACACTGTCTCAGAGCCGCCTTTCCGCAGTCTACTTGGCAACATGATCGAGGACAAGCAGCAGCAGGAGATTGCTTGTGTCATCTACGACGCCTTCATGTACTGTGGAGAGTCTCTCGCTAATCATTTCAACCTCAAGGCCATCGTCTTGCGCCCCACCAATGCGGCCAATGTCCATATTTACAACATTTACCCTACACTCAAACAACAAGGAAATATACCATTGCCCGGTATGTTTATAAACCAACATTTACCCGCCCTATAATCCTTGGTGCTCATGAGTAATATATATATAACATTTACCATACAGGTTCGATGGTGGAGGATCTAATAGATGGGCACCATCCACTTAGATATAAGGATCTACCCATTGCGAGGACTACCGCTACGCCAGAGGTCTACCTGAAACTCACAGATAATCTGCGCAACGTAGGAGGATCTGCCATAATATGGAACACACCAGAGTGCCTCGAGGAACAACTATTGCAAAAACTAAAACAGCAATACAAAGTCCCAAACTTCGTGATGGGACATCTCCAGGACATGTCCAAGGCAAAATTCAGCAGCCTAATGGAAGAAGACAGTAGCTGTATCAAATGGCTTGACAAGCAACCAAAGAACTCGGTTCTGTATGTGAGCATAGGAAGTGTGGCCAGAGTAAGCGAGAAAGAGGCGGCTGAAATGGCATGGGGCTTAGCCAGCAACAAGCAGCGCTTCCTGTGGGTGATCCGGCCAGGCTCGGTCGTGGGATCGGAATGGACAGAGCTGCTTCCACAGGGTTTCAACGAAGCGACCAAAGAAACAGGTTACATTGTGAAATGGGCGCCGCAGAGGGAGGTGTTGGCACATTCGGCGGTAGGAGGGTTCTGGACTCACTGCGGATGGAACTCGAGCCTAGAATGTATCAGCGAAGGAGTGCCAATGATATGCAAGCCGTGTTTCGGGGATCAGATGATAAATGCGAGGTACTTGAGTGAAGTATGGAAGATAGGGATATATTTGGAAGGCGGGTTCGAGAGAGGGGAGATAGAAACAACTGTGAGGAAGCTAATGGCGGAAAAGGAAGGCGATGATATGAGGAAAAGATGTATGGATTTCAAAGAAAAGATACAGAGCAGCATCAAAGAAGGTGGCTCTGCTCATAATGCATTGTCTAAATTGGTGGAGTTCATCATGTAATAAAAACTCTATTCTTGTCAAAACTCAAGCACGGTAAAATATATCATATAATTAAATGTATCATAAATAATATTATTTTGTAGGACTAGAAGGATTTTGTATAAGTATCGATTATGTTTTGGCATGGTACGTATTAACAATGCGGTTTATCATTTGCTGTAATAATTGCAATCATGTTCTGTACCAGCTAGAAATTATTTGCCATCAACAAGAATATCAAAGGGAAAGAGTTACACATGAATGTTTTGTGAATAACTTGCACAAGAGCTCTAGAGCTATGCATATGACTTGAACTATATTAGCAAAGATCCAATATGCATTCAAAAAAAAATTCAAATACTCGAGACTTAAATGGACCTTATATTGGTAGGGTTAGCTCTTGGGTCAGCCCTTCCGTTACTATTTTTTGCTAATCAAGTTTGCCAGAAATTTAACAATTATGGAAGATAATTGCATATTGTGGGTGAAGAGAACTCTTATGAATCCCACATTCATATCGAGTTTTTGCTTTTAGACAACGGGTTAGTTTATAAACGGTAAACAAGATTGATCGAAAGCAAAATAAAACAATTTATAATAATGTTACAATTTGTACTTCTAATGTCTAGAGGGTATAACATGAGCTACATCCGACTAAAAATTCTAATCTTGGTAACGTTGGATTAGTCATTTTTTCCTCTAAACCACCTTTGTAGTTTTAGTCAAGATTTATTTCTGATTGTATGGACTTTGTTCAAAGCCAAACATATTTGTCTATGGTGAGTATGTATTGTTATTATCCATACAATATAACAGGATTTACAGACCTCCAAAAATCTTATTTTTGGTTCGTTGGATTCTCCGTCTTGCCTTCTACGATTTTGTTGTTTTGTCAGAGCTTGATTATAATGGTAAGATCTCTGCTTAAAGCAAAACAGTTTCGTTGACAATACCGAATTTTGCAAGACAATTTTTCAATCTTTGTTCGGGTAGTTTCTATCGAGGCTGGAGACAGATCTCGTTAAAACTATATATGTCACGTACGATCATAGTCTCCTATGATACAACGATAGCATTATCGAACCCTAAATTCAAGAACAAATAATTGCAAACGCAAAAAATGGAAAGCATTTGTTTACTCAGCGCATAAGTTATTGTTCTCTTCATTGTATTTTGTTCCTTGACGTCTGCTTTGTAAATAACAAAATAAACAAAAAATAAACCGGCAATAATGAAGGTAAGTTATTTAAAAATCAAAACGGTGAAATGAATGTTAAAGCAGAAAGCAATTTCATTTTCCCAAAACAAAAACGTTCTTTTTTTTTCCAACTTTTGCTTCCTCTGTCACTCGATGATTAACATTTTCTCGATATTTGAGTGAAATGGTAACTAGAACCCAATATGTACGACCAGGAAACTGATGCCCAATTTGTGCAATTTTTGTGTTGTTAATGGGCCACTTTGTACGCCGTTAATGGACCTCATCCACTTAGCTTGAACAACTATGAATTTGTTTCCAAATTTCACATTGCCCATTTCTGAGTTACTTGCTATATACAATATTTAGGGAAACGTTTGGAGATCATAGTGTTGGTATTGAACATAGTTTTACTTGATTAATCATTTGGTGACTTGTGGTATAAACTTTTGGATCATATGTCCAAAGAAAAAATTAATAGATCGGTAAATTATAAATTTTGTATAACTTGAATTTTATTAATCTTGGTATTTGTGTTGAGTGTATTTAGGGAAATCACACAATACACTCACTTAGGAAAATAGCCACAAGAAGCACACTCCTTGAAGTTATACACACTGATATTTTGCGGCATGTTGATGTTCTATCATTTGGTGGAGAAAAGATATATCATCACTTTTATTGATGATTTTTCACGTTATGAGTATATCTATTTGTTGCACGAAAAATTTCAATTAATAGATACCTTAGAGGTATTTTTTCAATGAGGTTGAAAGACAATTAGAAAGAAAGGTGAAAAATTATCAGACCTGATAGAGATGGTGGATTTTATAGAAGAGTGATGAAAGTAGATAGTGCCCCAATCCATTTGCTAGGTTTATAGAAAGTCGTTGCATTTGCGCTTAATACACTATGCCAATAATACCGCAAGAAAATGGTATTGCATAAATGTTTAATTGTATTTTAATGTGTATGGTTAAGAGTATGTCAAGTAACTATTCTTTGCTCAAAACACTCTGGATGCATGATTTAAAATAATTGATGACTTTGTAATCATTAATGATTTAAGCCAATTGCATGTTGTTGTAAGGAATAAGTGATTTTCTGATTACTAATTATTTTCCGCTGCTTATTGTCGTGCAATATGATAATCGCACTGCTAAATGAATGCATTTATTTTCTATTGTTAAGTTTTCATTTAATTTGGTTAATTGTATATTATTATTATTACTATATGTTAACGTATGCTTGATAAAGCATCTATGTATTTTTTGATGCACAACCTTTATGTTTAAACAATCATCATAATCATGACTTATTTCTAGCTTTTGGTATTACTAACAGAAAATTTCAACAGCGCACACACGGACGTTTTCTCGTGCGCCGTTACAAACACGCCGTTACACTTTATAACGGCGCACATTAAACGTGCGACGTTACAAGTTTGACGGCGCACCGTTCAAAACTCCGTGCGCCGTTACAAGTTAACGTGGTCTGCAGTATCTGTGAGATAATAACAATCCTCATATTACTTATGGAACAAATCTGCCGATTGTCTCCGAATTTTAGTGCTTATCAATTTGTTTTGCCAACAAAAAATATTGATGTCAAATTGACCAATATCCAATGCCTATAATTAGCCTAGCCGGCTTCAGATACCTACAAACTTGACAATCAATTCATCTATTTAATTAATTAGATTCTCGGGTATATGTACTATCGTAATTATTGTTACCTTTTTATTTGCGGGGAGAGTATTCGTTCGGGCAAGCAGAAGTACGTAGGTAGCTAAAAACAAAAGCATGTTAATTAATTCATTCTTATTAATATACTGATTATACGGTCAATCAGGCAATGATAGGAGGCTATGTATGAGTCAAGTTGTATAGCAGCAATCCTACTGTGAAACCACTAGTTTTTCATAGGAAACAAACAAAAACAGTAGTGTCGTCATTGCAAGTGGTAGGTACTAGGTACGACCTGCTACTGCTATACTTAGTGGGGTTGTTCATCGGCTACAATATTCTTAATTATAATATGCATTTGCATCCTCATAAATCTTTAGGTACAAAACACACTATTATATCAAAAAATACATATATTTCTTACATAGATGATTGATATATTTATGTTTAAATTCTTATTCCCAGCATTTGTGTAAGAATATAGCTTTATACTGACTACATGTTAAACAATTATTTTTTCTCAACGAAGTGATTGAATTTTATTGAGGCCGCCAAAATTTTCGAAAAGAAAATAAAGATACGGAAGAAAATGTTAAAAAAAGACAACATAAAGGTGAAATTGAAATGCAAAAAAATCTGCAATACTTTGAGATTGAAATGTAAGAAAACAAAAGCGGACTAAAACCTAGACGACATTTGATCAGAACCCGACATTCAAGATTGGATGTACGTGGGAAGCTACCCCTTCGTCCGCGGTCCAAAAGATGCACCAGGCTACACACCATAAGAATCTTGCACATGGAGAGAAAGAAGACCAAAAACGATACCAACTCGGATCAACAAATTAGGGCACCTGATTTTGGACAAAAGAGACCCAAAACCAAGGCCCAAATATGTTGGTTGGGAGCCCAACAGACATTCAGTTGAGAAGGGGAGCCGACGCACCACTTCACACACCACGCGAAGACGAAGCGCCACCGTTGAAAGCTCCATCATCCCCAAACCGACAAGTCGCCAGACGAGACCCAAGGCCAGCTCCTGCGGGCCGGAACCCAACACGTCGCCGAAAGAAGACTGCCTGAGGAGAATAGAGAGCCGCCACACCACCACTAGATGAGAAAACTGACGTCACCGGACAAAGGGAGGCCAACATCTCAAGGCTTCGCCGCACGCACACCAAGACCCCTGCAGAGCATCGAAAGGCAAGCGTTTGTCGGCCAACACCGATGGAGCTCCCCAGCGGGAAACGCCACCTCCCGACACAGCCCAAGTAGAGCTGGCACCAGTTCCTCCGCCTCAGGAGCCCTTCACAGCCACCGAGCATCCTCAATCTTCACGCCATGGCACCTCCAAAGCCAGCCCGAGACCACCAGATTTGAGATTGAGTAGATCTGATTTGATTTAAGAGAGGTTCAGGCAAAGCAATAAGGTGTTCAAAAGCCAGAGGAAGAGAGAGGGGAGGGTCGAGGGAAAGAGGAAAGAGAGAATGACTGAAATAAAAAGGGGTCTTCGGAGCGCACAAAGCACCGCTGGCGACCAGAGAAACCAGCGAGGGGGAAGATTTTTTTTTAGGAGCGACGTTTCAGTTGCTAGATACACGTTAAAAAAATTGATTGCTTGTATTCCATACGCGATTTTTTACAAGTAAATTCAAAATTAAGTCACATTGTTCTTGGGGGGACACCGGAACGGTTTGATCCTTACACTATTAATGGAGAGTTCTGAGTTTCGAACTCCCTTTTGATAAGGTTTAAAAATATATTTAAGATGTGACGTAGTTAAAAAAAAATTAAGTCACGTTTATATAAAAAGAAGTGAAATCACATGTATTACTTTTTTGACGCAAGTGTTTTAATCTCAAGTTCATCTTCATGGAAAAGAGAGTTCCAGTTTATGTTTGGTAAAGGAGAGTGAGAATAATGTGGAGTATCTGTAATGCTTATCAATCAGGTTGAAGACAATAAATAAAATTAAGAATATGCTTGAGAAGTTAAATAAAGAAGCCTAAAGGCATAATTTTTTAATAATAGTAATGTTTGCACAAGGTTCAGAATCATATCTGAATGGGAAAACTTCCTTTAGCTCTCATGTACTATACTCGATTTTTACATAACTCTCCTAAAAAATAAAAGTAGTTTGTGGAGACCTTGAAATATAATAAAATTTCACTAAACCCCAACTGTTAGTTTGCTTGTAAAAAATCCAAAATGCCCTCGTAGTATAATCCTAAATTATATAAATATTTGATTAAATATTAAATGACCCTTTTACCCTTTATTAAATAGCATAATCAACTCATATTTCATGAGTAAACATGTCTTTTCGACCTATTTATTTATTTTAATAAATAAAAAACATTAAAAAATAAATTGGGAGGAGCTCTGGCGTTGCCATCGCCTCCACCGCCTTCCTCCGTCCGCATCCATCACCGTCTGCGCCTCACCGCCAGATGAAGTCGCGTGGGCGACAAATCTGGGATCTTCTGGTGAAGGAGGTTGGACTCCGTCAAGGACACAGTCGAGTGGGCGACAGATCTGGTTTGCCAGAGACATTCGAATTCGACAGTGGCTAGATGCAGGTTTGCGAGGCTGGAGGCATGGTCAGAGCTGAGACCGGAGGAGACGCCGGAGGAGGAGACGGAGAACGACAGTAGTTTCTACCACCATCCCAATCGACGACGGCGCGAGTTAACATCTCCTCCTCGTATGCATCATCGGATTCGTCGAAAGCAACACCTCGCTCTCCGTCGTCAACCCTGACCCCGAGCACCCCAAGCTCATCCTCTTCACGGCGTCGATCTGCGCCGACTCCGGGTCCTCCCACCGCTAGATCAAACGCCGATTCCGTCACCGCGGCCCTCTCCATTGTCGTCGAGACCGAATCGGCCGACGAAGACGGCGACATAATCGAATTGGGGCTCGAGTTCGCCGCTGACGGTCCTGGTGGAGGCTGATCGGCGATGGTGCGGAGCCAGTTCATGTCAACGGGGAGGAGGAGGAGAGAGAGGGAAGAAGGAGAGTGTGGAAGAGGTTGAAGACAAGGGCAAATGAGTCATTTTATAAGCAATTTTAAATTTAATTAGTTTTAAATTTTGTGATATGAAAAGACAAAAATACCCTAACAATGAGTTGAATTATGTATTTTAATCGAGGGTAAAATGATCATTTCACATTTATGTAATAATTAAACCATTTGGAGAGAATGGTATTTCTGTCATTTTCATAAAATAGAGCACTTATGTGTTGGTCACATGACCAAGAATTAATAGCGTTGGGGCTAAGTGCCAAAGTCGACAACTTCAGGGGTTTCACAAATCACTTTTATTTTTCGGGGGAGTTAAGTGAAAATCGAGTATAGTACGGGAGAGCTAAATGAAGTTTCCCTTATCTAAATAGAACTTATAAATTTAATTAGAAAGTTTAAATTCTTAATTAAATAATTTCACCAGTCAAAAATGTTTATTTTTCAAAGGGTTAAAAATGAGTTGGGAGATTTGAAACTTAGACATATTTTAGAAATGGTGTTACTGTTAGGGAAAGTCAATTCGATTGTACTAATTAAGGCAACGGAGTTTTACTCCACAACGACACATTTAACCTAACTGAGTGTGCTAGAAACTTGAGAGTATCTCTAGAGGTGATAGAAAGTAGCAATGATAGGTGGAAATGTAAAGATTGTTATTTAAATAGTGGAAATGTAACCATTTAATACAAAGAGAAATGATGAAGTTTTCACAAATTGTGTTCTAAGTAGTACAGCTAAGGGAATCAGGTTGGAAAAGAGAATCAATCATATTCCACTAGTTCGGTGGTGGAGTGTTTGAAACCAGTTGGAATTTTTGTGCAATATGGTAGAATGTTTAAGACTCAAAAAAATACTGCATGTTAATTTTCAGGTCACGCGTTGGGACAACGCGCGCGCAAATTTACACCGATCCAACGCCTGATATTAATTCAAACGGTTTGAACGTTTGGGTTGGTTTGTATATATGTATATACAGGGGCACACTCCACTACAAATGGCCAACGTGTCCGAATCCAACGAATCCATCCCAACCGTCCAATCCACTCAATCTCACCAACCCCAAACTGACGGAAATCCCCACCTAACGCGCTCCGTGTGGGTACTTTCAGAATTTTGTGATTCTTCTCGGTTTTATGTTTTGATCGAGAAATGAATCGATTATAGTTGATTGTTCTTCGTGATTTCCAAGCAATAATCAATAAATCTCACAATTTTGGTTTTTTGAATTTAACTCACCAATAAACTAGGGTTTCTGAAAAAATTGGTGAATTCGAACATTTGATAGTATGAAACGTGTTTCGAGTCTAAAACGTGTTTTGATAGGAGTAATATGTAATCTTGAGATTTTCAGATGTCTGAAACATGTTTTCAACCATAACTGAGAACATATGTAACCAAGAGAAACATACATCAAAACATGTTCGATTTTCTCGATTTTGTGTGATGATCGAACGATGAATCGATCTTTGTTAATTGTTCTTCGTGATTTCTCATAAACATATTTTGTTCCACACAAATCAGAGTTTTTTGAAATCTAAAATGTGTTTCCAACATTACATGAGACTTACGTAATCAAGAGTAACAATTGACATCAGTCTAAAACCTGATTCTGACAGTAACCGAAAACCTATAAATTCATGAGTAATTCACATTGAAACAATTAAGTGATTTTTACCTTTTGCATTAGGATAAATATGTTTGAAACATGCTTCTAACAGAGGGTTTTGAAAACATCAATGCATTATTTAACCAAATTATGTTAAATTTTACCTTCTACAACAGAATAAATATGTTTGAAACATGTTCCTGACATTAGTCTATACATAAACTCAAAACAAATCTGAGTTTGGATGGTCTGAAATATCTTTCTAACAGTAACTGAGAATCAATAAATACATGAGAAAATAACATTGAAACAAGTTTTGGAGTGACCATTTCAACAAATTCAGTACATATCAACATATAGAAGCAACTGACATCAATCTATTTACATAAACTCAACACAAATCAGAGAGTTTGAGTAGTCTGAAACACTTTCTTAACATGAATTGAGAAACTATTGAGATACCATTTCAACAAATTTAGCACGTATCAACAGAGATAAGCAACTAACATCACTCTATTTACATAAATTCAATACAAATCAAAGAGTTTGGGTAGTCTAAAACACATTCCTAACAGTTACTGAGAAACTATGAATTCATGAGAAAAGATCACTGAAACAGGTTTTGAAGAGATCATTTCACAAAAATGATCACATATCAAGAGACATAATAAATTGAAAACAATCTGCTTTACAATAATTCAATAGAAATTAGAGAGTTTGAGCAGTCTGAAACATCTTCCTAACAATAACTGAGAACCTATGTAACCATTAGAAAATTACCCTGAAACATGTTTTCATAAGCCATTTCACCAGATTGAGCACATATCAACAGAAGAAAATAACTGGCATCAGTCTATTTAAATAAAAATAACACAAAAACTAGAGAGTTTGAGTAGTGTGAAACACCTTCCTAACACTAACTTGAACATGTAGAAAGTGAATCCTGTCGGGGAAAAGATGTAACAAGGGCTCCTGGGATGTAACGACGGATCGGGTTCTATGCTATACCCTAAGTGGGGAAAGGTGAACCCTGTCGGGGAAAATGTCTAACGAGGGTTCCCCGACTGTAACGGGGGACCGAGTTCCATGCTATACCCTAGGTGGAGAAAGGTGAACCTTGTCGGGGAAAAGGTGTAACGAGTGTTCCCCGACTATAACGGGAGGACCGGGTTCCATGTTATACCCTAGGCGAGTAAAGGTGAACCATCTCGAGGAAAATGTTTAACGAGGGTTCCCCGACTGTAACGGGGTGATCGGGTTCTATACTATACCCTAGGTGGGGAAAGGTGAACCTTTCGGGGAAAATGTGTAACGATGGTTCCCGATTGTAATGGGGTGATCGGGTTCCATGCTATACCTAGGTGGGGAAAAGTGAACCCTGTCGGGAAAAATGCGTAACAAAAGGTCCCGGGGTGTAACGATGGTTCCCCGATTGTAATGGGGTGATCGGGTTCCATGCTATACCTAGGTGGGGAAAGGTAAACCTGTCGAGAAAAATGTGTAACAAAAGGTCCCGGGGTGTAACGAGGGGGTTGGGTTTCATACTATACCTTATAAGTGAACCCTTTCGAGGAAAAGGTGTAACGAGGGGCTCCCAGGGTGTAACGAGGAGGTGGTATGAAACACCTTCCTAACAGTAACTAAGAGTTTGGGTGGTCTAAAACACCTTTCTTACAGTAACTGAGAACCTATAAATCCATCAGATAAGGTCACTGAATCAGGATTTCGGGAGACCATTTCGTAAATATGAGCACAAATCAACAGAGAGAAGCAATTGACATCAGTCTATTCACAGAAACCCAACACAAAGCAGAGATTTCTAGTGGTCTGAAACACATTCCTAACAGTTACTGAACCAATAAATTCATGAGAAAAGAACACTGAAACATGTTTTGAATAGACCTTTTCACCAAAATGAGAACATATTAATAGGACAAAACAACTTTTATCAGTTTATTTATAAAAATTTCATAAAAATCAAAGAGTTTGAACAGTCTGAAACACCTTCCTAACGGTAGCTGAGAACCTATAACCCCATGGGAAAAAGGACACTGAAACAAGTTTTGGAAAGAACATTTCACCAAAATAAACACATATCAACAAAAGAAAACAAATTATATTAGTCTGTTTATAGAAATTACACAAAAATCAAAGAGTCTGAACAATCTAAAACACCTTCCAAACAGTAACTGGGTACCTATAAATTCATGTGAATAGAACACTGAAACATGTTTTAGAGAGACAATTTCACCAAAATTATCAAATATTAACATAAGGAAGCAACTGGCATCATCAACTTAGAGAAACTCCACACAAATCAGAAAGTTTGAGTAGTGTGAAAGGTGTTTCTAACAGTTATTGAGAAAATATAAATATATGACAATTGAACACTGAAACAAGTTTTGTATAGACCATTTCATCATAATAAGCACATATCAACACAGAGAAGCAAATGACATCAGTCTAGTTACATAAACTCAACAAAAATAAGAGATTTTAGTAGTCTGCAACGTGTTTCTAACAATATATGAGGAACTATATAACCATGAAACACGTTTTCCATAAACAACTTCATCAAAACAAAAACATATCAACAATTTACACAAATCTATTTACAAATATTTTACAAAATTAATCAAATTTCTATCACAGCATACAGAAAAGACATCGAAACAGGTTTTAAACAGTTGCTTGATTTCTTCTTCTTAACCACATTCTGCAACTTCTCGTGCTTCAGATTCATCGCTATTTTCTTCATAGTTTGCGACAATACATCTTCTTCGATTCTTCTATGTCAATTCCTGTTCTTTGACTCGTATTCTTCAATTCGAATTAGTAGATTCGTGTTCTTCGATTCATCGATAGCAATTTCTGTTCTTTGATTCGTGTTCTTCGATTCGTCGATAGCAATTTCTGTTCTTCGGTTCATGTTCTTCAATTGCTGATCGTCGATTCTTATTCGTGGATATTCAATTGGTGTTCTTTGATTCAAGATTTTCGAAGAACAACATCGAATATGGTTTCGAATCGAGTTGAATCGCATAAGAGCCCCAGCGACTCGGAGCTCAGTTCGCATAAGAGGATTAGTGCAATGACTACAATGCATGTGGGCCAAGTTAGTGAAATAACGAAAAGACCAAAGTAAATTACAACTTGAACTTATTTACACATATATGTCACTGCATCAATCTCCACCATTGCTCGTCTTATCTAACGGCTCAAATATGTATTTGAATGTAAGGTTTCCACCGTAATATCTCACAAAACCATTTCTATATATCTATAACTTTGAATTATATTTTCACCGACATCCTTTTCTCCTCTTCTTTTCTTAGAGTTTCTGTTTTTTACCTTTTTATTACTTTCTTTCAACCTTTTTATCACATGCCCTACACAATCTTCAACTTTTCGAATTACACAGGAGATTCTTCTATGCAGTTTATATTGATATCTTGAAATTAACGTAGAAATAAAACAAATTTTACTGAATTAGCCACGTTATTAGATTCTATTATATAATATCCTAACTAATTCTAATATTATAACCGTGTTAAATTATAAACGAAGATTCGTTGATAAATATATATTCTTAAGAATTCGAAATTGAAAATTAATTTGGCAGATTGAAAATAAATGTTTTTGATTTTTTTATATGAATAAACATCTTGAACTTGAGTTGTTAAAAAGGACAACATACTTTTCAATTACGAGATCTTTTCAAATTCATCCACTGAAAATTTCACTCAGCAACCATGGACAGACCAATTCCACATACTATTTAAATACCAATTTATGGGGAAAACTCTGTAAATGTTTTTTATCGCCAACTTGTAGTAAGTCGGATCTGGTTGTCCTTATTAATCACAAGAAAATCACGTCATCTCATGACACGTGTCAGACGATGACGAAACCAGATTTGATTAACCCTAATCTCATTCTCTGATTAAAAATAATCAAAAGTTCCCCAAATCGAATCATGCGGTCAAAATAGGCTCGCAGCATGGGGGTGGACCCCACTAACCTGCATTGAAAGTTTTGCATCATGTCTCAAGAGTGTGGGGCCCAGGTACGACTCTTCTTTCTGGCTTGATGATGCGATCAGCTGATGGGGTTTGGTGCTCTTATGGCCGTCCGATGAAAATGATTGGCCTCCTCTTCTTGACCCGTGTGGACTGAGCAAGCTCCACCCAGGAATCATACTGTGTAGCTTCCTTCCAAACAGAGCTCAGCTCACTTTCATTTTCACATCTTTCTTCTCAACAAAAAGGAAACGCATTGCGATTGCGAGAAGGTGACTCTTTTTTATTTTTTTATTTTGCTTCTGAGATCGACTCGCTCGCTCACAAATAGCCCACCGACACGCCTTGCTCCGTCCTCGAGTTACTTGCCAATGCCTGCATTTCCAGTATTCGGACCTGGTATTTTTTCACTCTCTCTACTTTTCACTGTGTGTTCTGTTTGGGTTCTAGGATTTGGAGGGGGGATATGGCAATCTGCTTAATTTTCTTGCTTTGGAGCAATTAGGCTGTGGTTGGTGCTTGGGAATAATATGCTTGAAAGCGCTCTTCCCTTAAGCTTCTTTTTTCATTACCTTATTTTTATGGATTGGGTTTTCATGGACCACCTAATTTATGGGTTGAGTATGGCTCCTGACTATATATCTTGGTATGTAGTGTCACTGGTGGTTTTGTTGTGTTGGGTTAATGAAACATCTCAGCTTTATTCAAACCACTCTTGTGAGCTTGTTAGATTTTCAGATTCTTTTGTGCTTGTGGATGGTGGTTCACCAAATTTTTTGCAGCATTGTCAATTGTTTGAGGTGGGTCAGTGCTCTGCCATAGCCTTTTCTGTTTTGTAAACATAGAGCTTGCTTCAATTCCTATAGTCCTGATGCTATGCTGTGCATGAATCTTTTGCACATGTTTTTTTGTGAATTGAGTGATTGGCTTTCGGCTATGGTTAGAGGATGAAGTGAGGCTGAGTTGTTGGCCTCCAGAATTTTTCGTGTTTCTTATGTGCTTTTCATAGACATTGAGTATTGTATCATTCTCTAGTAGCTGATGATGCAGCCGACGTTTCATTTGGTTATGTCATTATATCAGTGAACGCAAACCTCCCTATCCCTTAGGTTGGGTGTGTCATAGGAAATGGTATGCCATTCTCGGATGCTGCACTATTGAGCGCTAACAAACTTTGGATTTTCCCTTTACAACCCAAGGTTTTCTGTTCCCGTCCAAAGTCTTATCTCAAATGAAGGTTTGTGAGTTCTCTAGGTAGATACTAAATGAATATGCTAAAGCTATCAATGAAATAATATGTTAGTACACCTAACATGTGTGTAGCTGAAGCTAGTAATAGAAGAAGTAAGAACTTGTTGTGCTGTGTTGGACCTGTCTTTGGCACCTTCTTTGGTAATCAGTTGTTGTCATGGCCTTCAATATTTTGGGTTGATGAGAAATGTTACAGAAGCTTCCTAATTAGGATATTGCTTGATTTCCTTGGGAGTCTGGTTGCTATATTGTTCTCTGTAAGCTTGTTTGGTCTATCAAGAAGGTAATGGAATTTTTATCCGTCAAGGAACTGACTTTATCACTAGAAAAACTGAGCCTGATGTGTGTATTCCAGTTCATATCTTCTCATTCTTCTAGAACTGCTCACTTATTTGTTGTTTACTCCATTTTGATTCCTGTGAAAATACTCCTTACAATTTTGACGGGTTTATCACATATGATTTTTGTGTCAACCTAGTAGAGTGGCCTGCACACGCGGTTCAAGTCAGAACGTACTGCTGAAGAAGAAAGATCCAGATTTTTCTCCCATATTCATTTAGATCCTGAAATGAATTCAAGGGGTCAACAATCCTCGGGATATCTTCAGAACAACATACAGCCCAAAGCAAGCCAAACTCTAAAGCTGCAAGAGAAGTTTAGAACAGAAAGACCCAGGCTGTCATATGCAGATCTCCATGATTCGATTACACGAAATGTAAGAGACGTTCCGCCAAAACCTTCCTGGAACCAGAAAAGGCAACAGATTTGTAGAAAGGTGACTGAAGAAGAAGAGGTTGTTAGGCGCATGCCAAGTGTGCAGAGTTATCTGGAGAGAGGAGAAAAGCCCCAAGAAAAAGTATCAAATGTTGAGGTCCTTGACTGGGGGCTTCTTGAAAAATGGCAGTACAGTCAAAAACAGTTGCCATGCAGAAGTAGCAGGTGTTCACCGTCTGGTAGCAATTCGTCCTCATATTTCTCAACAGATGGATCGTCCATCCATTCTAGCAGAAGAAATAGTTGCTCTCCCTCTCGTGAGAGGATGCGGCGTCTGTCTTTGCAGTATCATCTGATGGCATCTCCAATAGGAGGTCATTCTTCTGCTGCCAGGTCCTCTGGGGAAGGTGTTGCAAAGTTCCAAGATCTCAAAGCTGCCCAAAGTAGCTTTGTGAACGGGAAGTTTAAGTTCATCCGTACAGATCAACCATTTAGCAAAAGTCATGTAGTGCCAAGTCCAAATATCAGCAGAGAAGGTACCCCTATGCCAAAGAAGTTGAGTTATGAGGTGGTATCAACGCCTAAGGGAAACAAGAAGACCCAAGATGGTGAATATGCAATGATAGCAGCAAAGTTAAAAGAGCACAAATCAGATGGTGTTGATCAAGATGTCCCTGAAAACCAAAAAACAGTTGTTCTCCTGTTGCCCAGAGATTTTCCACAGAACAATCAGTCTGGGGTGTCCCAGGTTTCTGGTCCAGCAAATATGTTTGGTCAAAGATCAGCAGAAGTAAGTAGAAAAAGCTTTTCAGAGAGATCTAAGGAGGCATATAATTTTGAAGTCAAGTCTGGCATTCCATACTCATGCCCTCTTCCTTGTGAAGCTAACTGCAACAGAGTCTCGCAATCGGAACAGACTGGTTCTATAGATGCAGGGAGTATTAACTTTCCGCCTGTTCTATGTCACTCAGTATCACGCTCAGCTAAGATCGGAATCAGTCCATCCAGAAGCAGAAATCTTCAAGAATCAAGTCCTACCATAATGCACTCAAATTCAAGAGGAAAGGAGTTTTCCAAGGGATTGAATATGAAAGATGGCAAAGACGCTACTGAAAAGCCATCCAAGTTATCTGATCTGAAAGCTGGAAAAGGAGCAGTTGAAAAACCAAGAAGTACTTCGCCTTTTCGCCGACTTAGTTTGAGTATGGCTAGCAAGGAAACAGATCTGAAAGCTAGCAAAGGAGCAGTTGAAAAACCAAGAAGCACTTCGCCTTTTCGCCGACTTAGTATGAGTATGGCTAAGATAAGCAGAAGTTCTGGGCATAAGGAGTGTTTAACTGCACAACAGTTGAGCACATCATCTATCTCTGCTAAATTTGATTCAGAAAATGCTGTAGTGTCTACCAGCTTGGACTGTTCAAGAAATGGTAAATCAAATTCTACAGGCAGAGCAAGATCAAGCCCTTTAAGAAGGTTATTGGATCCACTCATGAAACCAAAGCCAGCCAACTGCAGTCAATTTTCTGAGACATTACAGAGAGATTCCGTGTCATCAGATCATACTAGTACATCATCATCCAATTGGCTGTTAGGTTCTGCAGCTGAACATTTGAGAAAAAGTAAATTAGATTTGAATGAGCCATGTCGGGGAAAGAAGTATGGATCATCAACATTTCAAGCCCTTCTGCGAGTTGCTGTAAAGAATGGTCTGCCTCTGTTCACATTTGCTGTTGATAATGACAGTGACATTATTGCAGCTACATCGAAGTTAAACACCTCAGGAAAAGAAGAGCATAGCGGCATTTACACATTCTTCAGCATTCAAGAAGTGAAGAAACAGAAGGCAAACTGGATAATTCCAGGAGGCAAAGGAAAAGGGCATGATTATATCCCCGATGTTGTTGCCCAGATGAAAGTTTCTGATGCTCACATGTCCAATTTGACGTGGCCAAATTCTGTGGATCATTTTAAGGTGAAAGAATTTGTTTTGTTTTCTGTGGAACTGGGAGAGAAAGATCAGGGGGCATCAAACTTCCAGCCAAGTGATGAGCTTGCAGCCATTGTTGTCAAAATGCCAAAAAAGATGCAAACAGATTCAACTGGAGATGAGTGTCAAAGCAACAACTATAACAACTTTTCAGGGATTGGCTTGGAAGAGCGTTTTCCAGGGGTTAGACGATATTCTTATTCTGGGGATAGTGGGCAAAACTGCAATCCAATGAATATTCAAGAAAGCATCAGTACAACAGTGATACTCCCCAGAGGCACCCACAGTCTACCAAATAGAGGAAATCCATCATCATTGGTCCAGCGCTGGAGATCAGGAGGATCGTGTGATTGTGAAGGTTGGGATTTGGGTTGTAAACTTAATATTCTTGCTAATTCAAATCAACAGCGCACCAAGAAATTGAGATCATCTTCCACAAAAGATCAGTTTGAGCTTTTCTCTCAGGTACATATCTTTTGCCATGTCCAAGCAATTTCCTGTGCCATTATTGCAAATTGACATATTGTTTTTCTTTTGAAATCTGAACCACAGGATGTAGTAGAAAACCGGCCTGCTCTCAGCTTGTCCCCTTTCAAGGAAGGGATCTTTTCAGTTGAGTTCAATTCATCACTCTCACTTCTACAAGCATTCTCCACGTGTATAGCGATTCTAGACAGTAGCAAACCAAATGAACTTTCAGAATCAAGTGGCATATTTGACGAAAAAGCTTATGAGGAAACCATACTAGTTCGAGATGATGGAACCAGAGTTGTCAATCATGTAGGAGATCATCCCACAAGTTATTCCTCATATCCCCCCCTTTCTCCAGTAGGAAGGGTCTAAGGAATAATTTACAGGTACATATATATCTTTAGTTTGCTGGCTGAGCATCCTACTACTCATTATTGATAATGTGAAGCTGAATGGAACATAACTGCCAAATTGTTGAAGGTCTTGTGCGATGGTTTCAAAAAACACACCAGGTATTGAAGGTGCACTGCTTGTTTGTGTTGCTTTAAAGTGTATACCATAGAACTAGTACTAAGTATCTACTGTAGTTTGAGAGAAGCTATCTTCATCAGTATAAATTGTGTATATTTTGTGTGAAGGGTATATAGCTCTCTGTCAATTATTGGCATCACTAAACCTCTATCTTGATGCTTTTGATTATACTGAGTTTTGACATCACTAAACCTGAAAGAATCCAAACTTCATTTGCGAACAATAGATGGCCGGTGTACAAAAAGCAAAGAATAAGACTTTTTCTGCTTATAAATCAATGTATTTGCTTAGAATTAGTGTCCAAGTGCTTTTTGACTTGTTTGTAGATACTGAGAATCATTGAAATTAATGATGCTGCTGCATTAATTTCAATATGAGGACATGCTAGCTTTCATGTTTTTCAATAAAATCCTTATTGCTGATAAAAAAAATATGAGGACATGCAATAATGCTTTATAGTAACCGTATGTACAGTAGTCATGAAAGGATAAGAGATTGCATGAGATGGGATCACATTGTGGTATAAGTTAATTTGCTGATGACAAACAGAAAGTACTGTGGCATGTGAGTTGTATTTGTGATGGCTTGTTTGTTGTTGAGCCAATTGTGCAATTTATTAATGCTTCTTGTCTCTTGTCCCACCACCACCTCCTATACTCCACACCCAGTGTCTTCCTAGGTTCTCTCCTCCCCATCCAAAGGACCACTTTTCATTTTCATTTCATTTTACTTTACTTTTCCTTTTGAGTGCTAATTGGGACACCCTACCTCCACTGCTCTGCTCCAGCCCTAGATGCCTCAAATTGCTCACTCTTGTCTCTACACCACCATGATCATGACCCATTTACCAATTAGTGTTATAAAAAAGCACTACATTCAAAATCTTTTAGGGATTCATTGAAAAATTACGCCGGTTAAAGAATTAATTGGATAAGTCGGACAATTTTTAGAACATTGCTACTAATGCTTGGTGAGCCAAGTGACTTAGAGTTTGATTTCTTAATTAGATTAGAAACATGAGTATTTAAAATAAGAGGACCTGGTATCTTCTTCGCCTATGTCCATATAAAAATGACAATTTCTACATCGCTTATTTGATTTATATGTTTAAATTTAGCTTCAAACATGTAGACTTGCATTCAGGCAAAAACGCATATATTACACGAGAAAATGAGAACGAATAGCAACCATTGGATTATTTATTCATTGGCCATGATTTGTCCAGCAATAGCAACGACATTTTGATGTAATTAACCACTAGATTTATTTAAAATTGTCGTTTTTGACAAAATTGAGGGACAAACTAGTAATTACAGTGTCGATTGAATGAGATTCCAAATCGGTTTCCATTCCCAAGATTTCAGCACTTAATGAAATCAGATTTTTTCCATATCTATCTCATTTATTGTAGGTTTCTTCCAAAACTTCGATGTGAAATAGTCATCAATAATTTCATAAGTTGTACCCATGAATCAATCTACCGGTGAAAGCAAACTCCATTTTCTTGTATCAATTCAATGAAACATTGTTCAGTTTTTAGTGGACAATAGTTGTTTTAATTTCAAACACTACGTGCAACTCAAAATAGTCATGACACATGTCTTCAATGACTGATGGTACAGGTTATTCGGGTAATGAAACTTTGTTTCATCTGCTTGCATGACCCATGACTCTTCGATCAATTTCTTACAAAATTAGATTGTTTCAATTTCATATAAACTATGTGGGTTCTTCGTGTAAGGTAAATATGTGTCATATACTTGCTTTTGGCCCATGATAATTTCATGTAAATATACCCGCATTAATTTCCTCACCTGAAGCAATTTTGAAGACATTTTACTTCACTTAATTATGCTAATTTTGGACAAAATTTAGCCTCAAAATGCCCTAAAATATTAGTTAGAGTACTAAAAAGAGAAAAAAACCAGTTAGGGTAGCAAAGTGTAAAATGGACATAGGTGTAGTAAAGTGTTATTTCCCCTTCAATTATAACATGTATTAGGGGGTGGGGAGCATTAGTTTTTGGACTATTGCCATTTTTAGAGGGAAGTATTGGTATGCACACTCTAATAAAAATAAATGAATACATAAATAAAAAGCATTAAGCAAAAATAAATTTAATTGAAGGTTTAGTTTTGCAAACTTCATATAAGAGCAGATGTAAGAATCAGACCAAATTACAGATAAAATTGTTCAATTTGTAAAGATTCAATCTGTTCATAGATTCCACAATTATAAAGTCAGCAAAGCAAAACAAAATTAGCAACTCCTTCAGGCAGTATGAGTCGATCACAAAATGCTAATTTATTACTCAATAATTGAAATGTTGATAGGGAATAGATGAACATAAAATAAAACTTGATTTCAGAGCTATGAATTCACACAAGGTCTTCTTAGCTAAGAAATTATTATCTTTGTAAGCCATCAAAATTTAGTTTGCTGAAGATATCCTCTATTATATTGATCTCCATCCTATACTTTGTCAGTAGCATCCAATACAAAAGTGCCGCAAGTTTTTTCTCAACAAAACAAAATGGATTGGCCTCATTAAAGGTTAAAAGCGAAATAAGATATGACAATGCATCAGAATCAAACTTTGCATGACAGCTTACTAGATTGCATTCGTTATAAAATAGCTCTCAGATTTCACATAGGGGGTCTACCAGTTCCAAGCAGTTGGCCAACCAGAGTGGTCACCTGTAACACGTGAATGGAAAACATCAAAAACTCACCAATAGGTCCTACTTCCAGAAAATGCTTATGCATTGAATCATTTCGCATGCATGTACAAGTAAAATTATTGGACCATGCAAAAAATGCACAGCACTAAATGTGAACTGTCTGTAATCTCCACTTCTTAGGAAACTAACATATATGATCTAGGGCAAAGAAAAAGTCCTAATATAGCTAAGTTGTTCACGAAAGACAAATGGAAAACAATTAATGGGTAGAAGTAGTGAAATAGAATGCATATGTAGCTATTTTAGGAATGAATTTAATTGAACATGCACTGTGAAAACTGTAAATAGCCGTTAGTATCGCTCCAAAAACATTGAGAATAGAATTATTTTTAACTGGATGATAGATGTGATCAGCTTGCAAGGGTAAATTGTTTACAGAAACAGAACACTATTACCAAGTAAATAGAAGATACAAATGTTCTTATACAACAAAACAATAATGGTTTAAGAAATTAAAGACATAAGAAGTTTACTATGACACATGGAAAAGGTATCATATCAAACTTAAACAACTATGACAGTGAAACACAAGTAAAGATATATGACACTTACATGCCAATATTTCGAAACACAGCGATCAATGCAGCTATTTTCACCCATATTGAGTTCAGATTCCTTGTACCTGAAGATGGGATTAATATTAGTTCTATATCCATCAATCTATCTCATTCAATTTTAAGAATAAAAGAACTACATTTCCATATGATTAAGCAAGAATTATACATGCAGTAAGAATATAAAAAAACATTACTGCAGACACTTCTTTAAAGTTGAATCACAAGTAAAGGAAAGATTGGTTACCTCTTATCAACACACTTGTTAAAACAGACCTGGGTAAGCCTAAATTCAATGAAACAGAAAAGAAAGGTTAGCATTGAAAAAAAATAAAACCTGTGATTCTAAGAACTATGGAGCATGCATCTTGTCACTTTGTTGTAATAAGAAAATAGAACTAACCAGATAAAAAAAGTTCCTTAATTGTACTTAAGACCTTTTTGCAGTAAATACCACAGCAAAAAAATCAACTACAGAATTATGATTCCAAAAACAAGATTCATATTTCCCATTACAGAATCAGAACAGTTATATCAAGAATTAGCAAAGCAAGGCACCTACTTGTTAAATAGTTCTACCCTGTACTCCATCTCCTTCTCTGCCATAAAAAACATCTGGACAATAGCCGAATAAAAAACAACAATGAGAACAGAATGAGAACTGAAAATGCTGTAAATCGTTTCAACAATGTGCAGTTAAGACAAAGAAGATCGATCAACACCACCGCGTTGACCGGCCACAAATAACAAATATTGTGGTTCTGGAACCGACAATGAGCAATCTAGTCATGGGGAGGATCTAAATTGTAGGATCAATAACATCCACGAAGAAATGTACTCAATCAAAAACACAGCAACGCCTCATAATCTGATGGCACAATCCAAAATGTTTAGCTTTGGCGATTGCTTTTTTATTTTTGCTAATTTGCAAACACACAACCCTAATCAATAAGCGAAATCAAAAAGTAAATAAGAATTTCGAGTAATTTTGATACCAACCTGTTCCTTATCAAGTCCGGCGGGTGCATTGGTGTTGGCAGCCATTAGGAACCCTGAAACAAACAGAAGCTATTCTCAAATTTATGGAGAAACCATGAATTAGCAGAAAGCCATAGAGTTATACGAATCTTACCCTGAGAATAATTGAACACGATTTAGAGTTGCAGAGATCGAGAACGAGAACGAGCCATCTCTATATAAGCTATACTCAAATTAGGGTTTTAGGGCCTGCTATGGTGTAAACCTTATGTACCAACTTAAGCTAGGCCTAGTGTTTGAATCCACACGATTACGACACGTCACCATCACTACATCAAAATATACTGACATAATTAGTGGTGTACCTATTTGCGGTGTGGATGAATTATTTTGATTGATCATAAATGGAGTACCGAGTACTCAACCTTTAAAGTCTCTTCTCTTTCGCCGGAAGGTCAATCGATCGAGCTCTACCATTCATTCAGGTACCGGTTATGATTTCTTGCTCCTTTTTGTTCTGAAACCAAACTCCGCAATAAACCAAGAGTGCTCGGCCCGAGTTAACATTAAGGTCCAAACGACTGGTAATATGTTCTCTCTTGTATATATATAGTCTCTTAAAATCTCATCACAAGAATTGGTTAATTGTGCTTATTGACATATGCCACTATCTGTACCATGGTATTTTGCTGAGTAAAGGTTGCTAATCTGTAGACCTTGTGTTTGTCATTGGAATTCGGAATATTGTATTGTCTGATGAATTGGACTAAACTCTATTGCATTTTCAGTAACAGATATATGTATTGAATCCTTGATTTGATGCTCATGTGTCAGCATGTGAGGAGTACCTCTGACAAGGTTTTTGATGACTATAAGAAAGTACATCCGATGGAGGAATGATGATTCTTACTTGATTATGTGGTGCTTGTACACTCTTTGTAGGGAATACTAGTTTTGAAATTTGCTTCCTGTTTCACATGATTTGCAAATAGGAATGAGATTGGGTTTTATGAAGACTTGCCCTCGGTCCTTGATGGAAACTCATGTAGATCTTGAATAGTTTCTGGCTACACCATTCATGAAGGTCTGAAGAACATAAAGGGATTGCAAGAATTTTATATGCAACAAGCTTCAACAGAGAAGAGAAACCACAAGAATTTTATACAAGTTCATCTAGAAAGAATGATATGGGAGATTGATTGTTTAAAAATTTCAATGAAAGATGTTTGCAATAGTCTCTTTTTATGGTTAACAATGCTGCAAGTCTATTTATTACCAGATAAACATTTGAACCAGCCAGGGATTTGATTAATGTAACTTAAAAGCAACAGATTAACACTGCACCTGTAATTATTTAAACATAAGGTAACTAATAGGATGAATTGTAATACCGAATAAAAATCACTTGAATGAAAATTAAAAATCTGCATACCCAGAAATTTAAGGAAAGCTAAAGCATGACACAACCCTAACAGTTCATCAACCCCCCAATTCTACAAACCAGCAACTGGAAGTTGAGGTTGATACTACATATAGCGAAATAACAATCACACAAGCGCATTACATGTCCTCATATTCTCCCTCCTCTTCATCTTCGTATTCTCCCTCCTCGTCGGCTGTTGCGTCTTGGTACTGCTGATACTCAGAAACCAGATCATTCATATTGCTCTCTGCCTCAGTGAACTCCATCTCATCCATTCCTTCTCCAGTGTACCAATGCAAGAAAGCTTTCCTCCTAAACATGGCTGTGAACTGCTCACTCACACGCCTGAACATCTCTTGAATGGAAGTCGAGTTTCCAATGAATGTAGAAGCCATCTTCAGCCCGGTTGGTGGAATGTCACAGACTGTAGACTTCACATTGTTGGGAATCCACTCAACAAAGTATGAGGAGTTCTTGTTCTGCACATTCAGCATTTGTTCATCAACTTCCTTTGTGCTCATCTTCCCACGGAACATTGCTGATGCTGTTAGATAACGACCGTGCCTTGGGTCAGCTGCACACATCATGTTCTTTGAATCCCACATTTGCTGGGTGAGCTCCGGGACAGTTAGAGCCCTGTACTGCTGAGAACCACGAGATGTCAGCGGGGCAAACCCAACCATGAAGAAATGTAGCCGTGGGAATGGGATAAGATTCACAGCAAGCTTCCTAAGATCAGAGTTGAGTTGGCCAGGGAACCTCAGACAACATGTAACCCCAGACATTGTTGCAGATATCAAATGATTCAAGTCACCAACTGCCAAATAGCAAGACCAAAGAAACAGAATGATCAGTGTCAATCAAAACACAACATCATCGTAAGAGGAACAACAGTTCATCATTATATACCTTACACAAAAGAGTTAAAAGCCAATTTCAAAGAGAAACATAAATCTATTAGGTAATATACAATGCAAAATTAGCCAGACTGATGAGACCAAAAGACCATCAATTCCAAATAAATCTTGTCCAACTAACAGGTAAATATCAATAATCAAAAGAAACGCCAAAATCAAATGAGAAAGCAATAGGATACAAGTTATAGCACTCCAAAACTGACAGACAGGTTCAAAATAAGACTGGATCTAAGGTTTCAACAAAAAGAGAACAAATGTTTCTAATTCCAGGGTAGATCTGTGATATGTAAGATACAAAAACACAGAATCAGTTCAAAGGGGATTAAAAAAACTTACAACTAGGTGTAGTGAGCTTGAGGGTTCGGAAACATATGTCGTACAAGGCCTCATTGTCGAGAACCATGCACTCATCAGCATTTTCAACAAGCTGATGAACAGACAAAGTGGCATTGTAGGGCTCCACAACCGTATCAGACACCTTCGGGGAAGGGAAGACGGAGAAGGTCATCATCATCCTATCAGGGTACTCCTCCCTGATCTTGGAGATCAACAGAGTCCCCATTCCAGATCCAGTTCCGCCACCAAGGGAATGGCACACCTGGAACCCTGCAAATTCAAACAAAACCCCCAAATGTCATGTTACCAATATGAATCAAAATCAAACACAAAGGAACATATATGCAGATATACTAACCCTGCAAGCAGTCACAATTCTCGGCCTCCTTGCGAACAACGTCGAGAACAGAGTCAATGAGCTCAGCGCCTTCGGTGTAGTGACCTTTGGCCCAATTGTTCCCGGCTCCGGACTGGCCGAAGACGAAGTTGTCGGGGCGGAAGATCTGGCCGTAGGGACCGGACCTGACGCTGTCCATGGTTCCGGGCTCCAGATCCATGAGGACGGCGCGAGGAACGAACCTCCCGCCACTGGCCTCGTTGTAGTAGACATTGATCCGCTCGAGCTGGACGTCGGACTCGTTGTTGCACCGACCGGTGGCGTCGATGCCGTGCTCGGCGCACACCACCTCCCAGAACTTGGCACCGATCTGGTTGCCGCACTGACCTCCTTGGATGTGAAGGATCTCACGCATTTTCGCAGATTTGGAGAGAGAGAGAGAGAGAGAAAGTAGATCGGGAGTGAAAATGAGTGTGGAGTGGGAGAGGAATGTGATGTGAGGCTTTTTATGGAGATGAAACCCTAACGGCTCAGTTTAGTGCTCATTTTTTAATTGGTTTTATTTAACAGTCTTGGACAGAAAATATATCATCCCACGGCTAGAAATTGGTGGTCGTAACGGATAGCAAACCAACGGTTGAGTTTGATTGTAAAATTTGAATTTCAAAATTGCGGATCTCGGCTCCATATTTTCTTACCACAAATTACGACATAATCTTATTTCCGTTTGTTGCACGGACATTGGCGCTAAAAGACCGAAATAGCCCTCATCCCAAAATCTAAGTATGCTCACAATATTCACAAAAGCATTAAGCCCGTATTAAGTACTCCTTTTTTTTATAAATATATTTTTAAAAAAGTATTTCTCTATAAATTTTTATAAGTAAATTTTTTTTTTAAATCGCTCAGCACTTTTATCAAGTTATTACAAAATTGTTGTACAAGTACCTATAAATTAAATATGACACGTCACGTAATTTATAATTTTTTAAATACCAAAATGGTTTCTTTTAAAAATAAATTAAAAAATAAAAAGTGTTGAGAAGCTTAAGATGATTTGGCGAGGTTTGACTGTGGATGGCTCGACGAGATGAAAAGACAGTTAACAAGTTTCATTCAATCTTGTTGGAAGTTATATTTAGATCAGATTTTCCGACGATCATTCCAATCAATTACAATAATCAAATTGGATCATATGTATGTCTGTTGTGTACGTCTCTTCGAGAACTACAACTTAACCTATACACTTATGAAAATCAATCAAATATTGAATGAGATAATAGTACTTAGAGATGCTACAAATTGTATAAAATATCGAGTACCACATTGCTGACATTTGAACAAATGTCACTCTTTATATACTTGAAAATGAGAGTTAAAGGTTGTGGTCTTTGATCATCACTTAACGTGTAGTTGGGAAACCTGCAGACTATCTCATGTTAAGAAACAACCACACGCGCGCACCGTGATGCAGCGTACATGGTTAGGAAGAACTCTTTATCAAAATTCGTTGATTCTTGCGAATACCGAATGTGATAGATTTGAGGGAAACCTCGATTTTTTTATTAAACTTCAAAACTAAATAACAATAAACTTATAAGAGTGCTTAAATAGGCAAAACCTAGCCAAAACCTAATTGTAGAAAAGGAAAACTAAACTTATTGGAAAATGAAACAAATTATTAAAATTGTAAAAACTGCCTAAAACTTAATAATCTACGATTTTGACCCCTAAGATGACCTCGGATGGCCGAAATTTACCGTACTTCATGGTATAACCATGAGTTGTTCTTAGAACACCATTTCTGCCCAGAAAACACTAGTCTTTTGTCGAAATCCGACACTTTCACGATAACTCCAGGTGTTCTACATTCTGCATACCGACTTCTTCGACTGCACTGCATCACACCGCCACCGCCGTCCGACTTTGCTTGGCTTGGTATATTTCCTATACTTTTTATTCAAATAAATGCATGTGCATGTGCATGGTACATTTGTTAGCATCATGAACTTTGTTGATGTCGATTCAACTTCAGAATCAAATGAATGCATCCAACTAATGAATATTGTTGATACATTTTGGCTACAAAGGGAGCACTTTGTGGTCAAAGGGTCGCAACATTTTCAGAACTCTCCTATATAAACGATTGAAGTTGGGACAGAATTAACTTCTTCCTGACATATTCTCTTCATTCCTTAAATACATATCAATCGTTAGTTTGCCAGTCTCCACTATTTGCAACACTCGATAGTGGTGTAAGTTTGTTTTATCTTGGGAGGTAATTGCTCGATAATCCTACAAGTGTCAAAGAGGAAGCAATATTGTCTTAAGGAAACAACGATCAGATAGACTCGGACGTTCTTTCACACAGTCTATCATCTCTGTCTTCTAAACATCTTCGGTACAATTCTCATATTTCACTTATTCTATTTGCAATAGTATCATTTGTCATTTATATTCATAACTAGTGATCGACAAATCCAACGAGCATTGACGACGAATTCTTCTCTATTGGATTTGTTACTCGTCAGGCATGAGGTCACCTACGGGGAAGGCCCAACATAATGTACTAACTTTCGTTAAACTTGAGAAATGGGCATTTATTTGGAAGCAAGGGATTTGAATGGCATGAAGCTACAAACTTAGAAACCATACCTCCCCGTATGATTTCCTGAATATATAATTGTACAAAAGATCCCAAAAAGGAGTCATTTTAATTTTGATTTTCTTATTTGTTGAAAATCTTTTAGGTCGTCTTTATATTTTGGTGATCCTCTTGTCATTGCCTCTGCCAACAAATGAGACAATTTAAGAAAACCCAGTCAAAAATCGCCGATTATGGGTTTGGCCGAAACTCCTACGACGCAAATATGAGGTTCTCGCTCAATGTTGGTCACATCTCCTTTGACGACATGCGTGTTAGCTCAAGACACGATCATACTAGCCAACGCCTATAGGCCTCACGCTAAGGGCGCATTGATCAAAAACTTATAATATTATCAATTAATATCTGAGTCGAGTCCACATAGATCAAAATAGTGTTCCTATCTAGATAAATTTTGTAATATTGTAGAGTATTGAAAATGTACAATTGTTTGTGTGTGAAATTGTAACGGTGTCAAAATTCGGAACGAATTAGCTTTAAACTAAGATCAAAACTCAATCAAAAGAGATGGACTGAAGAAAAATTAAACAAGATAAACCGGCAACCACTGTGCTAGAACCATGTTCTTCAGTAAGTCAATTACAGGTAAGAATTTAATCTATTATGTATTTATGTTTGGCCTATGTTGTAATTACGTTATTCGCTTCTCTACATCGGATACCGCCTAATCTCGAATCAACAAGTCCTCTCAATAATTATAGTCAATCCTCGACTGAGCTAAGCTCAACAATTTTTGAGACAAGAGAATGACTTTAGAAGACTGAACTCTCGAATTCTACTTAGTTCAACTTGTAGGGATTAAGTGGTCTACTTAGCATTAAAGCATTAAACATAAAGCAAATTAAAACTAAACATGCACAGAGATAATCAATAACCATAAATGACTTAGATTAGAACATAAATTAGGTCTAATACTCATGGTTATGAGTATTTAGCCCACTACTATGGTGTCAATACAAAAAGTCATCGAAGTAAAACAAGATTTAAGAGGAGAAAAAGAAATAAGCAAAACCAAAAATCAAAAATGGGTTATGAGACTCATAGATTCTTCAATCTTATTCTTTTTGAATCTTTCTTAGTTTTCTTGTAGCTTTTCCTTGGTTTGATGGTGAATCTTGAAGGAAAGATTGTATCTTGAAGCTTTGAAAATGGTCTTCAATGGAAGTCTTGAAGTTGGAGAGAATCTCAAAAAATGAAGGCTGGTAGGTGGGGTTCATATCCCTGAGAATATCTGTCAAAGACATGTTATATTCTTCACAAAAAATGACATGCGACAGGATGTCGTAATTTTACTCGTCCTCTATCCTCACGCCACTCAGTCACGCCTCTTGGCTCTTGTTCTCGTAATAGTAGTTTGGATTCTGTTTACGGTTTCATGCAATTTATAATTGTTTTTTAATTTAGCAATGTTGTTTACCTAATTTAGTTGGTGTTTTATTATTTTGATAAGTCTGTAAGTTTACAAATTAAAGAATATTTTAATTTTAAACTGGCATTTTCACTTTTCAGCATGGGCTATAAACATACAAACTTATTTGTATTATGTGATGACTGCTAATATGTTTACAACAATTCATTATAAGTTGTTAATTAGACCTTAAAATGGGACCGAGTATGAAATTCTAGAACACGGGCTTAATAAATGTTTTAGTCAAATTTTCTACAACTTGTGTATAAAAAAGCTTAGTAAAGTTTGTCGGTCTACGTAGACTGAGAGACCGATCCAATTCAGGGGACAAACCCACCAATGGAACGAACACAATTGATCTTGGACCTTTAAATTCCAAGACCACTGACTTTGGCCCAAGAACTAACCCAAGGCTCGGGTTGGGTAACCGGACTGTGGCCACCCCTACCCTCGACACATCTTCAACATATACCAACTCACCGACATCTTTATCAAAGGTTCAGGGTGAGATCGTTTTCATAAACTCGTTTGTAAAATGGGGATTGCAGATCTTCATGCTCCACCTTAAAAAGAAAAATTTAACGGTGAAAAAAGATCTTCATGATTTCTTTTCCTTATCAATATTGATTCATTCCCGTAGAGTGACATAAATTGATTTGTAATAATTTTGTTTTACTTGCTTTCCTTTTTTGCATGCATCACTTAATACATATTCTATGTATCAATACATCAAGTGAGGATGCAGATACAAATACAAATCCACAGTTTTACAATATTAAAATCAAACATTTTTTGACCTTAATTTGCTATGATCCATTGATTTATTTTTCGTGAAGCAAATCATTACATTCCAAAGATTTACCGGCTATACTTTTATTGGATTGCGGAAAACAAAATCACAATAACCATCACGCAAATCCATCATATCATTCCTCGGAAAGTGACTTTGATATTCTTTTCCCGCTATACTTTATTGCGAAGCAACCGGAGTTTCACCGTTACTTCCTTTTGACGGTACATTTTTGGAATGTAATGATTTGCGAAGTCCGACTCATTTTAAGCCTAAATCGACCAATTAACGAATCTCCCCAGTAAAATCCAAATTACGATACAAAACGTACCAAAAGAGCACAAAACTACACTCTTCTTCCCTACCATTTAACCCTCACCTCCATTCCTCTCTTTCTCTCTACTACTCTTTGATTGCTTCATTGAATCAGCAAACACTGCTGCGACTTGCTTGGAGGTTTTCGACACCCACTCTCAATTTTCTGTAAGTTTGATCCAAACCTAAACTAACATTTCTTATTTCTGGGTCTTCTCTATCTAGTGCTAATCTTAGACCGTATGTTGTATTTACGCGTGTGTTTTAGTGTAGCCGCACTATTGTGTGTTGCTGTAATTGCTTTTTTGCAATAAATAGTTAGGTTTACCATTGTGAAATTTTCATGACTATTTTGAAATATTCTTCAAAGTTAACCATCTCTTTTTTTAGAAGCAAGCCCAACTGACACAAAACATTATGAACTCAAGATTGTAATTCTAGAATATCACACTAATGCTTAAGTTATAATGAATTTCAACAGATACAAATGTCCCTCCTCTCAGGCCTTTTTAGTAATCTAGTATTATGAAAATTAGTTATGTTCATTCACAATTCTGTTTAACTGCTCAAACTTAGTGTGCTTTTATAGGCTGTGTTTCTGATTTTTCAATATAGTTGATTTACATTTATTCTGGATTCTGTAAGATCTTAATTTAGTTAATCTTTGCAATTAGTATGGTGGCAGGTCTTCCTCGGTTGACATTTTTAAAATCTCTGTTGTTTAATGTTAGTAAATATGTAATCGTACTGCTAACTCCTTTGCTGGTTGCTTTTATGCCTTGACTCCCTCTTGTTTCGAGCCTTTATCGCAATCGTGTTCTGTTCATTATTTACATGTTTGATTGGTATTTGGAGATTTCATTAACACTGTATCTGTGCTTGTTGAAGGGGCATGAGAAGAACTAATTAGGGCCATATTAGTCTACTGGGTGGAGGCTGTGATGGCGTTATTTTCCTGTGATCTCCAACTTTGGAGGCCTTATACATTTTTATGGTTATGGATTTCACTGGTACTATTGCTGAACAGATGCAGAGGAACAGTATCTGAGTCTAGTTACTTAATTGGTCTTGGAAGCTATGACATCACAGGACCTGCAGCTGATGTTAATATGATGGGGTATGCTAACATGGGACAGACTGCCTCTGGCATTCACTTCAGGCTGCGAGCACGTTCGTTCATTGTAGCAGAACCACAGGGAAACCGTGTGGTTTTTGTGAATCTTGATGCTTGCATGGCTTCTCAACTCGTGACACTTAAAGTGCTCGAGAGGCTCAAGTTAAGGTACATATTAAAATTGCAGTATGCTCCAAGCGATAATCCTGGATTGATACGTTATGCCTTTAGGTTATGGTCTGGAATCAAAATAGCACAACCATTCACATTAGTTGTAAATGCTAACAACTTCAACTTGCAGCTAACTTCACCATATACTATGGAACCACAATTATTTTCCGGTGCAAATAATTTTCTAATTGTTGAAGATTATTGTTTTCGGATGATAAATTTCAATTTTCTAAAGATTTCTTTGTAACATTTTCATGATAAGATTTGACAGAACTATTCATTTCCACCTGATTGCATATTTACATTGCTCTTGTGTTGGCAGGTATGGGGATTTGTACACTGAAAAAAACGTTGCTATTACTGGAATTCACACCCATGCAGGACCTGGAGGCTATCTGCAATACATTGTATACATTGTAACATCTCTTGGATTTGTGCGGCAGTCATTTGATGCCCTTGTGGATGGAATCGAACAAAGCATTATACAGGCTCATGAAAATCTCCAGCCTGGATCGATTTTTGTAAATAAAGGTAAAGAAAATTATTCTTATACACATCCTCTTTATTCTTCTACATTTTAACATAACTAAGTGGTTAATTTCTTGGTTGAATTGTATGCCCCTTCAAAGAGATTTACAGATGAAATAAAAATGTATATTGACATAACTTGGACACAAAAGATTAACAATTAAAACTTTTTTTCATTTTTTAGTTTGTGAATTTGGAATTCAGATATGTTCATGATTATGCTAACTGAATTACTTGAGAAATGTTTACCCTATGAGATTAGAATTACGTTTTTTGGGAAATTATTAATCAGAGGGCTCTGATTTCCTATTTTTGCATAGAAAAAAGTTGACATTTGAACATGTTTCCTTAGTTCCATACCATCACAGTGATTATAGCACATAAAAATAGGTGGTTTGTTACACTTTTATTTTTCCCAGGGTTGTTGCTCTAACATGTTCAATAAGTTATTATGTCAGCAATGTGGTCATTGGGCACATCCATGCTCTACGAATGGATATTCGTCAACAAAATATTAGTTATGTTATTATGACATGTCTATGACAAAATCATGTGCCCATATAGTTGATGCCTGTATATATCTGTGTGTAGCAGGTTATCTTATGCACATGTACAGTGAGAGGTTCTCTTGGGATTTTATTCCTTGTTGGATCCTGTATGCTGCCTGTTTGCATATAAATGTATTTGGGAGGACATATATGCATGGTTTCACCATGAAACTTAACCTATAGCCTTTATTTTTATCTTGTTAAGCAGTATGAATCTATGATGGCTCCATGATCATATATTATTGTGATAAATCTTGGTTAGCATCTACTATCTACAATATTGTAAAAGATTTAGGTTTTTTTAACTTGCAGGAGAGCTCTTAGATGCTGGTGTTAACCGTAGTCCCAGTGCTTATCTCAATAATCCTGCAGCAGAACGCAGTAAATACAAGTATGATGTTGACAAAGAGATGACCCTCTTAAAGTTTGTAGATGATGCATGGGGTCCAGTTGGTAGCTTTAACTGGTTTGCAACTCATGGAACTTCTATGAGTCGTACAAATTCATTGATAAGTGGGGATAACAAGGGAGCTGCTGCACGATTCATGGAAGACTGGTTTGAGCAGTCTGGTGCTGCAAGCTCATATGCAGATGAACTTCCCCGAAGAATTTCAAACATAATTCCCGACCTTCATGGTAATTGTACTTCACTTGCTTTATGGAAGTATAATAGCTTGAACTATGCCATCAGATTGTTTCAACTGTCATTATAAGGACAAATGTTCTCTTGTTCATTGTAGAAAGAGGACAGTATCTCGAAGAATCCAATCTGAGTTATCCTTATGAATAGTAATGGAAAATCAATAAGCTAGATGGATTTTAGAATAATTTGTTACTGACACAATTACGTCAACAAATTTTTAGTGTTTCTCTTATAATATGTGGGTTTGGCACGCAATACATACATAAAAAAGTATTAGTACTTAAAAAGTGCATGAATTACATGCCAGCAAATGGGCTATGATTATAATATATATGAAACATGTAGCAAATTTAGTTTCAAGTTGATATAAAATTGTAGGAAAAATCAACAAGTTAGACAGATCTAGAAATTATGTCCAGATCCACATCATCTTCAGTAGGCACATGAATGGTAGGGAAGGAAACATTTTTTTACCACAGTTCTACGCAGAGGGAATGGCTCCACCATCCTTAAGATCAGTAAGTAGGAAAAAATATTAAATCCAATAATGAATAATTTGCAGATAATGAATTATTGGAGATTGCCGCATCCTTCCAGTCTCCTCCTGGCAGGCGAACAACTAGAACATTGAGTGTTTCAAGACGAGTGAGGAACATTCTCAGGCAGGCTGACAAGCCTGGATTTGTTTCTGCTTTCTGCCAGTCGAACTGTGGTGATGTTAGTCCAAATGTGCTTGGAGCTTTCTGCATAGACACTGGGCTACCTTGTGACTTCAATCACAGTACTTGTGGAGGGAAGAATGAATTATGCTACGGTCGAGGACCAGGGTATTGGTTGCTTAACCAGTTACAACTTTTGATGCATAATTTACTTGCATTTTATAACAAGAAACCACTAAATGAAATTGCTCATGTGAATTGCAGTTATCCGGATGAATTTGAAAGTACTCATGTTATTGGAGAAAGGCAATTTGAAAAAGCTAAGGATCTTTTCAGCACAGCATCCGATGAGTTGGAAGGGAAGGTTGACTATCGCCATGCTTATGTAGATTTCTCCAAGCTTGAGGTTACACTTCCTGACCAGGGAGAGGGTTCTAAGACAGAGAAAACTTGTCCTGCTGCTATGGGATTTGCATTTGCTGCAGGAACAACAGATGGACCTGGGGCTTTTGATTTTAAACAAGGAGATAACCAGGTAATGTGCACTCTATGCTTATTTAAACTATCTCCCGGCCTTTAAGTTGGCATGAATTTATGATTTTAGACTTTATAGTCACATGATGCTTGTATTTTTATGTTGCTATTGTTCACAATAATTTCTTACATCAGGGAAACCCATTTTGGAGGCTTGTACGCAATTTACTTAAAACACCAAACAAGGAGCAAGTTCAGTGCCAGCACCCTAAGCCTATCCTGCTTGATACTGGCGAAATGAAGATGCCATATGATTGGGCGGTGAGTTGACGTCTCAATTCTAGTTGTTCATAAATCACGTGATTTTGAACTAGAATTTAATGTTCCTAAACAAGAGACTACAAGTTTTCTTGTTAGACCATCTGAAACCATATATAGGAGCAACAACTGTATTACTTGGTAAATTCCTGTTATGCTGGTCAGGAGTAGCTTACTGCATTTCCAGTATTTTGCTCAGAAGGTATTCCTTCTCCGGGCATGTTGTTCTTTTTAATATGTTGTTATGTTCCTCAGTAGCAAAGAATTCCAATCTTCTCAGTATAAAACATTAACCTATGAATAGGATATTACATATTTCACATTAGTGCTTCTTTTATTAAAGTTTACTTGTTCAACTGGTCAAACACTTGAATTTAAATCATGTGGACCCGGGTTCAAGTCCCGAAACAATACTTATTGTCCCACATATATTCTCTCTCTCAACCTTTGTTGGGCTTCTCTTAAAGTGGGAGTAAGTGATAAAATTAGAGCTCCCTTCTACATAAGGGAGGTCTTGAGCCCTATTCTCGATACATCAATCCTACGTCTTCTTAAGATTCAAAAGTTTGGCGCTCCCTTACTTTCAAATTTCAATACAAAAAACATCTTGAGCTCAAACGTTGGTACACATAGCTTAGCAAAAAGTAAACACCAGTGGTTCCTTTTCCAGCTTTCCTTTCTTTCAATGACAACCTCATTCAGAATTTTCATATTTCTGTGCAAAATTTGTGGTTTTACTAATGCACTTGTTTGTTCATGTTCTTTGCAGCCTTCAGTACTTCCAGTCCAGATCCTCCGAATAGGGCAGTTAGCCATTCTCTGTGTACCTGGGGGTAGTAGCTTGTTTTGCTTTGCTTCACTTTTTCTTTATAAAATATGTAAGGTTGTGAGGACCATAGATCGTACTTGAATGGGACTGATCCAATGAATCATACCCTAATCTGAAGCTAAGAATAGTACTGATCTCGTAAGAATTTGGGCTGATAAGGCTTATAGGCTATCAGAGGAAGTTGTACTCTTCTCATCAAATTGGAGGAGTGCTTTCTTATGAGAAATTACTTTTTGAAGATTATTATGCTAAAAGGCTCTTCTTTTTTAATTTTGGCTACAATGTACTTCCAGTGACCTCTCTAGCAGTTTCAAGAAACCTATGAATATGATATGCTTTGAACCATTTAACTTTGGGCTTTTGAGCTTATGAGTTTCTTATTTTTATTTGTCACACAGAATTTACGACAATGGCTGGGAGGCGTCTTCGTGATGCTGTGAAAACGGTGCTTAGAAGTGGTGGCAATGGAGATAACATTCATGTTGTACTAGCAGGGTTGACTAATACGTATTCACAGTATGTGACTACCTTTGAGGAGTATGAAGTGCAGAGATATGAGGTTAGTAAATTCATGACTATATATGTACGCAAATGGAGAGGAAGACATTCAAACATATTACATACATGGGGATGGGGGGAAGTCTTAGGTATCATATTTCATTTTCTCATGAACCTAAACTTAATGCAGTGAAAATTAGATAGTTGGTGCTTTCATTTTTTGGATCAAATGGAATATGGAAGTCAAAATGTATTCTCAATAATGATATCATAAGTCTAGGCAGCATGTTTATATAATTCATTGATTTGATAAATATGTCCGTCAACCATAGTAAATGGACTTACACTGGGTAAAATGGAATAAAGAATTGGAAAGGGACACTCAATATTGATAAGGTGGAACCTTACTCTTGTATAGCATATTTTCTTAATATCTTAATTTAGTTATTAACAAGAGTAGCAGAGACTGTAACATCTTAGTTTCTATTTTAAGATACTAATTCATGAACCTTGCTATTTTATGGCTTTAACGTGTACGACTTTGCTGGAATGCATCGTGGGAATGGTGGCTGTACACCTTTTTAGGATATTTTTATTCACTTTCCCAACCTTCCTCTTCTATACTATGCTTTACAGGGTGCCTCAACACTGTATGGTCCGCACACACTCAGTGGCTACATTCAGGAGTTCACTAAACTTGCCCGGGCACTTGTGAGCGGTCAACCTGTTGATGCAGGCCCCCAACCACCTGATCTCCTCAATAAGCAAATTAGCTTACTTACACCGGTTGTGGTTGACATGACCCCTCCTGGTGTGAACTTTGGAGATGTCAGCTCAGATGTTCCTAAGAACTCCACTTTCAAGAAAGGCAGCACAGTGACTGTGACCTTCTGGTCAGCTTGCCCCAGAAATGACCTTATGACGGAAGGTACCTTTTCCCTCGTAGAGACCCTCCACGGAGTGGATACTTGGGTCCCTGCTTACGATGACGATGATTTCTGCCTGAGATTCAAGTGGTCAAGACCTTCGAAACTCAGTCCTCTTAGTCATGCAACCATTGAATGGAGAGTTCCAGAGTCGGCAGCCACAGGTGTATACAGAATAAAGCACTTTGGTGCATCAAAGGGCATTTTAGGATCTATTCATCATTTTACAGGTTCATCAAGCGCCTTTGTGGTCAAATGAGAAAGGCCCTGATGTGTGTATTTTGTGCATCTTGAACTTGCCTTTATTTTCTTAAGCCTCTTGAGATGTGAATGAGTGGGTTGGTTGTTGTAACTATAGATAAATTATGTTTTTAAGCTGGTTGCATACAAATCTGGAAGGAGCAGTTTAAGAAACTTTACCCCAATGATATTTGATAATGTAGCATGTGATGACTTATTACATGCCATCGTCACAAATGATTGATGAATTTCAAAGACTCCACCCATTCAAATACTCTATTTTGTGATTAACAGAAAAACTAACCACAAAGTTTCTTGATCTTTATGCAGCAGATGGTTCCTGACCCTCAGATTTGCATTTAATTTGTTTATTATTGAATTGAAAGGTAAAAGACCCTCAGATTCACTACTTTAAGCTTTACAAGTGATACTTATTAATATACTAAAAATTATGTCATTATCAAAACTTCAAAAGAGATTCGATAACTACCCTGAACAGGCATGGTAATTTTTGAAATTGAAGGTAATGATGTAATTACTACTAAAGTTTACGGCAATGACATGATTTTCACGTATAACTCATGATAGTAATATGATTTTTGCGTATAATGTTAAGTGATTACATGATCATATAATCATAAATTATACACAAATGTTCATCACCTTAATCATGTTGTTGAGCTAGTTTGTTGATGTTATTTTGTTTTTCTACCAATGGTGGCGTGAACCATAATATTCCTAGAGTTGTAGTATCATATGTTCATGTATCAATACTATGTTATTTCATTTTTTGTATCTTTTGTTTTATTTTGTTCAATATGAAAGTGATATTTCATTTTAGTATTCATCTTTTATCGAACCAATCCATGAAGGCAATGGCAAAACTTGATATTTTTTTATGCAACCAAACAAAAAGTAGATGATAGATAGATGGGATAATTCCATATATCACCCCCTAAAATATACCAAATCTCACCCAACACCCCCTAAAACCATTAATCTCATTAGCACCCCCTTAAAATGGGCAAAAATCTCAGTTGTCAAAAATTTATTGAAAAAAGACAAAAATACCCCTCTCTCTCACCACTCCCTCACCATACCCTCTGTCTCTCCTCCCTCCCTCCACCGTCGCCGGCGAGCCTCCCTCCGGCCAATCCCCTCCCGCCGCGTGTCCACAATCCTGGCGATAATGGCGAAAATTGAGTTGATGGGGAGGGAGGCGAGGTTGAGGGTTTGGAGGGAGAAGGAGTTTAAGGTGAGGATGGAGGGGGCGGAGGAGGGGAGAAAGGGGAGGTTGATGGTGGCGGCAAAGGTGTTCGAGGTGGCGCCAAGAGTGGCGGTGGTTGAGGGGATTAGCCGGAGGGAGGCTCGCCGGCGACGGTGGAGGGAGGGAGGAGAGACAGAGGGTATGGTGAGGGAGAGGGGTATTTTTGTGTGTTTTCAATAAAATTTTGACAACTGAGATTTTTGCCCATTTTAAGGGGGGGCTAGTGAGATTAATGGTTTTAGGGGGTGTTGGGTGAGATTTGATATATTTTAGGGGGTGGTGTATGGAATTATCCCTAGATAGATATACTAATAGACGGTTGGATTATGATTGGATCAATAGATAGATATACTAGAACAACCCCTTCTAAACTCTTTCTAAGGTACGTAGGTCTATCGCTCGAATCGTAGTTTGAATTCTAGAGATAGAGTTTTATATTTTTACGCCATATTTATGTTCATTAATTTACCTTTTTGCATATCAGTGAAATAATTAGAACCATTGATGCATTTGAAGTCACATACAAATTATTTTGGCTTGGATTTAATAGACTAAACCGATACATCCGGTTTGGTTGCAAAATGAGGGCTCCTGTCTGATTAATTGGACCAAAAAAAGAATATTTGTAAATATATAGCTTAAGACCATCTCATATCTTGTTTTTCACATTATTTGTGGTACCTAATGTTATAATCATAAATAATATATTTAAGGAGTATAGCTAAAGGCATAAAATAAAGGGTTATTAGTGCAACATACTATATGGAATAACATAATAAAAGTCAAAGGCTTCCAAGAAGGCTAGTAGCAAGCATCTGACAAGATGTCAAGAAGTTTGCCAATGAGGTGGATAGGGAAAGGTGTGGGGGGCGGGGCGGACTAGCTTGACCTCGGGTGTATCATCGCTAAAACCCCTTACGACCCTAGCCTGAAAGAGTGGATGTTCAGGGCGATGACCCTTCGAGATTTCCCACTGTTATTACGATGATTGTTGACTTATTTTTTAGTCAAGAATGATGCCGAGTGTATGATCAGGAATGATGTCAAAACGTATGTTGCATTATCTTGTTCGACAACCTGTTCATCGAAGCAGTGCGTAGTTTCCTTAAATATAAGGATATTCGGCGATTGTGAATCTGGAAGATCTCCAGCTGTATACAAGACTTTTGGAAAGTCTTGAGTATGTCATGATTCTGGAAAGCTTCTTGTGATATAGATTCTGCAAAGATATTCGGCGATAAGGATTTGGGAAACCAAGATCTCTAGGATTAAGGAAACCCTAATGCATTCCGTGAGTCATTTTTGAAAACTACTGTAAAAGCAAAGGCTTCACCCATAGTAGTGGTTGGCTTCTTCGAGAGAATATACAGAGATCTTAGACGTGAAGGACTTGCGGGTTGAGAGGCTGTGTATTCTTCGAAGGACATTGTGTATCACTACCAGAATCGAACGATCAAATGAGTGATTGTGTTTTTGTGTGTATGCGTGATTGAAGTGTCACATTCAAGTTAAACAATGACTTGTGATATCCGAGCAAGGAGAGTGCTCATGTAGTGGAACCAATTGGTAAATTGATGCTTGAATAATTTTGCTGAACATGAATATATAAATTAAACAATTTTGCTGAATTGGGAATAAATTGGTGATTTTGTAATGTGCTTGAACATGAATATCAATTTTAGATTGAACAAGTTAGTTGATGTTTAGGAAGTCAATTCTTATACACATTGTCATTTGTCTCTGTCCAGTTCGAGCCCGACCTCGCCTCCACCGTCCGTCTCCGTTCGAGCCTGACCTTGCCCAAGTCGTCTTCCCGAACCTCAGGTTAGTATTGATTGAAAACAATGTCGACATGTAGTATTGCAAATTATATGGTATTTATATTCATTTGGTTATACGCGACTTTGAATTGCTGTGATTTTAAATTAAATAGAATTTAATTCGTTATTTGAATTTAATATATATGTTATTCATGTCAACGTAGGAAATGCCTCCTAGAAGGAACAGGGGCAGAAGACTCTGAAGGAGCAGTATTTTGACCGAATCCGCCGGTATGCTACGAGCTTGGCACCGCCTGAGAGCTCGGGGGTAGAAAGTGGGCCCCAAGCTGGTACTAGACCCGAGGAGGGTACTCGGCCCCAGCAGGATACACCGGCCCATGAGGAGGTCAACAGACCCGAGCGGGTGGTTCGGTTCCGGAGGATGAGCTGATCGAGTACATCATTCCCACAGTCGATCCATCGTGCATTCCTACAGTGGAGTCTAACGGATCCAACACGTGCGGTTTGACTGTGCCCTCCAGACGACACAGCCGGTACCAGTCGATGAACACCACGTACGAGGAAGGATCGACGAGTAGGCCACAGAAGCCGAAGACATGTTCGCGTGGGCTTGTGAAGTGCAAGAAGCTGCCAGATATGATAGAGAAAGGGCCTCTGTCGGTCACATGGGATTTCGACAAAAATCACTCCCCAGAATTTGACTCGACCCAGATTATCCGGTTCATTGGCAGTCACATCAGGACGAGTGTACTACCTCGAGCTCCTCGGTTTCGGATGCTGGAGTTCGATGAGAAATGTAAGATATGGGGAGCTCTTACGGTAAGTTTCTAAATTTTTTTCATTTATAAATTATTTCATTTCAAACCGTTTTGATAACGTATTTCTACTTTCATTGAAGAGCGTGCTACGCTACCACGTAGCGCCAAATAAATTCTACCAGTGGCTCTTGTTCCATACTCAGAGGCGCTACGGGAAGTTTATGGGGGAGTGTTCGAGGAACTACTCTCAGTACGGGCAGAGTCCGGTCTTGGTTGACTTCATAGGTCGAGAGCAATCATGTGAGTGGATGTGCGACTATTTCGAGGGTCCATGATATAAGGTACGTAAGAATATGTAATATTTTTTTTAAGTCTTTCAAATATTTAAAAATACTTTCTTAACGCTCAATATTTTTCTGTGTAAAGGAACTTTCTGGAAAAATGAGAGATCTCGCCGAGAATAAGAAAAAGCATAGCAGTGGTTCCCAGACCTTCGACAAATATGCTCAACTCCAACAGAAGGCTGGAGTTCTTGTTCCGAGTTTGGACACTTACGTGCGCGTCTATGAAAAAGACGGCGACCCGGAGACGGTGAATTTTTATTATGTCATACAATTTAACACTTTTGTTTACAATTCCAAAAAGTGAAGGACGAAATCGAGCGGCACAAAAGACTTGCCGTAGAAGCGGCTACCGTCAGACAGCAATATTCGGTCCCGAATCATGTACAGGCCGAAAGCCTTCACCAGTTGACGGGCACAGAGAAGAAGCGGTGGTGTGTTGTTCCTGGCATGGGCGGCGAGTTCCTTCGACCGCCAAAATCGAGAGGTGGTGCCCGTACATCCGCAGCCTCAGCTGAGCAGATAGATGCTGCAGTCGCTGCCAGAACGGCCGAAATGGAGGAGATGAGCTCGCGAGAGAGAGGCCGAATTGGCCACCAGAGCTGCTGCTGCGGAGGGGGAGATAGCTGAGCTGAAACGTCGTTTCGACGATTAGCAGGCTCAGACGGACGCTCGGATTAAGGCCGAGGTCGAGGCTCGGCTTAAGGCCGAGATCAATGCTCGGGTTAAGGCCGAGGTTCAAGCTAGTATCCGGGATGTACTGGTTAACTTCGGCTGGCCGGGTGTTACGAGGATGCCGCTTCCGGCCCAGGCCCCGAGCCCCGTCGTCACTTCGACTCTGACTCCAACCCTGGGGCTGACTCTGACTCAGACGTTGACGCAACTGACTATCTCGCCGGGAGTGCCTTCGGACCAACAACAACCTCCAGTACCTGCCGACGAACAGCTGCGCCCGAGCAAGAGGTTCAAGAGGACGGCGCAAAAGACGGCACAGAAGACAAAACGGTTAGGACAACTCTCGTAGGTCCTGTGGTTACAGATTTGTTGATATTGTTTGTAATTATACGATATTGTTTGAATTTTAATTTGGTTTGCAATTAATTTATACTGTTTTCGATCGCTGCGAATTGCAATTTAGGATTTAGTTGAATTACTAGTTTTACTGTTGGTTTTACAGGTAACGGGAAATTGACAAAATTGGGCAGTTTTTGCTCAAATTTTTGTCAAACACAGCCGGCGGGGTATTGGCAAAAGCTCGCAGGCTAGGATAGGCTAGATTTTACAACCTAGCCGGTGAGATGGGAGCAAAATTTCGCCGGCTAGGTTGCAAAATCTAGCCGGCGAGATTTTGCAAACATCTAGCCGGGAAAGTTTTACCAACACGGTGAGATATTGGTCACATTCAAGCCGGCGAGATATTGAAGCAATATCTCGCCGGCTATGACCTTTCCTGACGAGACTTGCCCAGCGAGAACCAAGCCAACGAGTTTCGGGTGAAAATCTCGCCGGCTTGGCCAAGCCGGCGATACCGGCCCTCCTGCCCGGCGGGAGCAAACTCTCGCCGGGTTGGAGGTCATTTTCAATGGCGAGAGATTGTAAAAACTATTTTTTAAACGAAAGAGTATGTGTATAGATAGTGTTTAGTTGAAGGTAGATATTTTTCTTTATTCTTTTCATTGCACATAATAAGGTACTCAAATAAACATATTAAGAACATGGACGTAATTAGTGGAGTAGATTTGTGTGTGTGGACATCTTATTGATTAAAAAAAACATAAATCATTTTATGCAACGCTGAGCTTACTATTAAAGTTGTCAAAAAAGTACTCACTACTAAATTTAGTAACTTTCAGTTTTTCCAATTACATTTATTGTCTGATATGAAAGTGAACATTTCTTTAATGACTGAATTATTTTTCAATTGAAAAAGTGTAGTAATTGATGTTATATATTTAGCGTAAAACGACAAATAGTTTCAAAATCGACAAGAACAGCGATGCACTGTTAACTACCAAACAACAACTACTGATACCAATTACCAAAAAATTGGATTGGAGACGATGACAATGTCAACGACAGTATAAAGCACCAGCAAATGTAATGATCATCACCGAAAGCTCTTCCTCATCTCCTCTATGTAAAACCCTAATCCCCTCTCCCGATTTATCCGCAATTGCTTCTCCATCACTCCATCCTCACTTTCCAGCTCTCATTCGCCGCTTCCCATGGCAGATCCCCAGATTTCGGTGCTCCAAACTTTCTTCTGCAGCGCTTTCGCTGCCTGTTTCGCCGAGGTATGATGTGATCTTTACCGCTAATCGTGTCATTTCCAATTTTGGTCGGCTTTTATCGACTGATTAAGCAATTTACAGTGAGTGTTCGTTGCTAGATTAATGGAATGTCTGTACTTGTGTGCTACACGATTTGCTGGTTTTTGTGGCTGTGATTTCATACCGATTCAGGTTAATGCTAATTATGATTTGGTGCCTGGTTTTGAACTAGTAGTCAGTGTTACATGAAGAGCATTTGTGTTCAAGCATACCCAATACCTTACGGGCATCCGGATGATTATTTTGCTTTGTGTGAAAAGGAACTAAGACACTAAGAATGAAGATGAGTTGCTGTGAGGTGATCTTTGATGTTGTTGTCATGTAAGAGATGGCGGTGCCTTCATCTAGGACCAAATTGTAGGATGATTTTTCCTCAGTCACATTGTAGATCAGTATGTAACTACATGAAGATAATTTGAGTAGAAATAGTGAGGATGGAATGCTGATCTGTGATAATTATATTTCACATCTATCAAATGTAGTTTCTCTATGTGGATCCTAAGATTACGATAGTTATGAAAGAGTTTTGGATTTTATCACCTGTACTAAGTTTGAGGTATCAATTTGGCAATATTTTGTGTTAAGTGTCCATATTGCGAGTCTTGGTCCCACATAGGATAAATATAGGGTTAAGAAAGAGTTCAATATACACATCGGACCCTTCACCTACTAGGCTAGTTTTGTTTTGGTGAGAACGGTGTCCAATATGTATATCATGAGCTTCTCTTGAGTTCTCCTCTTTGGTAAGGCCCGGTTCTCCCAACATTTTGGTGCTTTTAACACAATTCATAGAAGCTATATGGAAAGGACTGTTAAGCTGGGGATGGGGATAAAAATATATCATACGATCTTTAATCTCTTCATCAAATGATCAGCAATAAAAAATTATCTTCAACATATAAGAGCTGACATGGCTATTAGAGCCAAAAGAAGGGGTTTTCCTCTCTCTACCTTTTGCTATCATTAAGCATTTGATTCCATACCAGATGCTATTTTTAAACAATCCAAATGATGTACGAGTTTTTTTCTGACTATCTAATAATCATTTTTCATATCTGATAGTGCCCTGTCCCCATCCTAGTGACTGTATGGTGTCAGCTTGAACTAATTTGTTCTTTACTATATAACTTGACCATTCTCATTTTATAACCCAAATCCAAGTGGATGTTAAACTGTAAAGTGTTGTTTGAGATAATGAGCTCTAGCCACCTTCTCAATCTAACTGACTTAATCTGTATGATGGGGTGGTACAATAAAAAATTGATCAGCTCAGAACTTGTTTCAATTTTCAAATATTATGGTGAGCATGCCATGATTTGACTCTCTGCTGGATGAATGAAATATCTCATATTAGGTAGCATATAATTTCTTGCAAATATAAATCCATATCCACACGATGCAGAAATTATGAAGTGATTATGCGTATGTTTGGATTTTCTGCAGTTCTGCACTATTCCTCTGGACACAGCTAAAGTTAGGCTTCAGCTTCAAAGGAAATCAAACCACGTGGATGGATTGGGATCACCAAAATATAATGGCTTATTGGGAACGGTTGCTACTATAGCCAGGGAAGAAGGATTACTTGCACTTTGGAAAGGCATTGTTCCGGGATTACATCGTCAATGTGTTTATGGAAGCTTAAGGGTTGGGCTGTATGGTCCTGTAAGTATCAGATCCCTCTATTCTATTGGTTACTGTTAAATGTTTGTGATTTTGCAGTTGAACAATGATGCATTTGAATAATGCTATTTGTTGAACAGGTCAAAACTTTTCTCGTTGGCAGTGCTTTTATAGGGGAGGTTCCTTTATTCCAGAAAATACTTGCTGCCCTGCTGACCGGTGAGTACATATGGGCACCAGAGTACCACTCAAAAGTTAGTTTGGAGCATACCTTATTATCTTGTTTTGGGATATGGGTGCCGGAATAAGCTACTGTTGATGTTCCCATGCTTCCATATTTCTGACTCGATCATTTCAATTTTATAATAAGTTCAACTGATGACATCAAACAGGTGCTATAGCTATTCTAGTTGCAAATCCAACTGATCTTGTTAAAGTACGACTTCAGGCTGAAGGAAAATTGCCCCCTGGTGTGCCTGGGCGTTATTCTGGAGCTTTAGATGCTTATATTACCATAACAAGACAGGTTGGTTGTCTGAACCAATGCTGTTTTCCTATATATTCTGATTATGTTAATTCTCTTCATATTAATTTTTGATCAGGAAGGACTGGGGGCCCTATGGACAGGGATTGGTCCCAATGTTGCAAGGAATGCCATCATAAATGCTGCTGAACTTGCCAGTTATGATCAAGTGAAACAGGTAAGTTGAGTGTTAAGGTCTTTCAAATTAATGTAGGTTACAGTCCATAACTCTACGACTGGCTAGTACATTCATCCCACAAATGTCCTAATTTGTTTTATACATATGCAGACCATTTTGAAAATTCCAGGATTCATGGATAATTTTTTTACTCATCTACTAGCTGGTCTAGGTGCAGGTTTCTTTGCAGTCTGTATTGGTTCTCCCATTGACGTGGTATGATCTATTTTCTAACTTGCGTCTTTTTGTATGGTTGAACAATGGATAATTTTTAAGGTAAGCTAATTGATTAATGTTGAGTTGGATTTGGTGTTTGTCCTGTACCAGGTGAAATCTAGGATGATGGGAGATTCAATTTCAAACTACAAAAACACACTTGATTGTTTTGTCAAAACTTTGAAAAATGAGGTATGTTGTTTTCTTTGACTTTCCTTCCAGATAATATATTATGTTGCAATAATTTTGGCTTGATATCTGTGTTTACCAAAAATCTAATACTGTTGTTAAGTCTGAGTTGTGTAATTTGTACCAACTAAAAAATAGGTTTTTATCTCAGTAATGAAGTACTTTGGTGGACCAATTTTGAAATATATGTACTGGCTGATGTTCATCCTCTTCATGTGTAGTGAAGTGATTGGAGATATTGACTTTGTTCTTATTACCATTACCCCTCTCTAAAAATCTAGTCTTCAATGTAATTTTATGATTTTTTTATTCAGCAAATTGGGGTTCTGCTCACTTTTTAGAGGAAAACAAACTTCTATATGATCTCCTTAGTGTGTCCAGATTTGCTCTCTTTCTATCTGGACATCTGATGACAAATTTTATTCAAAACCATAGGCTCCCGTTGCTTATAGCAGATAATATTTGCAGGGAACTTTCGCATTTTACAAGGGGTTCCTCCCAAATTTTGGTCGTCTGGGATCCTGGAATGCAATTATGTTTCTGACTTTTGAGCAGGTAAGATATGGAAATTGTTTTACCATAACTTAGTTTTAGATATTAATTTTTTGGTGTTTGGGCTTACTTCAATCAGTTCTTTCTATCCTATGTAGTTCTGTAGTAAAAAAATCTAATAGTAAGAGAAAATGCCTGTGCTCTCTATCCGAAGTATATAATAATGTTGGTGTTGGACTCACATCTGATGTTCAAGAAATAGTCTCAGAAAGATATAAAACTTAACACCTAAGATGACATTATCCACACTTTAACCAAGTATTATGGAGAATGTGTACCTCCCATTTTTCTTATTTACCAAATTACCTAGAAATGTTGCAGTAATGGCAATAGTAAGTACAACTTAGAAAGCTGTTCTTACCTGATAAAGGGGGAATGTTGAGAAATGCTGATTCCGTGATATTGGGTAGGCAAACCAATCTGTTGTTGTCTAGTTGGTCAGGATTCTCGGCTCTCTAGAGCAACTTTCGTATTTGTCTTTAGACAGTACTCTCTTTCTCTTTCTCCTATAGTAAGTGTCTCATACGGATTAGTGGAGTTATTTCTTCCCTTTCCACTACAGGTTTTCATTATTGCCGTGTATTTTCCTATTAAGGAGTTGTAACTCAAATCAAGGACGTTATTTGTAATTCATACTTTCTAACTTTCTAAATAAGAAATGACACATTTATTTTGGAAAATGGGACACATTTTGGATGAGGTAATAGATTGCTCCATTATGTCTTTACTGGTACCGTAAAATTGAAAGTTTCTATGTGATGCTTAACTTAGAAATTTGCTTTCACCTGTGGCGGCCGGGAAATCTATCATATCTGACCCTGACACTGATAATGTGCATTGATTCATTTTTTCATGACAGGCCAAGAACTTTGTTCAAGCTTGAGGTCTAAAACTACTTCCTAGTTTTGAACTTCAGCAGGAAAAATGGTATTATATATTGTTTGGTTAATATATTGTCTAGTCTGCAAGGGTATTTTCTGGGAAAGAGCCAAGAGGTGAAGAAGTGCCTCCTGTTACTGCACTTTTGCAGAAGTTATAAATGAACTAGTGGGCACTCTGAACAATCTAATAGGTTTGCATGCTATATATATATTACCATTTATATACTAAGAATGTAGGCTTCTCGATTTTTAATTCCAGTTCACATTCAAACCAGGCATTGATTCATTATCAAACTAGAATGCTCTTGTACTTGTAGAGATTCATATTACCTATTGAACTATTACAACTTATTATCTTTTGGGATAATTCATGTTTACTACGGTGAACTATCACATTTGCATGACAATACGGTGAACTTATTAACGTGTCAGTTCAATATGAGAAACTATTTTTATGTGTCATTTTACCCTAATGCCGTTAAAACAGATGAAAAATGCACTGTTCAACTTTCAAATTTTATTAAATGTCGAAAATACCCTTGTATTTAAAATTTAAAATATTTTTGTGTGGAATAAATAATAAAAACTAATTTGAATATTATTTAAAAGTAATAATATTGAAATCAATTTTTAATTATTTATTTCATAAAAAATATTTTTGAAAAAAAAAGTTTAAAAAATATATTTTTTAGATTTATTTTAAAATTTTAATACAAGTGCAATATGGACATTTCATATCAAAATTAACTCTGTTAGAAACAATGACATATAAAAATAGTTTCCCGTATTAAAATGAGATGTTAAAATCGTATTAAAATGAGATGTTAATAAGTTCATCATATTGACCTGCAAATATGTCATAGTTCACCGCACTAAACATAAATTATCTCTTATATTTTTCTTCGGATTTAAGATGAGCTGATGTGCAGACTACATGGTTTGACGAAAAAGTGGGCTCTATGAAGCTACCGACATCTAGAGTACATGTATATATCAACATCAGCAACCTTTAGTCTACAGCTGCGAAAGGCCCACTGCTAACATAATGACCGCCATTACAGATTTCATGTCCTAGAGCTGTATATAAGATATGAGATAAACAACCATGTCCTTTTGCCTCGAGAATTTGGAAATTGCATTCTCCCCCTAATCATAATTTATAATTGTTAGAAGAGTTGCATAGTCTAGGGGTAAACAACAGTTGCTTTCTACTATTCATATATTTGAGAAGTAAATGTTCTTTTTTCAAAAAGTTAGAAGTAAATGTTAATATAGAGTACAAATGAGAAAGTAAGATAATATTTTTTTCCTTTTATAAATCACTAGGTTGTAGCTCCGCGCTATGCGCGGTGTTATTTATAAAATATTATTAAATAATTAAAATTTTTTAATATGCTCAAATTTATTTTTAAAAGTAAACTATTATAAATTAAATAAAAAATTTGCAAAAAAAAAGAAAGCAATAAATTAAAATAAATAAATATCAATGATACTCCAATAACAACATAATGAATAATTCAAATAAATCATTGAATAAGCCTTGCGGATTCCAAAATATCGAGGAATAAAAAATTAGTAGATGATAAACAATAGCTTTTTAGTTCCTTAAACTCAATTGATTGTCTTTTAACTGCTATTTATTTCCTTAATAACATGGAAAAATCAGCTTTAAAACACAAATCTCGTCAGGATTCAAAAAATTTACTATCTTATATTACACATTACCAAATAATTCACTTTCTTGTCATCACTGCCAATCTTTGTTTTGTTGCTAAATCTGTCTGAAGTGGTCAACTCCATGAATATTTCTTCTTCAATCCATCATTCGTTCCCTAAAAATCAACACGGCGGATCAAAATATTGCATAACCAAGCGTAACAAAAAAATTCATCAAAATCTAATGAATGAGACAAAGATCGATTTATTTGGTTAATGAATCGTATCTGATATAGTGACACGTGATTAAAATGTATTCAAATTAGTTTAGAAAACTAATTGTAATCCAACAGAATTCTAATTAATATTAAATTTGTTTGTTATTGATTTTTAATTGACTTTAAAATGTATCAGTATGTTACGATGAATCATTGAATTAAAAAAATCAGAATTTTTAATTGAGTTTTAATTGTATTAGTATATTACAATAAACTTAATTAAGTTTAAAACGTATTAGAATACTACAATATATTAGTGTTTTAATTTTTAATTGAGTTTGAAATGTATTAGTATACTACAATAAGTTATACCTCTCACACGACTAATGTGTTCTCGTATTTTTGAATAATGTTCGGCATAATATACGCACACATTACCGTATCCTGATAAATAGAAACATACAAATATTTAATAAACATAAAAATAACATGAGTAAAATAAAGAATTAAATATCAAACCTCCTTCCAGCGAGATGCTGGGTTAGTTATCTAATAATATTCAAAGGTTTCTTTCAAATATATATATCAAACCTCGTCAATGATGATCATGTCTAGATAGAGTAGTTAGTCTATTTTTGGGTAGAAGAAATTGATAAATACTAATTGAGTTCTGAATGAAGTATTCATGATTCATAATTACTGAACAACTTGTAATTAATTTGTGATTCAGAACTAAGAGTAGAACTATAGTTTGAATTGGGATTGATGATTAATGTGACAGTTGACTCTTACAAATTAATTTTTGGAATTTTCACATTTATACAATTTTTAATTGATTTGAAGTCTAATCCTGTTCTGCATTAAATTAATTCAAAATTTTCGAAATTTCTTTTTTATTTCTATTTCCTATTTCATTTCAAATCTAATTATAATGATTTTAAAATTTTTCTTTTTTCTCCAAAATTTTCGAAATTTCTTTTTGATTTCTATTTCTATTTCATTTCAAATCTAATCCTAATGATTTTCAGAATTTTCTTTTTTCTCCAATTGTAATATTAATTAATCCTAATTGTAATGGTACATCAAGTTGTTCAAAAATTATTACTTCAATGCATTATTTTGATTTTTCATCATTATTCTAATTTTAATGATTTATGTAGACATTTTCAGATTTTTCTTTCTTTTTCTTAATTTATTTATATGTTCTTTCTAATTGTAATCCTAATTCTAATGGTAAATGATACATGCAGTTTTCAAAATAATAATAATTAAATGTATTATTTTGGTTTTTCATTATAATTCTAATCCTAATAATATATGTAGACCAGTATTAATATCAGTTAGAATTATTTTCGAAATTTTCTTTCTTTTCATTTTTTATTAGAATGACTAAATTTTACAACTAAAGATATATGTAGACCAGTATTAATAACAATTAGAATTATTTTCAAAATTTTCTTTCTTTTCTTTTTTTTATTAGAATTACTAAATTTTACAAAATTTTCTAAATCAAAATTTTTTAATTTTAATTCTTGCAACTTTTGCGGTTGGTGAATTTGCTATGTGTGGTTATTGGATTGTAGTTGGTGAATTTTCTATATGTATTTATTAATTTTACAAAATTTTCTTACAACTTATTGGATTAATTCTTTCAATTAGTGGGTTGTAATTAGTGAATTTTGTGAATTTTTAATTTTACAGTTTTTCTTAGAAGTAATTGTTACGAATTCTAAAACAAAGTTCATTCTAAACTTTCTGAATTTTTTTTAATTTTAATTCTTGCAACTTTTGCAATTAATGAACTTGCTATGTGTGGTTATTAGATTGGAGTTGGTGAATTTTATATGTGTATTTATTGGGTTACAAGTGAGTTTTCTGAATTATTTTTTTAATTCTTGCAACTTTTGCAGTTGGTGAACTTGCTATGTGTGGTTATTGAATTGCACTTGGTGAATTTTGTATGTGTATTTATTGGGTTGCAGGTGTGTTGTTAGCAGTCATTTTGTGCATGAAACTGGATTCGAACAGATAATCATAATGAAACGGAATTAAAGAAAAATATGTGTATTCATAACATGTTGCTATGCATACAACATAAAGATGAATATTTGAGAAAGACAAATAGAAATAAAGAAATATATTTATAATATTTCCTTTTATGTTTTATATACAAAGTTGTTGTGTTTTCTATTCAAATATTTATAATAATCATATATGTTTTATATTTGGTACAAGCATCTCTAACTGAAGCAGAATCTTCCCAGGGAACCTGTGTATAATTGAAATCAAACTAATCAGTAAAGTGCGTGGCCTATCTAGAAACAAAAAGGGTTATATTCAAAAGATTACCCGAGAAGTGCGGTACAATATTGATTTTGCAGTGCCTGTTTTTATGTAATCCAGGAAGAGAAAGAATAATATTCAGAAAATTACCTGAGAAGCGCTAGCATATAACTGGTTTTGCAGTGCGGGAGAGAAATAATTATGTTAAATTACTTGAGAAGCACATAGATCTTATGTTGCATGACAGATAAGTTATGGAGGTTTTGGACTCAGAAGAGAATAAAAGGAAAGCTTTATAGAAGAGTTTGGAGGAGTCATAATATGATGAGAGATGTAATATAGTTAAAATTATTGTTGTAGTTATGTTTTTGTATATATGATTTTGGGGGATAAGGACTGTGATGTTGATAATATAGTATATGAATACATGAATAATAAAGTATTTAAGAATAAAGAAATTTAGAAAAATAGGATTGATGCAATCTTTTCATGGAAGTTGCCACGTGGCCAACATTAGGATTTTCCATATATATATATATATATATAATACACGAATTATGATTTATGAATAAATGAGTCGAACTTTTAACGAGTCGTTCGAATTTTTGTTACGTTCAAAATTTGATATGTGCTAGTTGTAATCTAACTCGAACTAAGTTTGAGTGTAAGGCTGGGTCGTTTGATAAACACGTCAAGCTCGAATTCAACCTATCAAAAAGTTTGTGAGGCTCGCGAGCTGACTCACTTCGTATTTATATACATACATAAAAATTAAATTCGAACTATAATCAAGATTAAATTAGTTCTGTTATACAGGTTTGGTAATTTTTTTTTATCATTTTGAATTGATTATGTTATTAACGAAATTAAAATATCAGAATGAGATTTTGCTCCCCTGAAAAATTTACGGGTTCGTCACTGTTTGGTGAGTTTGTGTTGAGCCTTTTGACATGAACATCTCTCACCTTTACTACCTTCTTGACCTCTTCCATCACATCCGTCCATCATTACCAACACTCCTCTTTAACCTCTCTCTCTCTCAACATAACGAGCTTCCTTAGCTCCTCCACCACCGTCATGTCAACTAGTCTCATCTTCTCTAGATTCCACGGGATGTGCACACTTGGTTCATGATCAGCGTCTCCATGTACAGTTCCAACTCATTCGAATGCGCACCTCCTCCAATGTCCACAATACCTTCTTCAGAATCATACTCGTAGTGATGCATGAAGCCAGAGGATGGAGCTGTTGTTGGAATCTGGATGTCGATATAAGTAAAATCGATTGAGCAGAAAACCAATTTTCCCGGCTAGACTATGGTGACGATCAAATGTTGGTTGCCTCCTAGGTTAACACGGTTGTCCCTCTGGTGCGCGCCCACTCGCACAACAGAATCTGCAACAAGGATGACGCATTCCAGGAGCGGGGAGAGGAAGATAATACTTGTAAGAAATGACCACTTCGATTGGACGAACAATGAACCGAAATTGTCAGATCGTATAATCGAGAGCTATCGAACAAGAATCAGATAGCAGAGCAGAGTGTCAAGTATGAGTTCGAAAATCAATGTTGAGCCTTGAAAAGTCCTCATGTATTTATAGAACAAAACCAAAAACAATCATTAAATCGAGTCATAAGTCTTAACAGACGTTTTAATGCTCAAGTTTAATCCTTTAAAACCAACCTCATAGAGATACAAAAACGTTTAAATTGAACTTTGAAATCAGATCTCAAATTCAAATAATATTTGTTTAAGTCAAATATGATTAAAAAAATATTTGATCCTTTTCGTAAAATTCAAAGTCCGAGACTGGATTGTGCCTGAGCCCGGTTTAAATCATACGGCCCCAGCACGCGTGTGAGTTTGCCATAAGCCTTAGGTTACCCCTAAAAAACCCACACAAACAAGAAAATAGAGTAAAACAATTTAAACTCCAAAAAAATTTCTAATGTTTTCCATGTGGGATCTAAAATAAGAGGAAAACTAATTTGGAGGCTTTTAATCACTTCAAACCCTACAACTCTCACCCGTTGAATCATATCCTAGATATTGCTTATTTCTTGTTTCTTCTTTGTCTTTGTTAGAAATAGTCAAGAGTTGAGAAATGAAGCTAGTATAACAAAGAGAGTACATAGTCATAAGATGAGACAAATTCGGACGTGGCAAGTACAATCCGAAACCCAATCAAATATGAATATGGTTTCAGCCTCTATAAATGAAATTCACTTTTACATTTAGACTGAACACTTATTTCTAAGCTTTTCTATTTCATTAACAAATTTGGTGCATAGAGTGATTTTCCGGTGAAAACCCCTCCTTAGAATACAAACTAAGCACTAATAGTAGTCAATAGATTAGATTTTTTAGAGTTGAGATTAACTCATTTATTAATGGCATCAGTTGTAATTTGAAACATAATTTATTGACTATAAATCACTAATTGAAGTTTTATTGCATAAGTACTGACAAAAATATCCTTATACGAAATTAAATTATTATTTATTGACCTTTTTAGGAGTAGTCTGGTTTCACGATTAATTGCTATCTGACTGCTCTCCTTTGTTCTCACGTTCAAACTGATCCATGGGCTAAACATTTTTATAAAATATGTTAATAATTTTTTTAAAGCATGAATTTTAAAGAAACATTGAATTTAATGATATGAAATACAAAAATTGAGACAACAAAAAAAGTAAAGGTAGTCCAAAATTGACAACTATAATCCAAACTAATCTTTTTACAACATTTCTCAACATTTAAATGACATAATTTACTTTTCTTAACATTCGTTTAGTTGTAATCGCATGAAAATTTCTAAATGTTCCATTAGATGTTCTATATTTTTCAAAATGACAAGGATATATTTTAATAGTTAAAAATAATAAAATTATTGATAAAAGTAAGCGTTAATGAAAAGTAATTATTAAAATAAATTGGTATGTCTCCTTGGTCGACCAATTAAAAAACGATGACTAACATGGACCGGTCGAGAAACTCCAATCAATGACTAGCCTGCTAAGAAATTTCGTCGCCGAACAACGCGAGCCACACTAAAGTCTTCACAAATCTATGTTTGAAGATGAACTTTTCTTCTCTGACGAGGATTTGTTCTGACAAGATTTGGTCCTCGCCCTGCAGTGGCAATGACTTCAAGGGGGTCGCTAGATCAATCATGACGAAGGCAACGATGGTGAACATAAACATGAAGATGTCAATGTTGGTGGAGAGAGGTCGATGGATGGCATAAGGAAAAGTCGACGTCATCCAATATTTTAAAATTTATTATTTTATAATAAATTGCTTAAGGTAAAATTATAAAATTTAAAACTATAAAGTAATAATATTTGAATGTAAATTAACATATAATAATAATAATAATAATTAATAATGGTATAACAAAAATAGAAGATAAGAAATGCAGAATATTAATTCTATAATGCTTCACTTTTTCGTGCATGGGCCCTAGGTTTTCTTTGAGCAAATTGAAGATTGCGTTTGCCGGGAGTCGAACCCAGGTCTATTGTTTGGAAGGCAATTATCCTAACCGTTGGACTACAAACGCATATGATATATTGGTTACACTAAACAAATAAATAGTAAAAAGACAATCTTCCGTCTAATTTGTCCAAGCAACCCTAAATCGCAGTGTGGCCTTGTTTTCACTGTGCTCCAAATCCTGAGACAATGGCGCATCGGTTCCTAAGAGATCTGGAATCCGATGGATGGGAACGCTCCGATTTTCCGATCATATGTGAATCCTGTCTCGGCGACAACCCCTACGTTCGAATGGTACTCTCTTCTATTTGTGTTTAGTGCCATGATTGTTTCGATATGAGTTTGATTCATTACTTTGCCAGGTTCAAAATTTATATGGACCAGACTGGTAGTTGAGTGGGAATTCATGCTAAATGTGCATAAAGTTACAAGTCTCTTGAACAATTGGAAACTTGTTTTTAAAGACTTGAGATCTCAGTTATGCAGATTTTTCATTCTCGTATAAAATTTGGTATCTAATGTTGTAAGTAGGTTTGTAGTTTAGGAGTATTTTCAACTCTTAAGGCCTTGAAGAACTGCATTTCATGTTAGGGTTTCGGTTATGATCTCCATACTATTAATTTAGTCTGCAAATTTTAGTTTTATGTTTTATCACAGTGAGTCTCACTTAAGTCAATCAGGGTATCAGTTTAGCACCTCTTAACGATAAATAAAACTGAGTACGAGGCTATATCTATTTTAAGAGAGTTAAGTGTGTTTTTGGACAGTCTTTAGTTAGATAAGATCGCAAGTTAACCAAATTGATAATGATGAATAATCTTCTCTGTAAACCCGAGGTCTATCCTTTCCATTCGCTAAAACTAGGATGTTTTCAGTTTTTCGATGCTTATGGGGTTGAGTTTGTTTATTTTTTCTTTGCCAAACTAGCAATTCGAAGATAGTCTGTTTGATCTTCTGCAGTATGGTGCTAGGTCCCTCGGCTTTTCTTTTCCCCCTGGTGCCTGGTTGTTATAATTGAAATTCTAAATTTACTTCTTATTGCAGTCAAAAGCAGATTATGACAAGGAGTGCAAGATTTGTACTCGACCATTCACTGTTTTTAGGTGGCGGCCTGGTCGTGATGCTAGATTTAAGAAGACTGAGGTTTGCCAGACTTGCAGTAAGTTGAAAAATGTTTGTCAAGTCTGCCTTCTGGATCTTGAGTATGGGTTGCCTGTTCAAGTCAGAGATACCGCTCTCTCCATTAATTCCAATGATGCTATTCCAAAGAGTGACGTGAACAGAGAGTATTTTGCAGAGGAGCACGATCGCAAAGTATGTTTTGCTTTTTTGGTCTATTGTTCTGTGCACTTAAGAACTGCGTTCGTTGCATTGTTGAGGTTGGATAATCATAATTTAGTTTCCCCTTTCGTACACCCATCTAATATGTCCATTATGGCACGGGAATTCGATTTCACTGTTCTTCCCTCATTTAAGAAAAGCTAGCGTACCGAATATTTGATAGTACATGCGTCTTATGGATCTATTACAAGTAGGCAGTAAATGTATAATCACTTATCTTTGGCATCTTTCCTAGTACGTGGTTGTTAGTTGTCTACGGTAAAGGCTACCTATTTTATGCACTAGACAGTTGTAGTTCTCTTTTGTTCAGTTTGAGTTATACTTGTTAAGTGGCCTCACCATTGATACACTATATAATTTTTCTTCAGTTTTATGGTTGAATTTCATCTGATTTTTTCCTGCATCCCCCATTTTTTTATTTGCTAGTTATGAAATCATAATTAAATTGACAACAATGATTGGCTTGTGGAGTTTATTGATTGTCGATTTAGGAATATTAAATTATTCTATTTATAGGTTTCTGTTTGATCTTGGAAAAGAACTTCTTTCAGAAAAGCACATGGATAGTTGGGTTTTAAGTCAGCGACTTGATGCTTTAATTTATAGATGCATATAAATGCTTTTAGATGTCTGTTGCTATTTGGTCTGTAAACCTTTTCAAAAGGCCATCAAGACAATGTTTCATTTGCTTATATTTGTTGCTCCACACAGGCTAGAGCTGGTATGGATTATGAGTCTTCATATGGGAAAGCACGTCCAAATGACACCATTTTGAAGCTTCAAAGGACAACACCATATTACAAAAGAAACCGAGCACATGTGTGCAGTTTCTTTGTTCGTGGTGAATGCACAAGAGGTGCTGAGTGCCCGTACAGGCATGAGATGCCAGTTACCGGGGAGTTGTCTCAGCAGAATATCAAAGACCGTTACTATGGGTATGCCATCTTTCCTTCTCTGTCCATATAGCTTTGTGGTTATAAATCATATTTATTTGCTTATTATTTTTTTTATTAAGACTCGGTAAATTATGCTCTAATTTGATGGAGATATATATGATTATTCAACACTTGGGGGTGGGGTTGAGGGTATCTTCCTGTTGAAAATTCTTGTGTGATGGAACAAGTTGTGCAAAACAGTATTATTTTATGCATTCATGAAAATGCCCGGTAGATTTGAAATTTCCCTGCCTCTAGCTTGTTTTCTTGCTTCTGTTTGCTTACCCTACCACAGTAAAATAAAGAGAATGTTGCTCTGCTCCTTTTACTCATTGGCTTAACCAATATTATGAGTATTAAATTTGTAAGGCAGTGGGCTTAATACACCGTGTATGTTGAAACTGATGCAGGGTAAACGATCCAGTTGCAATGAAACTATTGGACAAAGCTGGTGATATGCCCTCTTTGGCGCCCCCCGAGGATGAAAGCATTAGGACCCTCTATGTGGGTGGACTTGATGCAAGGGTCACTGAGCAGGACATACGAGATAATTTCTATGCCCACGGTGAAATTGAATCTGTAAGGATGGTGCTCCAAAAAGCCTGTGCTTTTGTAACTTACACAACTAGAGAAGGAGCTGAGAAGGCTGCTGAAGAGCTTTCCAACAAACTCGTCATAAAGGGTCTTAGGTTGAAGTTAATGTGGGGTAAACCTCAAGCCCCTAAACCAGAAATGGAGAACACCAATGAAGCTGGGCAGCATTCAGCTGTGGCTCACAGTGGGCTATTACCAAGGTCTGTTATATCTCAGCAGCAACTGCCTGGCAATGGCAGTGGAAGTGCCAGTCAGGACCAACATCAGCAAATGCACTACTTCAACATTCCACAACAGGAGAGGACTTATTACCCTTCTATGGATCCCCAGAGAATGGGCGCTGTTGTTAAATCTCAAGACGGTGCGGAGAACAAATCCAGTTTGGATAAGCAGCATTATCCTTACCAAACTGTTCCACCACCTCATGCGCAGCAGTTTTATCCCCCATATGGGTATATGATGACGCCACATCAGCAGCAGTACGCACCGCAATACCATGCTCTGATGCCTCCTCCTCAGGCTAACAAACAATATCAGCAGCAGCCTATGCAACCCCCTGCAGCTACCCAACAACATTATCAGCATTCTGCCCCGCACCCTCCAACCCAAAATTATCAGCAGAATGCATCTGTAGGGTCATCACAGCAATCTTCACTATCAGAATAGCTGCAACAAAGAAAACTATATACTAATGTTTTTTTACCTTCCAAGTGGTTTGATCATAATTTGTAATTTTTTAGAGTTGTAAAAGGTATCTCTGGTTCTAGTATTTTATGTGGGATAAGTTTAGGAAAAATTGCAAAAACTCTTTATGTTGTTTCAATTTTGCAGATTGTCTTCTTACGTTATTTTTAAAGTAAAAACTATCTGTTAACTTGTAGTTTCTTACACACTTAGTATAAATTCGTTAAATGAGAACGAAATTTCAAAATAAATTATAAATTCTGAAATTAACTTTCATTGTTTTTGCAAAATCTCTCTACGTAGTATTATACTTTTGCAGTCTTTATACCATTCGTTTTGCTGCACTCTTTTAGAAATTTTGTGCGTACAATGTTATATTTTTTTATACAAAAACGAAGGTTCTAAAACTCTCGATCAATGAAAATCCTGATGAGTCGAAAATTTAAAGATTTTGAGAAATTGTGTTGAAATTGACCAAACTTGTTTTCTACTATATACAACACATGTATTACTGAAAAATTAATAATATTTTAATAACAATAGAAAAGTTCAAATAACGATAAACACATATAATAAGTTAAAAAACAAGATAACATTTGACCAATTCATATAGAGCATAAGAGAACTATTTGTTGACAATCATATAATTTTAAGATGAATAAACATAAAAGTAATAATCCACGGACTTTTATAAATTTTGATTGGGTTGGCCAAGTTTTAGACCAATTTCAAGTTATCATTTTCGGTAGTTAAGTTAAACTGATACCTCTAAGATACCTCGGTAAAAACTAGTTTCCAAACACTACAAAAATCTCATTAGTGGTTCACATCAGTGATAACCACAACGACATCAATAATAATCATATCTCAAGCATAATTATTCGGGTATTACTTGATTGATTGTGCAAAATAAAAAAAATATAAAAAGTGAACATGTTTTGTAAGAAAAATATATAGGGAAATCTCTTTAAAAGTCCATTTGTATAAGGTGAGGTTTTGCAAAATTAATATAATATATGGACTCTTCACAAAATCACGATACAAGTAGAGTTTTTGCAATTGTATACACTAAATGGCAATGAATAATTTTAAAATTTTGAATACAATTTGAGTTTCTTAGTCTCTTTTAATGGATTTGTACCACCAGTGCAAACATTTTAAATTAAAAGAGAATTTTTGCGATAAAATATAATAGAGATTATCTACAAAAATTATAACAATATAAGAGAGTTCTTGCAAATTTCCCCTAATTTTATTTGTCATGAGCAAGTATCCATCGACATGTAATGTACTCAATGAGGGATTATTGTATATGGAACCTTAATTTAGTTATTTGCAACTTCATTATTTTATTGCGTATCAGATTGTCGGATGTGTAAGTTTGAAATAATATGTTGTTACGTTTGTTGTTGGCTTTATGTTTAAGCAATATGAAAAATGTCGAGCATCTAGTCAGGAAGGATGTCGAGCATCTAGTCTCAACATTCTGCGTGACATTTGTGGATTGCAGTATTGAAGAGTTTCTTTAAATAGGAGACGTATTGCGATTGGAAGGATCCAGTTGTGTACAAGACTTTTAGTAAATCTTGTTGTTATACAAGGCTTTTGGTAAGTCTTGTTGGAGTCAAGATTCGGGAAAACCCTCTTGCCGTGAAAGAGACTTCGCAGGAATATCGGCGCAAAAGGGAATTGGGAAACCTAAATCGATTAGGTTTAGGTAACCCTAAGGTGATCCAGGATCCAGAGGCGGTTGCTATAAAAGCTAATGCTTCACCCTTAGCAGCGAGCGCGACTCCTTGTAGTTTTTTCGAGAATACATAGAGCTCTTAGACGTGCTGGACTGGCGTGCTGAGAGGCTGTGTGTTCCTCGGAGAACGATTGTGTATCGCTCCATGAAATCGAGAAGATCAAGAGAGTGATTGTGGGTTTTATGTGAATGCGTGATTGAAGGTTCACGCACAAAAACTTAACAGCGACTTGTTACATCTGAGCAGTGGGAGGCTCGTAGAGTGGAATCAAGTTGGAGGCTTGGATTCAGGGGGAGTCCCTGATATAGATTTGCACTAGGAAGGGTAGCATAAAGTAGTGGTTTGTGTGATAATAACCGATACTTGTATGTTTTGACTTATTCCATTATAGTGAAATCTTTCCACAGGCAAAGCGCCCCCAGACGTAGGTGAGTTGCACCGAACTGTGTTAACAATCTTGTGTGTCGCTATTTGCTCTTCACTCTTTACATTGTGTTTGTCCGAATTTGTTTACTGACAAGTTGTTAAGAACATTGTCTTAACATTGTTCTCGACATAGTTCTTGACATCTTGTCTAACTGTCATAATCAGAATTTCAATTGGTATCAGAGAAGGCACCTACAACTTTATGTGAGATCTTGGGTGACAAATTATGATTGAAAAAAACATGGACAACGCTAGAGAAGGAGGATTAGTTAACCGTCCACCGATTCTAGATGGGATCAACTACGGATATTGGAAAACCCGTATGTGCGCCTTCCTGAAATCCATCGACAACAAGACCTGGAAGGCCGTAGTAAATGGCTGGAGCGCCCTGTGCTATCAAGATGCTGTGGAAAATTTCACAAATCTCAAACCTGAGTTAGAGTGGACCGACGCTGATGAAGAAGCTGCTCTAGAAAATTCCCGAGCTCTCAATGCGATTTTCAATAGTGTGGATAGAAACGTGTTCAGAACCACAAAAGAACCACAAATGAGCATGGGATATTCTAACCGTTGCATACGAAAGAACCACAAAGGTACCAGAACAAAAGCTTAAATACTTAAGAACGAAGTTTGAGGCACTTCTCATGAAGGAAGACGAAACTGTGGCTGAATTCAATGTGCGAATTCGAGACCTTGCCAACGAATCTTATTCTTTGGGTGAACCAATGACAGACAAGAAACTAGTGAGAAAGACCCTAATAGCCCTGAATTCAAGGTTTAAGATGAAGATAACGGTCATTGAAGAAGTCCACGATCTCAAGACCCTTCCCTTTGATGAACTAATGGGCTCTCTAATGACGCATGAGCTATCTCTACCAAGCATTGGACAAAAAAATAAAGGAGTGGCTTTCAATAGCTCAATGTCCAAGCATGTTGAGCAAGAACATTCAGACCAGGAATATGAAATCGACGCTGCCATAGCTTTGCTAGCAAAGAACTATAATCAGGTTATGAAGTGATTCAACAGGATGTCGGGGAAAAATGTCGCAACAAATGACTGGAAGAATGTCACAACAGATGTCAAGAAGGATGTTCCACAGAAAGTTCAACGAATAGTAAACTTTGACAGGGACAATAAAGTTGATGAAGGAAACAGTGACGGTAGAAGGATTCAATGCCATGAATGTGAAGGGTACGGACACTACCAAAGGGAATGTCCTTACTTCCTAAAGAAACAGAAGAAGGGCTATAATGCTACCATGTCCGATGAAGAGACTGGTGATGATGAAACATAAGAAATAAGTAATTTTGTAGCTTTCACTGCTTCTACTTCGTCTAGCAAACCTGATCTATCTGTTATTGTTAGCGACAACATACAAGACTTATTGCCGGATGATGAATGGAATGATGATCAGCTCAACGAGGCTTACAGTATTCTATACACAAAATGGATCGAAGAGTCTAAGATTCTAGACGAACAAGCTGATCAGATTATCACTCTTACAAATGACAAGTTTAGAATGCTGAAGACTATCATCGAGCTAAAACAAGATGTCACTCGACTTAATGGAGAAATAGAAAAATGACCAAGGCGGTTAAAATGATGAATCCAAGCTCAGAGAGCCTAGACAAAATATTGTCAATAGGAAACAGGCCGGAGACACAAGGGGACTTGGATATACTCATAATGGCTCATCATCCGAAATCAAGTTTGTTCCACAACGATCCCCAACTGAAGAGAAGGCGAAACATGTCTCGACATCCCTCTCGACAAATGTCTGCCCAACACAAGCAAGGACATCTCAACTCAATCGACCACCATCCAAGTGGTCTACCAATGAATCACGATGGACCTGTAGTTACTGTGGGAAGAAAGGTCATATTAAACCTTTTTGCTATCATCTTAATGGAAAGAAACCACCCCCCCCCCCACTCAAAATGGATAGCTCGAAGCCACTTTCAACATATCGAAAGCCTAGACAGATCGAATGGAGAGTGAAAGGCAAAACATACTAGACCAACATCGCCTATACCATCGTGTGTGCTTCAACCAACACAAACTGGTACTTTGACAGCGGATGCTCACGTCATATGACAGGTACACGAGATTTTTTGACAAATATCAAACCATACACTAACTGCCATGTAACTTTTGGTGATGGGGTAAAAGCTCGTGTCATTGGCAAAGGAAAGCTCAAAGGTACTGAAGTATCCTGTTTGACAGAAGTTTTGCTAGTTGAGGGACTCAAAGCAAATCTCATAAGTATCAGCCAACTGTGCGATCTAGAGCTTCATGTTAAATTCACTCGTGAATAATGTTCGGTGAAGAATGTCAAACAAGATGTCGTAATGCAAGGGATAAGATCACAAGATAACTGTTATCTCTAGACCTCTGACATAAGCAACAAGGGGTATAAGTGCTTAATTGCCAGGGTAGAAGAGACCAAATTATGGCACCAGAAACTCGGACATCTAAACCTCCGAAGCATGCAAAAGGCCATCTCTAAACAGGCCTTCATTGGAGTGCCAAACTTGAAAATCGTCGAAGGAAAAATTTGTGGAGAATGTCAAATAGGAAAACAAACGAAGATGTTGCACAAGAAGGTGCAACATGTTACTACCTCACGGGTCCTAGAACTACTACATGTCGATCTCATGGGACCTATGCATGTTGAAAGTCTAGGAGGAAAACGATATGTGTTCTTTTGTGTTGACGACTATTCAAGGTACACATGAGTTGATTTTGCTCGAGAGAAATTTGACACATTTTTTATTTTCAAAAATCTATGCGTTCAAGTTCAACGAGAAAAGGGGGGACCGAATCGGGAAAATAGTCCGCTTACGTAGTGATCATGGGAGAGAGTTTGAAAACAGCAAATTTGCAGACTATTGCAACTCTGAATGCATATTTCATGAGTTCTCTGCTCAAATCACTCCTCAACAAAATGAGATCGTCGAGCACAAGAACTAAACACTGGAAGAAATGGCTCGTGTTATGATTTTGGCTGAAAACATTCCTACTCATTTTTGGGCAGAGGCACTTAACACCGCTTGCCACATTCGCAATCGAGTTACACTATGTCCAGGTATGTCTGTCACTCACTATGAACTCTGGAGGGGAAGGAAACCAACTGTAAAGTACTTTCACATTTTTGGGTCAGTTTGTTATATCTTAGCTGACAGGGAACCGCGACAAAAGTTTGATCCAAAGAGCGATGAAGGCATTTTTCTTGGATACTCAAGGAACATTCGGACATATCGAGTTTTCAACAAACGCACCAAGACAGTGATGGAGTCAATCAACGTGGTGGTCAATGATGAATGGGTAGATGTCCAGTCAAAATGTTCCTGAAGAAGATGAAGTACTCCTGACATTTGTGCCTAAAGATGTTAGGAACAATGTTGCTGACGAACCTGAGAACCCGGATGTCAAGAAAAATGTCGAGGATAAAGTAGATGACATTATTAGCAATGAAGGAGAAGCTCTTGTCACCGGACACAGAAACCCATCTAGAAGGATCTAGGTGAATCACTCAGCATCTGGAATAATTGGAGATATTGATGAAGGTATGCGTACTCGTCCTAAAGCCCCCATCAGCTACATGGATATGATGGGCAATGTATGTTTTGTTTCAATGATCGAACCGAAGAATGTTAATGAAGTCATCAAAGATGAATACTGGGCTAATGCTATGCAAGAAGAGCTCGTCAAATTTGAGAAGAATCAGGTCTGGGAACTGGTGCCTAGACCAGAGAATGTCAATATCATCGGTACAAAATGGATTTTCAAAAACAAGTTGGATGAGCATGGAAACGTCACTGGCAACAAAGCAAGGCTGGTCGCTCAAGGATATACAAAAATCGAAGGTATGGACTTTGATGAGACATTCGCAACAATGGCTAGACTTGAAGCAAAAAGACTACTACTAGGGATCGCATGCCATTTAAAAATTAAGCTATTTTAAATGGACGTGAAGAGCGCATTCCTAAACGGAGATCTCAATGAGGAAGTCTATGTTGCAGATCCAAAAGGATTTATAGACCTACACTCCCCCGAACATGTTTATAAATTGAGAAAAGTACTCTATGGACTGAAGCAAGCACCTAGAGCATGGTACGAAAGGTTGACGAGCTTTCTAATCAAGAATGGCTACGCTAGAGGGGGAATTGATAAACCATGTTCATAAAGAATGAGGATGGAAAGCTGATGATTTCCCAAATATATGTAGATGACATCGTCTTCGGCGGAATGTCAAGAAAAATGGTGGAACATTTTGTTCAAGAAATGCAATCAGAGTTTGAAATGAGCATGGTCGGAGAACTTAGTTTCTTCCTTAGGTTTCAAATCAAGCAGATGGACGACAATATTTTCATCTCTCAGAGCAAGTGTGCAAGGAACATAGTGAAAAAATTTGGATTGGAAAATGCCTCTTACAAGCGAACCCCTGCCGCTACGCATGTCAAACTCACAAAGGACGACTCCGGGAAAGCTGTCGACCAGAGCATGTATAGAAGAATCATTGACATCCTCCTCTACCTCACTTCAAGTCGACCTGATATAGCCTATGTTGTAGGAGTATGTGCACGATTCCAAGCAAATCCTAAAGTAAGTCAATTAACCCAGGCCAAAAGAATATCAGGTATATCGTTGGTACTATTGATCTAGGTCTTCTATACACTTTCGATACGTCCTCCACCCTTGTTGGATACTGTGATGCAGATTGGGCAGGTAGCACTACTGATAGGAAAAGCACGTCTGGAGGCTGTCTCTACCTAGGTAATAATCTTATTTCCTGGTTCAGTAAAAAGTAGAACTGTGTCGCTCTATCAACTGCTGAATCAGAATACATAACTGCGGGAAGCAGTTGTACACAACTTCTGTGGATGAAGCAGATGTTGGTCGAGTATAATGTCAAGCAAGATGTTATGACATTATACTGTGACAATGTGAGCGCTATCAACATCTCCAAGAATCCGGTCCAGCATAGTAAGACCACCCACATCGATATTCGACACCATTTTATTCGGAAGTTGGTTGAGAATAACAAAATTGTTCTAGAATATCTCCACACTGACAAGCAACTTGTTGATATATTCACAAAAGCCTTGGATGTGAATCGTTTTGAAAGCCTGAGGTCGTCACTTGGGTTGTGCGCTATAGACCTATGATGAAGCAACAGTCTGAGAGGGAGTTATAGATGGGTACTCTCTCTGAAACGACATAACAAACCCAACTGACCGGCGGCTCACACAATGGCACTATCAAGAGCATGAAGATTAGGAATCAGTAATACAATAGTGGCTGTAAATCTCGGGATGAATAGTGTCTATGGCTACATTTTGGGGCAAGCAGGGGGAGAAGTTAGTTAGATTATGAAGAAGCGCAAGACGAGTGAGAAGTTAGATGATGAAGAAGCGCAAGACTAGATGTAAGCAAACGAAAGACAAATGAATATGAAGTCTGAAGTGAAGTGCTTGCCTAAAAATAGCCAAAGGGGTAGATTGTTGTTACGCTTGTTGTTGGCTTTATTTTTAGGCAATACGAAAGATGTCGAGCATCTAGTCAGGAAGGATGTCAAGCCGATAGTCTCAAAATTCTGCGTGACATTTGTGGATCGCATCATTGAAGAGTTTCTTTAAATAGGAGACGTATTGCGATTGGAAGGATCCAGATGTGTACAATACTTTTAGTAAGTCTTGTTGTTATACAAGGCTTTTGGTAAATCTTATTGGAGTCAAGATTCGGGAAAGCACTCTTGCCGTGAAAGAGACTTCGCAAGAATATCGGCGCAAAAGGCAATTGGGAAACCCAAACCGATTAGGTTTAGGTAACCCTAAGGCGATCCAGGATCCAGAGGCGACTGCTATAAAAGCTAAGGCTTCACCCTTAGCAGCGAGCGCGACTCCTTGTAGTTTCTTCGAGAATACATAGAGCTCTTAGATATGCTGGACTGGCGTGCTGAGAGGCTGTGTGTTTCTCAGAGAACGATTGTGTATCACTCCATCAAATCGAGAAGATCAAGAGAGTGATTGTGGGTTTCATGTGAATGCGTGATTGAAGGTTCACGCACAAGAGCTTAACAGTGACTTGTTACATCCGAGCAGTGCGAGGCTCGTAGAGTGGAATCAAGTTGGAGGCTTGGATTCAGGGGGAGTCCCTGATATAGATTTGCACTAGGAAGGGTATAATAAAGTAGTGGTTTGAGTGATAATCACCGATACTTGTATGTTTTGACTTGATCCATTATAGTGAAATCTTTCCACTGGCAAAGCGACCCCAGAGGTAGGTGAGTTGCACCGAACTAGGTTAACAATCTTGTGTGTCGCTATTTGCTCTTCACTCTTTACATTGTGTTTGTTCGAATCTGTTTGCTGACAAGTTGTTAAGAACATTGTTTAAACATTGTTCTTGACATCTTGTCTAACTGTCATAATCAGAATTTCATAATATTTGTAATACAGATCAGTTGAAAAAAATCCAGATATCCAGTATTTATTATGTGAACACGTGTGTTTTCGACTGCATTGTCTCATTCACGTTCTGTAGTCAAAATGGTCTATCCACTAGATACGAGTCATGCCATGTTGGAAGCTACAATACGACCTATGTATTGACATGGCATCGAGCTAGTGGATATAGTTTGACGACCTGAGAGCTTCCCCTTAGACTTGTGTGGTACGTCACACATTTAAGCAATATGTCATTCCTTCTGAACGTCAATGTAAGGATTAGAGAAAAGCAAGAATAACCAAAATAGATTACAAATAAGCTAGAGAAAAGACAAAATATAAAAGAGCTCTTTGTGTTACAAGTAAATTTTCTTACAATTTTTGAGTGGTTTGGTCAAATGACACCACCCATATCTATAGTGGAACCTTACCCAAATGTAAGGTTAAGATATTTTAAACATATCACTATGGAGGACTATGGTTAATTCTCTAAATTTCTCTATAAAAATATATTGAATAAAATATTGACACGTATGTAAATATCTTGAGGTTTGTTTGGCAAGTTTCAGGCAACTCGAACGGACGGAAAGAGTATAGAGAACTCTCATCGATTCATGTGGGTTTGGGTTGCTACAATAAGCCGAGTAAACGTGGACCTTGGAACAACAACAATTCGATTGGTTTGATGTATTGTTGGCATCCTGTTCTCTAGAAACTTCTGTCTTGGGCTCAGACTATAAAAATTTTTCTCCCTGTGCATCTATAGTTTTCAAATTACCGCAATTTGCATTTCCGTGTAATTAAAACCTAGAGGTGTAGGGAGATCGATTCATGCCAGCCGATCGATCGGTTACGCGATTGATTGGGCTCCTCTTGTATGCTACCATTTCAATTCAGTTTGCAAATTTTACGTTAAGATCTTGTTTTAGTATAATTAAGTTGACATGTTTCTCACTTAAATGTACCTAATTTAAAAATTTTTGAATAGAGCACGGTTAAAATTCATTTTATCTCATTATATGTATCGATGTTTAATATCAGTTAGTTTTCAATTTGAAATGACCACAATACTCATGTTTATCACTTAAATTTTTAGAAGCATGCCAATGAGACTTTTTGTTTTTGAAAGTCACAGTTTAAGAATGACTTGTTGATTAGTTTCCTCGCAATTGAAAGTTATTGCTTCTTTTCGCTTGAAGTTTGTGTGGCAGCAGGTTCGCTGTGTGTAGCAGCTCTTGAACAAAATATAAGTAACCAAACAAGTCAAGTACACCAAGCATCGGACTGTATGGCCATTGGCCTGCATTTTCTCTCATTTACTTTATTTGTTTTGTTTATACCGTTTCTCTAATATGATGTCTTTTTCTGTCATAAATATTACTTTTCTTGTTCATACATATCTTATATCATATCTATATTAGTTGAGAATTTCATGATATCATCCTCTGCTTTCTTGCAGGCTAGAAGGAGAGGTATCTTGGGCTGAGAAAAGTCCGCGGGAAGATGATTTTTGTGTTTACTGTGATAAATTATCATTATTGGACCAGAGTCAGAGATGTTTGTAAAATTAATATAATTACTAAATTTCATTTAATGAAACTAAAGCATCACGTGAAAAGTTAAAGTACAATTAAAGAATCAATAGATTGAGATCAACCACTACTAGACTAGAGACAATTTCACGATATCACAAAAAAAGAAGAAATAAAAAAATATCATGCAGACGTAAATTTATAGCTATATCATAATCTTCTATCCAAAAGATGTGTGGCTGCTGTGGTCTGGATCGCTTTCAGGAAAACTTGGTGAATGTGGTATGGCAATAGAAGGAGAAGTAGTAGGGCAAGTTCTTTGTCTAAACTTTTTGCGGATTCTCCACAAGACCTCAGCACAATTCTGCATGGAGGGTCGTGACGGTCTTGAAAATGCAAGGCACTGTTGAGCCAGTTTCAGTACTTCCCCCACTGCTCTGTTTGATGCTGGACTCCTCGATAGTCTCGGATCCATCACAGTTACTATGTCCCCAGACTTTAGCATCTGGATCGCCTGTATATACACAAGCTACAATTGTTATCCTTCCCGTAAACATAAATCAACTGTCAACATTTGTACACCATAATAATACTTCATGAAGTTCAATGCTACACAATACTAGCTTAAGTTGTAACACAACACATTTTCATCAAGTTCTTATCACATAGGAAGATCAATGAGATTTAGCAAGTATACGGATATACCTACTGCTATGGGCTTATCCAGGATGTCATGTCATTTGAGTAAGCAGCTAAAAAGTAACTACTTATCACTCAGCCAAGAAATCCAGAGGGCAGTAGAGATGGGGAAATTTAGCAATATGAATAGAGTTCACATAATTGTTTAGTCAACAATATTATCAGATCTATTATCATTTGGTGGGTGATTGATTGAGGACATCTTTGTCATGCACCCAACCCTTGTCTGCGTACATGAAACAAATCATGTGATTAGGTGATTGTGACCTAAAGGATGTCTCACATGCAATGAACAATCAACAAGATAGGCACTGGAAGCTATGGAACGGCATGTCTCCCACTTTATTCAGAGAGGTTTCATGTGATATATGCTCACATTAAATCGTGATTAGATAGTGACTACTATTAGCATCTACCTATCTTCATAATAAGTAAAAAGTACTAATTCAATGGACTCTTGTATTATTAGCTCAACAGAAAGTTGATGCATAGATTATCACACCACTTTTAGATTGCACTCTATCATAACACTCTAAATATGCTTCTCAAGCCTTACACAACGCTCACTATTATTCACTAATTTTTGCGTAAAAGAATTGTTACTTAATGATAGTGTGCTCAACTTATCTATTCAACTAGCTACAGTGTATGTCCCAAGTATGAATTAACAGAAAAAAAATTGATCTAAGCTACAAAATGAGATGATAACTTTTGGACAGGTTATGATATTCATGACTACATTGCCTCTGGCCACTTTTAGACTGCCCTCTATCAATAACACTATTATTTATTGATTTTTGAGTGAAGAGAATAGCTACTTAATGATATTCAACTAGCTACAATGTTTGTAAAAAGTATGAATTAATAGAAAAAAAAAGAATCGATGAATACTGCAGTGCAGATTCTGCAGAATGAAATGATACTTTTTAGACAGGTTCCGATATTCATGACTACAATGGTTCTGGCTAAATAATAAATATTGTTTGGATGTAAGCTCAGTGTTTGCGTGTATTTAAGCATACTCAAAATTCAACAAGCACAATATATTGCATACTAAGTATATAAGAACATCCTATAGTTTAATGGCAATACTTGGAATCAGAGTGCTTACCCATCGTATAGTTACCCTCTCCTTTTCTGTTCTTTTTGTTTCAATTGGGTATCTCCCCGTCATAAGTTCCACAAGAAAAACCCCGAAAGAATACACATCGCTCTTTTCCGTAAGCTGAGATGTCCTGAGATATTCAGGATCTAAGTACCCCGAAGTGCCTTTGACCTGAGTTGACACGTGAGTTGCACCATCATCTGCTGCCATCCGTGCAAACCCAAAGTCCGCAACTTTCGCACGAAGTTTCTTCGTGATGAGGATGTTTGATGATTTTATGTCTCTATGAATTATTGGATGATCTGTAAATTACATGATGCACTTCAGTTTTCTGAATTTCAGACAAATAACCATTCCTCGGGCAAAATAATTCTAAAGTTCCCAATTCAATTGGAAATAGTGTACATACCGGCGTACATGTGAAGATAGGTCACAGCATGAGCAACATCAATTGCAATGTCCAGGCGATCTGCAACTTCAAGTCCATTTCCACGCGTGCCTGCATTGAAACCCAATAATCACTAAGAAGTTCCTCAAACAAGTACCATTTTCAAAAGGGTGAATTCAAGTTGCTTTTTTGCCTCACCGTCCAAATGTTCCCGAAGTGTCCCATTGCTAACATATTCAACCACAATAATCTGATCATCCTTGTGCTCCATGAAACCATACAACCTCACCAAATTCAGATGCTCAATCTTTGACAAGGTAAGTATTTCATTCTTGAACTCCAACGCCAAGTACTCGTCATGCGTGTTCTGTCCCAAAAATGCAAGTAATTTTAGAACCTAGCTCTAAAAGCGAATGTGCTATATTGCTAATCTTTGTAGCTACAAGGGAAATTCTTGTTTCAAATTCTAATATAAGGAAATGGGTACCTTCTTTGCGCGCTTGATAGCGACGAGAGATCCATCCTTGAGAGTGCCCTTGTACACAACTCCGAAACTGCCCTCCCCAATCTTGTTTGCTGGAGAGAAATTCTGGGTCGCCTTGCGGATCTCCTCGAAAGAGAAATTGCCTCTCCCGATCACTCCGCTCAACGAAGCATAAGGATCTGACGAGCTGCTACTGGTGGTGGTTTCAGTAGAATTAGAAACATCCGTTCTTCTTCCATCATCAGTAGAAACTGCAGGGAAAGGAAACACAAATTAAGAACAAATAAAATGAAATTGTTTCTTCATCTGGCAAAGGACGAACTTACAGGAGAGCCCTCCCTTGGCGCGGCTGACGTCGTCGGGTTTGGGTTTGGGATCGGAGGAGGTCTTTGTCCTCCGGAGAAAACATGCAGCAAATCTCTTGGTGAAGCTGGTGCTGGGCGATGAAGGTTTTGATTTGGAATTGGAATTGGGAGCCTTATGGCTGAGAGGGCTTCTTGGCGTTTTCTTCATCTGCAGAGATTTTGTGGGTATCTCTGACTCAACCTCACTATATCAGATTCATATACGTTTCTGTAAAATGCTCTTTCGTTTTGTTTGTTGCTCGCTCGCTTGACCGTTTCAACCGCTGATTATTTCTGGTTTGGTCGTTGAGTGTAAAGTCAATAGTCATTGCCGGAGATTATAATTTGACTATTGTATCATACATTGGTATTTTAAGGGGTGTATTCAATCATGATTTTAATGGATTTAAGAAGTCTTTCAAAGTCTTGTGGTATTCAATCATAATTCTACAAATACTTTTAAAATCTTGTGGTATTCAATCATGACTTTAAAATAACTTTTAAAGTCTTGTGGTATTCAATCATGATTTTAAAAATACTTTTAAAATCTAGAGGTATTGTAAATGTCAATGACTTTAAATGATTTTGAGAAATGAATGATTTTGAATGACTTTGAAAGTCATTGTAGGCATAAAAAACTCTTTAGAAGTATCATCTCAAATCATGAGATTTGCAAAGTCATTCCATTAAAATCATCAAGACTTGAAAGAGTCTTGTAAACTTTAAGAATCCATGAACTTTTAAAAGTCATTCAAAATCCATTAAAATCCTAATTGAATACACCCCCCTTAGTATTTTACTTCAACCTATAGAATTTCGTTTTAACCTCATATTTTAGGAAAATTGCAACCTATAAAATTTTCATAAACTCCTCCTTCACTGTATTTTTGCAAAAACTCTCCTTCATTTATGTTTATTTTTAAAAATTTGTGAAAATTAATGAAAATGTCATTCAAGTGTTAGACGTTTAAGTTAGCACGTTTAGGGGTGGACATGGATCAAAAATAAGGCCAAATCGGTCAAGAATCGGACCAGACTTAACGGTTCTTCATTTTAAGAACCAAAACCGGAACTGTTACTCACAGTTCCCAATACTCTGGTCTCGGTTCATTTGAATGCAGTCTCCGGTTCTGTTGCCAAAGTGCCCACCCCTAAACACGTTTGAGTTAACACTTAAGTGACACTTCCATTAATTTTCACAGATTTGCATAGATGGTGCAAAAATAAACATGAGCAAGAGAGAGTTTTTTGCAAAAATAAACGTGAGTAAATGAGAGTTTGTGCAAAAAACACATTAAAGGAAGACTTTTTACAATTTGTCCCTTTATTTTCTTTAATTTGATATTTTGCATTTAAATACATTTATGATTCCAACGACTTAACAAAGTGTGCATGACACAAATACAATTAAAACTACAATTTAGCTTAATAGTATCGATAATAATGAGATAATTTTATATCATATTAAAAACAATTTACTTACTCTTAGAGAAGGGGAAGCAGAGTTGTTACACATGGTAGTTCGCGTGGTGGATGCTGAGAAGGTATCACACTTGCAGTTGGTCGATGACACTTTACTTTTTGTTGAGACTGAGCGATTATAGTTGTTTTAGTTGCAATTGGTATTGCAGTACTTGGAGTGGGTCTCGGGTCTCAGGATAAACTTCGAATAGTTAGTTTTGTGAGGGTTGAACACGAAGGAATGGGACGAAGACAAACTGCTGCAAGCATTTGGGTGTACAATAGGTGAGTTGCTGGTGCCTTACTTGGGATTTATGCTAAGAGCAGATTTGAGACGAGTGGCGATATGGAAGTATGTGGTGGCTAATTGACATTATGACATGCCAATTTTCTATCCTTCAGGGGCGGATCACACTTATTAAGGGAACTCTTTCGCGTTTGTTTTTTTACATGTCCTTTTTCAACTTATACAATGACAACTTGTTTGGGAGAACAAATTTTCTGGAGCTTTGTAAATTATTATGTCGATGTATAGAGGTGCAAGAATATAGATTCTAGACAAACTAACAAGATAAAATTAGGCTACAACAGGGTGGCCACTGTGCCGGTTTTGTAATTGTCCTCACCAAAATACTAGAGCACAAATGATAATAAAATAATGGGGAAATTGCTAATCAATACCTTCTACTATGTAACTTTTGCATGTTACTATCCTCTACTTTTTTAGCTGCACGTCACCACTGTAAGGTTTCATTTAGTTGCACCGTCCATCACAGAGTTAAATTTGATGTAAAATGTCCATAGTACCCTTATATTAAAAAAAGAGAAAATGACACTTTTGTGCACCTAAATATACACTTTTGACATTTTCATACCCTACATTTTTTTTCTTCTTTTTTCAGTACCATGAATTTCATTTGGAACAATAATTCCAAAATACCCATGAATTGAACCAAAATTCAGGATACTTCCGGGCCATTTTCTCAAAATACCAATGAATTGAACCAAAATACACATGAATTGAACCAAATGCCCATGAATTGAATCGAAATTAAGGGCCATTTTCGGTAAATAAATGGACAGTTGTCCCAAAATGAAATTTAGGGTACTGAAAAAAAGAAAAAAAAAGTAGGGTATGAAAGTGTCAAAATTGTATATTTAGGTGCACAAAACTGTCATTTTCTCTTAAAACAATATCTTTTGAACTTTTTATAAAAAAAATATTTTTTATCAGATAAATAATAAAACACTTATTTCAAAATTAATTTTTTCAAAAAATATTAAAAATAAAAAAACCAATTTTAACAATGTTTTATTTTATTTTTAACATATTTTCTAAAAAAATAATATTCAAATCATTTTTTTATTATTTATTCCATAAGTTTTTTTTAAAAAAATAAGTGAAACAAATGATTTATTTTCATTTTTTCACTTTTTAATTATAAGGGTATTTTAGTCATTTAATAAAATTTGAAACTGAAATATTTAAATGACTAAAATACCCTTGTATTTGAAAAATAAAAAAAATGAAAAAAAGCATTTGTTTAACTTTTTTTAAAATTTTTTTTATGAAATAAATGATAAGAAACCGATTTGAATATTATTTTTTAAAAGTAATATTTTTAAGAAAATAGATTAAAAATAAAAAAACGTTGCTAAAAGTAGTTTTTTACTTTTAATATTTATTTTTGAAAAAATCATTTTTTAAAAAATAATAATTTTGAAATCAATGTTTTATCATTTGTGTGATAAAAAATACTTTTTAAAAAAGTTCAATAGATGTATATTTTAATTTTGAAATTTTTTTAATATAAAGTTATTATCGACATTTTACATTAAATTTAACTCAGTAATTGACGGTACAACGAAATGAAACCGTAACATGCAATTAAAGAATATATAAAGTATTGATATGTAAGAGTTACGTAGTAAAAAGTATCGATCAGTAATTTCTCCTAAAATAATCAATATCTTTAAAGGTACGGATTTGTTAAGAATAAATAGCAAAAGGGATTTCAAAGGGCTCTTTCCAAAAACCAAAAAGACCTATCAAGTCAATTTTCAAAGGGCAGGTCAGGTAGTTAAAATAGCAAGTAAGCGTGTTGAATTATCTAATAATCTTATTTATTTATCCCCTGACTTTTCCATCGGTAGATACTGTCTTAAAATAATATTATATGGTGTAGAATGAATAAAGGATTAGGTTCTGAATCTTTATCTGACAAATTAATTGATTTATTTCTCATCCAGAAACATGAACATCTGTAATACATATTATATATTATTTTTAGGCCTGATTTTCATTTCCCATTGTAAGCACGCTAAGAATGAGTGGTAATTTGTTTTGGCCAATAATGATATCTAATCGGTAGAGAGAATATTATCCATTATTTATGTTCAATTATTCTAGTAAAACCTTACGTGAAATTTGGTTCAAAAAGAAACAAAATTTAAGATACTATAATGAAGTAAGACAATAAGAGTTTTTAAGATACTGTATCAATAATTGACTTAAGATACACCCTTATGTAGAATGAGCATAACATTACCAATTCACTTCTAGCGGGAGAGGGAGACCCAAATAGAAGTTTGGGAGATGTCCAACAAAAGTTGAAAATAAAGGCACTCAGGACTTTTGAACCAAGTTCAAGTGTTTAACCAATTGTTCAAACAAGCGTCGATAAATTGTAGTATGTTATGAATTGATTTTGAGACTCATAAAATTAATTTTACAATCACATTAAAACTTATGAGTTTACTCTATATAAACATGAATTAAGTCCTAAAAATATATTCTTAAAGTTAGGATTGATTAAACAATCTGATATTCATATGCTATCAATTTTTTCTTTGAAGGTTGTTATTTATACTGTTATTGTAATTTGAATTTTCTTAATCATTGTATTCATAAGTTCTTGTATTTCAACGTGTTAGATAATATTAGTATAAGCCCATTAGGGTTCCATTATGTATTAAAATTTTCTATTCTATTGTGTATTACGGTTTCCTATTTAGTTTAGTTCATAACCTACATAAAGGGCTCTTCCCTATTGTATTTTATACAACTATGTATCATATCAATTATATTCTCTGCACTATTTTTATAATGGTATCAGAGTTATAACCGATCCTTAGTTAAATCTCTAATAAAGTTTCGCTTTACCCACTCGTCAATGATTTATGATTTTGATTAGTGGGCAAGGCAATCCAATTGTTAGCTTCCGCAAAATGGTGTCATTCACCATCCGGCGCGTCATCCGTCATCCAGTGCGTCATCCATCATCAGCGCGTCATCTGTCATCTGCGCATCATCCGTCATCCGCGCGTCATCCAGTATCCAGTATCCGGATATGTTATCCACCTATTTACATCATGTATCTTCAAGTGTCTAATGACATGTATCTTCAAGTGTTTCACGACATGTAAGTGCCTCAGGACATGTATCTTCAAGTGTCTAATGGCACGTATCTTCAAGTGTCTAATGGCAGGTATCTTCAAGTATCTCACGACACGTATCTTCACGTGTCTAATGGCATGTATCTTCAAGTGTCTCACGACACGTAAGTGCCTCAGGACACGTATCTTCAAGTGTCTCTCGACGCTTATCTACAAGTGTCTCATGACACGTATCTTAAAGTGCCTGCGACATGTATCTTCTAGTGCCTAACGACACGTAAGTGTCTCACAACAGGTATCTTAAAGTGTCTCACAACACCTATCTATGAGTGCCTCATGACACCTACCTAAATCTATGTACAAGTGTTTTAGAACACCTATTTCTACTTACCATATCAAAATTCTCATATTCAAACACAATTTAGCGATTACAACTGATTTGAGTTTGAGGGGACTGTTAGATAATATTAGTATAGGCCCATTAGGGTTCTATTATGTATTAGAATTTCTTATTCTATTGTGTATTAGGGTTTCCTATTTAGTTTGGTTCATAACCTGTATAAAGTGCTCTTCCCTATTGTATTATACACAACTATCAATTATATCAATAATATTCTCTACACTATCTCTATCTCAACATTTTCGTAAATAAACATGGATTAGTGTTTTTGGTCGTACAAAAAACATCATTATATCAAAAGCATGTTTCATATCAACAAAAAGTACGTGACGTGCCATATTATTAATATACAAATAATAATTATGTAAAACCAGCTTGAGCTTGATCCAATAATCGACCTTACTCAATTTCCTTAGATTAGAATTTCGAGGCTTAATATGGTATTTGGGCTGGGTGAATTTAAGGATTGTTAGGAAAGTGATGTAATATTGAGAAAAAAAATATTCGTCACTAATATATATTCACTTTAATTATATTAATTTAAAAGTACATTTTTGTTATTTCAATTATTTGTAATATTTTTATGGATGACGAATCTAATTTTTATCGGAGAGGGGCAACATTTCTTGTTACATGTGTTAAAATTTTAACAAAATGTTCGATCTTTGTTCTTTAAATATTTTTTTTATAATTTAACACAAGTCAAACCTGAACTAAATATTAGCCTCATTTAATAAATATAAGCAGAAATCGAGCCTAAATTTTTGAGATTCCATAGACCCATGAGCAAGCTTGCTCAAGATTTAATAAGATTTAATTTGCTTGACAGATTTATACATAATTTTTAACTGATTATAATGTACAGTGAAAATAAGGCTAGTTGAACACAATTCGAGTTTGAATATTTGCAATAGAGATAGAAATATGAACATAACCATACCCTCCTCCAAGCTAGAGCAAAAATGACAAAAACAAATAGTAATTTGAAAGGAAGACCGTCAAATTTTTTATTTTCTTATTTTTTAAGAGACCAAAAGAATGCTTAGTCGAAAAGAGATTTTTCGCGGCCTGGCCCAATCAGTCCCTAGCCATGCCTTTTTTAGTGAGTGTAAGTGTTGAAAAAAAGGTTGGTGTCAATGATTGGCATTATTGGCACAAAGGTCAATATCATTCCACTTTCGTTATGTAAAAGGATAAAAACAAATACACTTGAATTGCTTTTGGGAGTATATCAGCCAAGATTTCAAAATAAATGGTTCTGGTTGCTTTCGACATATGTTTCCTAAAAAATATTGAATTTGATATACAAAATAAAAAGAACAATAACAAGATAGGAACCTTCACCACTTGAATCGGCGCGAAGACTACAAACCGCCAACAAACAAGCCACTGGGGACTCCTCTCAACTTGGCCCTATCCCGGAACACAACCCCAAAAACCGAACAACCGAAACATAACAAAAAAAGCGCTTCTCCCGATGTTCCTCACCAAGGTGTTGCAGGTTTGGTACCCGCGAGACTTGGATCACTGGGTCACACCCCTCGGATGGAGGACCACAGAATCCCAACATCTTCCACACATTTAAAATGCAAAACCATGAAACAAAACAAGCACCAATGAGAACCCCTATCCGACATGAAATCAAAACACACCGAGATCCCAAAATACTAACGAACATCAAACCAATCTAACATACTAACTGTCTATGATCCATAAGGGACACAATCACACCAGGCAAGACAAAACTAGCGACAAAAATCGCTCAAACTCTTCGAAACAAAATTAACAAACCGAGAGTATATCGTGGAGGCGAGAAAATTGTTGTCAATAGAGGACTCCAAGCGTTGGGAGACGAAGACAGAAATGGATGGGGAAGAAACACGACACGTGACCAAAAAATTTGGCGACGAGCGGAGCATCGTGAATGACCAAATTTTATTAGCTTTGGGCCAAACCAGTTAACGGTAACATAAATATGGTATGGTATTGATCTGAGTTAACATGAGGCCACCTATAATTGATACAATCTCACGCTTGTGGTACCAAAAAAATGAGACAGTGGCGGAGGAGGGGGGACTCCAAAAGACCAGTGCCAGAATATTGGCTAGAACCATAGCAGGACTGCCCATACCCGTTGTGCCTCCACCCAGATTGGTGTCCCGTCTACAACTCTGAACTTTATCATCGGAGAGCAGACAAAAGGGATCCAGATCCAAACCACTAGCCCCGTCGCGACTACCACTACTTTCACCAGCACAAGGCCCTCCTACGATTGAACCAAGAGACTGACACACTAAACAAATCCTTCCTCCGCCGCAAGGGAGCATCGTCAATACAGACTAGAACCGATGCCGCCACCACCACCACCACCACCCGATAAGAAGAAAAACAGGGAAACCTCCGCAAAAAAAACTTCTCCGAAACCATCAAGACATGTAGATCTCTGCTCGCTACCGACGCAAACTTGATGACAAAATTCCTTGAAGATCTAGACGATAAGATTGGCAGCTGCGGAAGGAGGAACCGTCGCCTCGCCTTCCTGCGTAAATGCCTCTTAATCCTAGAGTTCATATATATATAAACTTGATGAAAAAATTCCTTGAAGATCTAGACGATAAGATTGGCAGCTGCGGAGGGAGGAACCGTCGCCTCGCCTTCATGCGTAAATGCCTCTTAATTCTAGAGTTTATATATATATATATATATATATATATGATGTAGGTGTTATACAATACCATGGTACCGGTTACACGTTCATAAAGTCGAACACACGACACACGTTCATAAAGCCAAACACATGTACGGACTAACCATTGTTATACAATTCAACACTTACACATATCAATTATGGTTTTACGTTATACGTGTGATAATACAATTATATTTTAGGTGTTATACAATGCTAAGGTACCGGTTACACATTCATAAAACCGAACACATGTACGCACTATTTGAATATGTTACACAGTAACAACTGGTCAGTTACACACACACACACAATGGTTACACATGCGGAATAAGTATGTTACACACAAACACCCTAACGGCTCCGTCAGTGCCCGTTATCTCCCTCCCAAATCGCATGGTTACACGTGGTGCCATCTCCTTCGTTCCCCACAAATCAGACGGTTGGGAGTTGGTTTGAACGTTTAAACACCAAATAAGAGGTTTGTAGCTGATACCTTCCTTATATATGTGTGTGTGTGTGTGTTTGTTTGAGGCAAACAATTTTTCAAGTTGGGTTGTATTCCAGTTTGATATTTTTATGCAAGTCGAGCTTAACAAATTTAGACTCCATTCAATTTTTTAGACCCTTACTTTCGAAAAGAAAAAAAATAGTAATCACTAATATTTATCCAAAATAAAAATAATAAACGATACAATGGGTCTCATGAAAAAACGAGAAAATACTCGTTTAATGTTATATAAGTATAACAATCATTTCTTATTAAACGTGTACAAATTTTAAGAAGATAGTCGATCTCTGTTTTTTAAATATTTAGTTAAAAAATGTTATAGTTTAAAATAAGCTGAATCTGAGTTAAATATTAGCCAAATTCAATAATTTATCCAAATTTGAGGCTAAATTTTTTAGATTTGATAGACTTATGTGCAGACTCACTTAAGATTTTATTTACATGATATATTATACATAAATTTTTAACTTTTAATCTGAATTTACGATGAAAATTAGGCAAGTTGAACAAAATTCAGGCTTTAATTTTTTTTTCCGAAACTTACTCGAGTTTAAATATATATGAATCTGAGTCAAACGAATCGAGTCCTATTCAAGTTTGATTTATATGCAAGTCAATCTTAACAGACTAAGACTATATTGAGTTTGTTTATCATTACCTTTTAAAGGAAGAAAATACTAATCACTAATATTGATCCAACTCAAATAAAATAAACGATAGATCCAATGAATTAAAAATGAGAAAAGTTGTTACTTGTGAAGTCGAGGTATCGGAGATCCTCTAAATCTGAGAACGTGGAGGGAAGATCATTGATGATGAGGTTCTGGGAGAGATCGAGGTGGTGGAGGCGAGAGCAGTAGGAGATCTCGAGGGAGAGGGTGGAGTTGATGGAGTTTTGTAGAGGGAGAGTGTTGCTACGTTCAAGTGTTGGCATAATTTTTTAGCGCAAAAGAAAGAAGTCGGAGCAACATGTTACATGACATGTGGAGCGACTAGTTGCGATCAAGATTAGAAAAGATCTGAAGCTTTCCCATTCCGACAACGCTTGGAGAAAAAGAGGAAAGACGCCACGAAGACTTGGAGCACAAGAGAGTGACGTTGACAAAGTCAGGCGACTTCCAGCTGTCAGCAACACGTCAGCAATAGGTGGCAACAACTTGCCTGATTTAATCAGGAAGTCCGAACATGCAAGACGACTTCCAACCTGTCAGGCGGCAACGACTTGCCTAATTTATTCAGGAAGTCTGAAACTTCCTGTTCCTAATCCGAGAAAGATTAGGAATGTGAGCTGCTATAAAAAGCCTTAGGCTTCCCATTAGCAGTCATCCGTTCTTGTTCTAAAATTGCAAGATTTCTCAGAGCTCTTAACCGTGCACCATTGGCGTGTTGAGAGGTTGATTATATTTGCTAGAACGGGTTTGCTCCGATCAAACATCAAGTCGTGAAGATTGAGTGTTTGGATCGGTTAGGGTTTTTGTTTGTGATTGAAGATTCACAACTCCGTCAAAGAAGACAACGACACCGAGCATAGGCTTGCTCGAAGGGTGGAATTGAGAGGATCTCAAAGACAGGGGGAGAGGCCTTTGGTCGAGGTTGTTCACGGTGAGATCTATAGTAGCTTAGGACAATAGCTTGTGTGATAGCTAGTTGGTGCTTGAAGTTGTACTATTGACTACCTTATAGTGAAAACCTTTCCACTGGCAAAGTGCCCCCAGACGTAGTTGCGGAGTCACCGAACTGGGTAATCATCTCTGGTGTCGTTATTATTATCTCTTTACTGTTTTGCTTACGGTTTACGTTTTAAGCAAGTAGTCGATACACAAGTTACGACTTTGTGTTCGACTTCTTGACTCGGCTACAATTCAGAATTTCGGAGAGGAATGTGAGGTCGGGAAGACGGCAGAGGAGGGGGAAAGTTTTCGAGAGAGGTTGGCGCCGGAGAGGTCGTCAGAGATGTCAGAGTCGACAATGGTGTAGGAGAGACAACGGAGTAGAAGATACCAGACCAGGAGGAGTAGGGGATGTAATCGCGGTCGTTCCAGGAGGAGAGGAAAGAGGAGGGGTCGTTGAGAAAGAGGTTGAATTGATGGAAGTAAAAAGGGGTAATTTCATGTCAGTACCCAACTTTGCCTCATTTTGAAATCAATACCCCAAATTTGAAACTTTTTTTGTCGATACCTTAACAATTTTTAAGTTACACTTAAGGTAACGGTTGTTAAATATAATAGAATTGATGCGCAAAAAGTTGAAAATGCCCCTAATGCTTAATTTTCAATTTGGTAATTAATTGGTAAATATGAAAAAACTATTTTATCCCCACTTAAACAATAAATTAATTGTATGGTTCAAGGATATATTAGTTTTTTCAAATAAAAAATTAAAAAGAAAATCCTAGTAAAATGACCATAACCCCCCTTCTTTAACTTCCATCACTCTCTCTTTTCGTCAATCAGAACTAGAAGAAAAATAGCAAAGAAGCAATTCAAATCCCATCATCAGCAAGGTTCAATCCACAGTCTCCATCTGCCTCCCCCTCGTGTGTTCCTCACTCTTCTTCTTTTCATCCTCTCCATCTTCGAACCCTTCCCGGAGACTCGTGTAAGAGATGGTCAAATCTGATTCAATCACGAGAATGAATTGTGTTGTCGAGTCAATCGAGTCGAAGGCTAGGACGAGGTTAGATTTGGAAGTGAGGCTGGTGCAGTGGAAAAGACTGAGGAAGAATCAGAGGTGGCCGTCGGTGAGGTCTTCAGCTAGATGAGGCATAATGAGGTTGTTCCTGGTGGTGGTTCCTCTCCGAAATAGAGCACCCATCCCTTGCAGTGCAATTGGGTATGGAGACCCCAATTTCAGCTCGGAACTCAAACTTCCCTTCAATTTTCTCAAAAGTCATGATGAAGGATTGAGGCTAGACTCAGATTTGACTATCTCATACATGAGTCTTTGGGAAGGGTTGATTTAGGGCTGGACTCGGACAAAGACTCACCTAGACGAAGACCTCATCGACGGATTATTCCTTAGCCTTCTCCACTACTCCGGCCTCACCGCGAAATCGAACCTCGTGCTGATATACGACCTGATGATGACCGCCCAGATGTGTCCTTATGACACGTGTTGAGGGAGCCGTTAATGGTGTTGGGGTGTAATATACTTGTTTTACGTGTGTAACCATTGTTATACAATTCAACACTTACACAGATTAATTATGGTTTTACGTTATACGTGAATGATTATACAATTATATTGTAGGTGTTATACAATACCAAGGTACCGGTTACACGTTCATAAAACCGAACATATGTACGCACTAACCATTGTTATACAATTCAACACTTACAAAGATCAATTATGGTTTTACGTTATACGCGAATGATTATACAATTATATTTTAGGTGTTATACAATGCTAAGGTACCGGTTACACGTTCATAAAACCGAACACATGTACGCACTATTTGAATGTGTTACACAATAACAACTGGTCAGTTACACACACACGAAATAAGTATGTTGCACACCAACACCCTAACGGTTCCGTCAGTGCACGTTATCTCCCTCCCAAACCGCATGGTTACACGTGGTGCCATCTCCTTCGCTCCCCACAAATCAGACGGTTGGGAGGTGGTTTGAACGTTTTGACACAAAATAAGAGGTTTATAGTTGATACCTTCCTTATATATGTGTGTGTGTGTGTGTTTGTTTGAGGCAAAAAATTTTCCGAGTTGGGTTGTATTCGTGTTTGATATTTTTATGCAAGTCGAGCTTAACAAATTTAGATTCTATTAAATTTTTATCACCCTTACTTTTGAAAAGAAAAAAAAAATAGTAATCACTAATATTGATCCAAAATAAAAAAAATAAACGATACAATGGATCTCATGAAAAAACGAGAAAATACATGTTTAATGTTATATAAGTATAAAAATCATTTCTTATTAAACGTGTCAAAATTTTAAGAAGATGGTCGATCTCTGTCTTTTAAATATTTAGTTGAAAAATGTTATAATTTAACATGAGCTGAATCCGAGCTAAATATTAGCCACATTCAATAATTTATCCAAATTTGAGGCTAAATTTTTAGATTTGATAGACTCATGCGCAGACTCGCTCAAAATTTAATTTACATGATATATTATACATAAATTTTCAACTTTTATTCTGAATTTACGATGAAAATTAGGCAAGTTGAACAAAATTCAAGCTTTAATTTTTTTTTCGAAACTTACTCGGGTTTAAATATATATGAATCTGAGTCAAACGAGTCGAGTCGTATTCAAGTTTGATTTATATGCAAGTCAATCTTAACAGACTAAGACTATATTGAGTTTGTTTATGATTACCTTTTAAAGGAAGAAAATACTAATCACTAATATTGATCCAACTTAAATAAAATAAACGATGGATCCAATGAATTAAAAATGAGAAAAGTTGTTACTTTTGAAATCGAGGTATCAGAGATCCTCCAGATCTGGGAACGTGGAGGGAACATCTCCGATGATGAGGTTCTGGGAGAGATCGAGGTGGTGAAGGCGAGAGCAGTAGGAGATCTCGAGGGAGAGGGTGGAGTTGATGGAGTTTTTATAGAGGGAGAGGAATGTGAGGTCGGGAAGGCGGCAGAGGAGGGGGGAAGTTTTCGAGAGAGGTTGGCGCCGAAGAGGTCGACAGAGATGCCAGAGTCGACAACGGAGCAGGAGAGACAACAAAGTAGGAGACACTAGACCAGGATGAGCAGGGGATGTAATTGCGGTCGTTCCAGGAGGAGAGGAAAAAGGAGGGGTCGTTGAGAAAGAGGTTAAATTGATGGAAGTAAAAAGGGGTACTTTCATGTCAGTACCCAACTTTGCCTCATTTTGAAATCAATACCCCAACTTTGAAACTTTTTTTGTCGATATCCTAACAATTTTTAAGTTACACTTAAGGTAACGGTTGTTAAATATAACAGAATTGATGTGCAAAAAAGTTGAAAATGCCCCTAATGCTTAATTTTCAATTTAGTAATTAATTGATAAATATGAAAAAACTATTTTACCCCCACTTAAACAATAAATTAATAGTATGGTTCAAGAATATATTAGTTTTTTCAAATAACAAATTAAAAAAACAAATCCCAGTAAAATGACCATAATCCCCTCTTCTTTAACTTCCATCACTCTCTCTCTTCTTCAACCAGAACTAGAAGAAAAATGGCAGAGAAGCAATTCAAATCCCATTATCAGCAAGGCTCAATCAACAGTCTCCATCTGCCTCCCCCTCGTGTTCCTCACTCGCCTCCTTTTCATCCTCTCCATCTTCGAACCCTCTATCATTAACCCCAAAATCAACCCTTCCTGGAGACTCGTGTCAGAGATGGTCAAATTAGATTCAATCACGGGACCGAATCATGTTGTCGAGTTAATTAAGTCGAAGGCTATGACGAGGTTAGATTTGGCGGTGAGGCCGGTGCGGTGGAAAAGCCTGAGGAATAATCGGAGGTGGTCGTCTATGAGGTTTTCGGCCAGATGGGCCATAACAAGGTCGTTCCTGGTGGCGGTTCCTCTCCGAAACAGAGCACCCATCCCCTGCAATGTAATTGGGTATGGAGACCCCAGTTTCAGCTCAGAACTCAAATTTCCCTTCATTTTGCTCAAAACTCATGATAAGGATTGGGGCTAGACTCGAATTTGACCATCTCAGACATGAGTCTCTGGGAAGGGTCATTTAGGGCTAGAATCGGACAAAGATTCACCTAGACGAAGACCTCACTAACGGCCACCTCTGATTATTCCTCAGCCTTCTCCACCGCTCCGGCCTCACCGCCAAATTGAACCTCATGATAGTATTCGACCTAATGATGACCGCCCAGATGGGTCATTAACACTTCCCCCCTATACACACACACACACAAATAAGAAATTACCCATAAAAGCTCACAACATTTCATAAATAAATTTTATTTTTATATTAAAAAAAATGACTTCAACGTGAAACAATCAAAGCTCAAAGGAGAGAGACCGAGAGAAAATAAAGAGGAACTGTAAAATGGTTTTTAGCTACTGTGGTTGTTCATTGGATCTCCAGGCCGGAGCGATTGCATGATAATAGAGCATGGAGGTGGCTCCTCCATGGCCTACTGCGAAGAAGAAGAAGAGAGGGAGAGAGTGAGGGTGAGGGAGGTAAAGTTGAATGGAAGGGCACAAATGTAATTTCACAACATATTTAATATTTTATTTTTTGAATTTGAAAAGACTCTTGTACACTTGAACCAAAAATTTAAATGTGCATTGATTGAGGATAAATTGGTCATTTCATATGTATCGGTTAATTCCGTTATTTGGAATTTAAATAGGGAGGGTATTTTGGACTTTTTGCCCACCAATTCTGTTATATTTAACATCGATTATCTTAAGTGTAACTTAAAAATTGTTGGAGTACCGGCAAAAATAGTTTCAAACTTGAGATACTTAATTGAAAAAAGTTGGGTAACTGACATGGAATTACCTCAAGTAAAAACCTTGTTGGTTCACATAGAGAGTGTGTTGTAGAGAGAATGGGAGGAAGACGTGACAAATCACATTCATTTGAAAATCAAAACGATAGTTAAAGTCTTTTTGCTTTATTAAAAATAACTAGTTTATCTGTAAAGAATATTTAAATCTTGAGATAATCTCAGCTAACTACAACTACTTTGACACCAATCTCACATAACTGCACTTAATATATTTTTTCACTTGTAAATCACGTTGAGTTTGACTAATATCACTTAACTATAAACCGTCTGTTTTTGTGCCGTTAAATAGCATGTGTCAAACACGTGAGGTTAATTATATCAATTAATACCAAAATTGCCCTTTTGAAATTCTTATTTGAATGAAGAAGAAGAACGGTAAACTGATGCTGATAAGCTGAAGAAATGGACTCGCAATGGAGGATGGTCTAAAGTGCGATTGTGGTGTTTATGCTTCGAATCGGACGTCTTGGACGAACGGGAACCCAGGTCGGCGATTTGTAGGGTGCGGCTTGTTCAGAGTAAGTTTTTATAAAACCCTAGTTGAACACTATTGATAGATTTGGAGTGAAGGGTTCGGGTTATGCATAATTGTAAGCTTGTTTATAGTTTTATGAGATTATCCTTGATTGATATGTTAAAAACCTCAAGTTATGGGGAAATTTTTGGGGTCAAATGAAATCAGGGTTTAGAGTATTCAATTTGTAATTGGGTTAAAATTTGGGTATAATCTGATGTGGAGTTCAAATTTATTTATTGAATTGCGGAGCAATTCCAAATGTAAATTTTTCAGGTAGTTGGATCCGGAGACATGTTCATTTGATAAGAGTGTTACCGGGTCTGTTTGGGAAAATCAGAAGCATGGAAGATTTTATTAAAAATGTTGCTACAGAGAAATCCTTACTCCAAGCGAAAACGAATAGATTGGAATGTAACGCAAAGATGATGAAAATGGAATTGGAAGAAACTAGAAGGCAAGTGATGAAGAAGAAGAACAAACAATTATATATTTGTGTAATTGTCATAGTTATGTTGGGAATGAAGATTTGTAGTATGTAGTTATTGGTACTATTGAAACTATTTAGTTGAATTTGTGAAGTGAAAGTGATGAATTTGTATTGTTTCGAATTAAGTTGTGAAGTATTTGTGATAATCTGTAATGAAATTAAGTGCATATTTTGGCTTGAACTATTGTTATGTAGAGTTGAGATATTGTGTTTGATTCTTGTATATAGATGACAACAATCTAAAAAATATTGGGTTTGTTTAAAAAGGTTGGCATTAACTGTTCGGAAATAACAATCTACAAAATAATTGAGCTTGTTTAAAAAATTGGCATCAACTATTTGGAAATAGAAGAACTAAACCTGTTAACAAAAAAATTTAAGACACCAACATAAAACATTAAAGTGCATTGAAGTAACCATCATTGTCAGCCCAACCAACATACAACTACACAAGTCTACATGGCTTATTTACAAAAGCCAAGGTCTTCAAAAGTAAATAGTAAAGTGCATAAAAAACCATAAAAAGATTCTAAGTTATCTAAAAGTTTGCTAAAGTCCAAAAGACATCATTGATGTACACAATACATCTGCCACTAGCAGATGGCACCAAAAACAGCTAAGGGAGTGGGGATGGTTGGCTATGGCTCGTGGGAGTGTTAAATATTGGAGGTTGAGTCTTCAATAGTTGGCTATTGCTGTCCTTCCTCACTTCCAGAGTCTTCAATGGTTGGCTATTGCTGCCCTTCCTCACTTCCATCCTTGCTTCTGCTGTAGTGTTCTGTCAATAAAAAAAGATATACATTTTCATTACAATTCCAGTCTCAACACATTTTCATCACAAGTTGAACACAAATTCAGCACAATTCCAACCAACACAAGTGAACATCAAGTAAGAATAGATTTTTTTTCACTATATCAATTCAGTTCAATATACCAATTAATTTCATGTAGAAAATAGATTCAATTCATGTAAAAATCGGTTCAACTGAGTAATGTACCTCTTGGGTAGTTGTAGTCCGCGATTCAGAAGTTTGACCCCTTTTACGCACCACCAGTTTCTTCCTCACAGGTTCTGTGTGTGGCTGAAATGGTGGAGGAGGACTCGTTTCTAGAACATGATGTGTTCCCTGTTTCAAAATTGAAGGGAAATTTTATTAAAATTATTTGAAGTAAAATTAAAACTAAAATTTAAAGTGTTCATACCTGTGAAGCAGTCTGGTAGGAGTTGGAGTTGGAGTCGGGATTGGTGCTGTATTTCTCCGTCTCCTTTCTAGAGCTTGAAGATGCTTTTCGTTAATTTCAGTTGCAGTGCATTGTCTTGGCTTCTCTCCATCAGATTTGTTCTTCCTCTTTTGTAGTGATTTTCTTCTTTTCTTGAATACATTCTCTAGTTCTTCGTCATTCTTGTAATATCCTCCTTTGGTTCCGCTTGTTTTTTTCTTTTTAGCTGCATCACTTGAAGTTTCCCCATACTCGTCTGATTTTTTTCTTGCAGCTCTAGCAGTTGGAGTTTCTCCATGTTCGTTTGCACTACACGACCTACTGTTATGTCCGGTCAGTCCACAATCTTTGCAAACATTTTGCGTTGTTGTTCTAGAAGCTGTGTTCTGCTGCATCAAGGTCTGAGCTACAGTTTTCTTCCTCTTCACTCTTGTTCTTCCAGGAGGCCTCTGAACTATAGGTGGTAAAGGTTTCGGCAATTTCATGTTTGGCCACTTATCCATACTCGGTACTGGCTTGATAAATTTGTTGTATACTCTTTGATATGCAGCCACCGTGTATCCGTCATGAATGTAATTTTCAGGGACATGTCTCATGAAACCGATAGCCGCAATTCCATGAATACATGGTATGGTATTTAGTTGCCATTCCAAGCATTCACAAGATTGGCCTTCTAGGTTCACCATCATACTTGTGATGCTGTTACTAACTTCAAAAATGCCTTCCCCACTTGGATAGCAAGCCCATGACCTACTTTCCCATTTCGCAATCTCGAACTGTTTTTTTATGTTCTCACAAATGCGCCTGTGACACCTGTCGAACTTTATACTGCGCCGATAGAATAATTCCATAAGCTTCTTCCGTATAAACTCACAGAGGTCGTATATAGTTTTATCCCTCCCCTTTGATATCCAAGCATTGAAGCATTCTGACATTGAATTTTTCTGAATGCTAAACCTTCCCTGTTCTGAGAAGTACGCCTTACACCAGCTTTTAGGGTCTCTTTTACTTAACCATAGATATGCTTATTCGTTGATGACTCTCAACTTCGCCATAGCTTCATCGAATTTCTGGATTGAAGTTGCAGATGCACACGTCCAGAAACTGTGCTTCAATTGTTCTGTTTTGAACTTCATGAACCAATTCTCGTAAAAGTGCCTCATACAAAACCTATGTTTAGTACGTGGCATCAAATGTTTGAAAACCTCTACCAAACCCTACAAAAAATATTATGAACATAAATGAATTAAATTAGCTATATATCAATTAAAAATAATAATTAAATATTAAATAGTGTAAGGAAGAAAGGTAAACAATTTAAGTAAAATATAGTATACGTTCGGTTTATCTGACATGAACACTATTTCAGCACTACCATAGTCTTGTAAAAATCTCTCTAGAAACCATTGCCACGATTCCTTGTTCTCAGCCTCCACGATTGCGAAAGCTAGCGGGAACATGCCATCGTTGGCATCCCATCCCACTGCTGCAAGCAACTGCCCACCAAATCGACCTTTCAAGTGACAACCATCTACACCGACTAGAGGACGACAAGCTGCCATAAAACCTTCTAGTTGTGCTGCGTATCGAATGTATAACCGAAGAAATCTAGGATGATCACCGTTTAGACCAGGCACTTTGCAATACCTAATATCAACATCAGCCCTACTTCCCGGATTTGAACTTTTTATCATCTCACAGTAGGTATACAACATCTGCTTGTCCAAATCCCCATGTATTAATTCCCTAGCCCTCGCCATAGTTCTATATAGTTGGTTCCTTTGTATCTCAACGACGAGGTCATCCTTCACAATGTTCATTAATGTATCTTTTTTCATGTCGGATTCCGCCTAATATCGCTTAGATATCTACATAATTAATAAAAAAATCTACATAATTAATAACAACAAGTCTCTAACATCTACAAAATCATAACAAGTAATTGAAGTAAGAAAAATAAGTAGTAAATTAAGAAATCTACCTAAGCGCACGAAAATCAGAAGTGATTCTCTTATTATGCATAGGGCGAGTACAATTATGCATAGGGCGGAATGCACGAATTTCCATGACTGTATTAGGTTCTTTCGCAACAGCCCAACACCAAAATGTACAACCGTCTTCCACGCACATGATTCCAACCATTGTTGATTCATTTCTAACGAAATCATAGTCAAATCCCAATTTTGTTGCGTAATTCTTGAAAACATACATGCACACATTGTGGATTATTAATACATGTGAGATGATTATGGTTTGAAAATATATCTATACAATTTGTAATTTTATTTTAAATATACCTGAATACTTTCGCATCCCGAAATGCAGAATAGTCCAATATCAGGTAGCGGCTTCACTTCAGAATCCATCTCCCAAATCTTCTGTCCACTTTTTCTTTTTTTCACATTACACCAGTCTTAATCAGCTGATCGCATGTTCTCGATAAGCTTCTCAACCTCTACATCATCAATTTCATTATCACTTGCTTCTTCAACGTGTACTCTTGGTTTCTTCTTATAAATTCGTTGTAGTGTTACAGGTGGTGGAACTTCAGGTTGTTCTGTATCGGTATTCAGTGATTGGTCTCCATCAACTTCTCGGATATTAAGTGGCTCCTCTCCAACAACTTGTTGTCCTTCTGTTTGTTCTCCAAGATGTGCATTAACAACCCTCTCCCCACCATCCCATCGAATGTCACACCTTTAAGCCACTCTGGATATTCAACATGAGCTTTTTTATCCTCAATATTTTCATTTAAACCATCTTCCACCTCAAGCAAATTCAACATATTCATCATCGTACCTCTCTTCTTCTTCTTCTTCTTCTTCTTCTTCTTCTTCTTCTTCTTCTTCTTCTTCTTCTTCTTTAAATTCATCACTTCCCAATTCACATTCAGCTTCCACATCGACTTCCACACAACTTCTTCGATTTTTTCTGTTTCGCTTAATTCCATAATGTCAATCACCTTTGTCTTCCCGTCCTTCATACGTAGTCCCTTTAGATTGTAACCAGCCTGCTTCAAATCAGATTCTGTAGCACTTGTTATGTACGTTATTTTCGATCTTTTTCTCCTCTCAGCAACACGGTCTGCATCATAACTTGAACTTACTCCAATTTTCACCGGCGCCTCCACATCGACTTTGTATATTGGTACATTACAATCGAGCTCATAGTACTTCAATACTTTCTCCAACATCTCCTCGATATTAATTTCCTCGGGTTGAAATGCCAGATACTTCCTAAAATATATCTTGCTGGTGGGCTGATATCCTAGTTCTGCTACAATGTTCATCCACTTGCAAATCGAGCAAGTATCTTCATCAACAAAAAACAATTGAATTGTCCCGCCTTTGTAGATGTATACATTATCCATACCCTTGCTGAAGCTCCCCCCGTGATGAACTTTTAATGTCCTCTTTAGAGGTTGAGTACTCGGTCTGAAGACACGATGTTCACCATCTCCCTGCTTGTGAAAATGAACATAATTCATTACCCATATTTCTCGATCAATTGCTGGTCCCGAAATGCATAGAAATTTCTTACACCAGTAAACCCCAATAAAATTCCACAAACCCTAAACCAAAATCTGTTTCAAAAAAACCCCACAAATACTTTCATATTTACTACACAAAACCCTAATCGAAACACTACTTCACTTTCTTCATCAAAAAGTCGAAATTTGAAAAACAACTCATGAACCCTAATCTAATTGGAAATCATAAACCCCAAAAAATTCAAAATTTTAGTACATAAAACCTACTAGAATCAGTAACTCACCTCCTCCATGTTCGTGTACTCCTTTGTGGACTACTTCGTCTTCATCAATTGCAATTCTTTTTGTCTTCCTCTCGCTCTCCTCTCGTGCGTCTCTTGAGTTCAAGAGCTGACAAATGAAGAATTCAGCTCAATTCAACGATTATCAGTCGTCATTAATAAGTGTAAATGTAACCTTTCAACACCAACTAAACGGAAAAGTTAACAAAAACAGACGGTTTGTAGCTAAGTGATATTAGTCAAACTCAACGTGGTTTACAAGTGAAAAAATATATTAGGTGTAGTTATGTGAGATTAGTGTCAAAGTAGCTGTAGTTAGTTGAGATTATCCCTTAAATCTTTGTACAAAAAATCTAAGCGAAATGAGTAGCGATGCAAAATTTACAATTCTTAAATACCTAGGGTCGGCCTAAGGATTTCTGGAGTCTAAGGCGAGATTTCAAATGGAGGCCTTTTTTAATAATCACTTTTAATTTGTTTAAAGATGTCAATTTAAATATTATAAATTATTTTTAACACTTTTGTCAATTTTTTAGCATGTACTATTTTAATTATCATCAATTTTATGTAACTTTTGACTTTAAAATGTGATTTTAATTTCATTTTAACATTTTTAAAATTAGATACAGGTCCCCAATTTTTTTTAAATTTAAAACGAATGTCTAAAATTTAAAAATTGCAATTGCATTTTTTCAATAAAAGTAATAGGAGCAAAACAAATTTCTTAAGAGAATTTTAAAACTGTACATGCTAATTTCATTTAAATTTGGGCTTAGAGTAGTATTTCAATGCTAAATATAGGCCCAAATATTTTAAACTTGAAAAGTTAATGTATAAGCTTTATTTTAAACTTAAATTAGGTCTAATATGAATAACTTTATATTTTTTTAACGACCCAAAACAATTTTGTAGCCTCTTTGACTTGGGGTATTAAGACACATGTCTTTTTTACCTTCCCATTGAGTCGTGCTTATTTAGTACATATGTAAATAATAATAATAAAAAGAATTGAGCCTCTTTTAATATTCAGCTGACCGGCTGAGGATTATTTTGGGATTTTTCCAAAGTCGCTTAAAACAAAGGTTAACCAATGAAAATACTAATAGTGCCAACAAAAATTTAGGTATATTCATCTTCATTTATAGAGGTAGGCAAGTAAATTTTCCATAAATAAATGGAAGGGTTTAACTACAGCTGAGCTCGACGACTTGACCCTTCCGTTTCCGATTCCGTTTTGTTGAATTCCCTCGGTCGTGTACTCTGTCTGTACTGCTTCTTCTGTTCCGTGCTCACATTTACATTTTACTATCCGTTTAGAGCCCAACAGTAGCATAACACGTAGCAATGAACGTTACAGTGCTTCTTCAACTTGAACACTCATGACTACCCAACCCCAACCCCACCGTCTTTCCTCCTGCCACCGCCACCGCCATCCCACCCTACCCATCACCGGATTTTGCGCCCAATGCCTCAGCGACCGCCTCGCCGCCACCACCCAACCAATCTCCGCCGGACCAACTCTTACTCCGCCTCCAAGCACGATCGATTGACCGGCATTCCTGAGCCACGGCGCAGTTCCTATGACGTCAGGGCTCGGAACACTTTAAGGTATCTCTTCCTCATCCACAACAAGTGGGAGCTCGAAACTGTGAATCTAGAGTTTGAATTGAAAGAGAGAGAGGAAGAGGAAGATGGAGATAAGGAAGAAATTAGGGTTTTGGAGGATGCGGATGTTAACGATCACAGAGCAGAGAAAGTCCAAGAATCTGATGAGGGTATAGAGATAATGACAATGAAAGAACATATAGATCTTGAATGGCAGAGCAAGAAAAATAGAGGGATATATTTAAAGGACAGCTTCTGGCAAGTGACATCTGTTTTTAGTAACAAGTTGAGGAAATGGAGGGGAAAGCAGAAGATGAAGGAGGCGGTGGCAACTGAAGCTGGAAAGCCATGTCCGAAGGAAGCACCATCTGACCGGGAAGGCATATCCTAGGCATTGGTTTCTGTTGCTGAGAAAATGAAGTCTGCAAATGAATGAGCCCTGGCGGGTTGGAGGTTGAACAAGTGAAATCCACATCTAAGGCTGAAACAATTGGATTGTTCCATGGGGCTAAGTTAGATTACAGAGACAATTGTTGGACTCCAACTGGAACCAACCTGGTGGAAGCCACAGCTCAGGCTCTGCTGTTGATGATACTGCCCCAGTTGCAGCAGCTGGATATATGGAGTATTTGGGGATCTATACAAGTACGTGAAAATAAGTGTCAAGGTGAAGACAAGTATCTTGCTGGAAATGTGATTGATAGATCAGCCCAAAAGTGGAGGTGGGTGGCCAATGGGAGAGGGAAATGGGGTTGTTTTGTTGGCTGGAGCTGGACTGGTTCACAATTTGAGTAGAAGAGAAGAGCTAGTCCAGCAGCGAAACAGGAGTGCCCCTTATTCTCCAACCAATCTTGATAAAGGTTTGTTGAGATTCTACTCGACACCAATAAGAAGCAGTAGAGGTAAATCCGGCAACAGTAGGCTAAAGAACTCAGACTCTATATTTACAATCGTCTTGTAGATATGCTTCACTTGTTCTTCTTTAAAATGGTATGTTTGTAAGAACTAAGAAGACATATTAGCATGTTTCTTCTAGCTCCTTTGCACCAGACATCATATTGTTATTTGTCTCTACTTTACAGGTCTTTCTAACAATGCAGTAGCGGAAGTGGAACTTTTTTTCTATTGTCACTAATGTGTGAATTTTATAAAATGGGGAGTTTATTATGTTTGCATTAAAGACTTATAGTGATGGCTGTGTATGAGCAAAATCATGTAATTCAGCCTACTCTCGGCTTCTTTTCCTTTTAATGATGTTTGCCAAAAACAAAAGTGAAGGATTAGCCTATCATTTTTGCTCCCATTTAGTCTTGGCTGCAGGACAATTGAGGTTCATCGGATGTTAGTTTTGAATTGGTCCAGGCCTGCTATGTTCTTCATTTGGTCTAGGTTTCATACCCATTCACTTGTAATTGGAGGATCATTTTGGTTCACCAACATTAGTTTGATTTAATCATGGTATCTGATGTGTTTGGCCTTGCTCTGTGTTCACACTAATGCATAAACTTGATGTGAGTGTAAATTATAAGGAGATATTTTTATAAGCAGGAACAGTTTCAATTATTTGACAAGAAGACATTACTGAACAAATCAGACTTTAATATGTTTGCAGCTAAAAGAAACTAAACTAAATCACTGAGGCACATACAACCACAGCTGAAAGTCTATAATTTGAAAGTAAATGCTTGCAAATCTGTCACTCAACATCATACCCTTTCTGTTGCAGCTCCGAAATGACTTCACTCCTCATCCTAAACCACAGCTTCTGAGCCTCTTGTTCGAGCTTCTGGTTCTGCGCTTCCTTCTGGTAATTATCAGCATCCTTGTCTGTTTCCAGGAACCCTTTCGGGCCAATGGCAGTGCCGATCATGCCTCCCTTGGCAACGAACTCTTCCATGGCTACCTCATCCCTGGATACGGAAACTCTCGGCGCTCGTAGAGGTGAGCTAGTTCCTTCTCTTCCTTGGGCCTTGGCTTCAGTGTCCACCAACCCAGAGGCGATGTTTCGTTGTACAGCCACGCCGCCCCAATTACAGTGTACGAGCACAGCAGGGCCTTGCTAATTTGCTTCCAGAAGTACATGTCTTCTCTGCCGAATCCTATCTTAGATAGAATTTTCTGCATGTCCATTCCTGAAATCCAAACAACAATAAGCCACCAGATTCTGATTCAGACCTTTCGTCCAACAGATTGTGGGCATTCGCCTGAAAATAGGTATTTGATTTTTCTTACCCGTTTTTGCAGCTTGGAATCGTTTACGAACCATCTCGACAGGATCCGATGATGTAAGGAGCGCTTGGTCTGTTTCTGGGCACGCACCAAATGCTCCAAGTCGATACGCTTGTGATGTGAGACCAGTGTATATATATATATATATATATATGTTAGAATCTGACCTGTCGTTTTATCCTCCCTATAAGGGCAAAGTCGTCAATTCTGTTTTTTTCTTCTAATTTTGCATTCGACATGTCGTTTCACCATCTCAGTCTTGCTACCGTTCATTGCAGATGCCACTTTTCTGATGAAATTCCTCCAATCTCCGTATTTTTTCTCAGATAAAAGGTGCAAAGTGGCAGTTAATACTCAAACGTCACTATATAAACTATTATATACCCGTCCTCAACCCCAGTTGTCAAGCCAGCAAAATCTCAAACAAAACCATGTACTAAATTTATACAAATCTTAATGCCAGATGCCAACCTTCTAAGAAGCCAAATGTCATCAGTTGAGTCACTCCAAAACTATTCTCTATTCCCATTATATATAAGATATGATTACATCAAACTCTATCTACTCATAAAACAGTGATGCTCAACATCTGGGTTGTCTATTCCCTTGGGGAGTTAAATTCTATTCATTATTCATGAAGACATTCTAAATTGCTGCGAGTTCACTCAAATTCTATTCTTCTTTCGTTTCATAAATCCTTAATGCATTATTACATTCCCAACACAAGACGACTACATTGACAACTTATCATTTTAGCTTTACTGAACCCTTGGAGTGATCTGATTGTGTCTTCACTGCTGCCTTGTTAAAATAACTCAAGATATTACAGCAGGAAAGATCTAAGATTAAGATCTACTTGCAGGTACAAACACAATTACAGCTAAGTTTTATCACCGAGACACAATTCTAAAAATATTTTGTGCTATCAAACTGGCAGCTTCCTTTGATAGCAGACTCTTCATCTGTTGACTCAAACAATAGAGACTTGCCAGCTGGAGCTTTAACTTGATACTTGCTGAAGGATGCCACCAACACTTGACATAGGCAAGCCAAAGGTAATATATATGGGAAACTCCCTGACTATAATGATTATCGACATTTATTTTTCTTTATATTCAGTATAATAATAGCGATTACACATGGATGAATCTAAGGATTCATCATCGCTCTTTATCATTGTAATTGTTAAATCAATAAGAATCGTTGACCAGACCTTACCAACAATCTCAGGCAATGGTTATCTTACAACAAAGTCATTTGAGATTGGAATTTGAGGAAGTTATCGAACTAATAGAGCGTTAGGTTTTGGTGTAACTTGAGGAGGATGTAAAGATGCTCAAGTGTGACCATTATAAGGTAAGCGGTTGTAACTAAATAAGGCCGTTGTATTTTGTTTGTTGTTTTTCAGTTTAGTACTCCACAATATTCATACATGCTCTCTGTCTCAGATATAGCAATCTGATATTCCCTATACTCCAAGATATCATTGTATTGATTTGACTGGCAATATTTTATTAATTCCATTAATGGTGGTTTTGATCTTACCAGTGTGACTACGAAATAACAAGTCCTCAGTGGTGGCTACTTTGTTGGTGGTGAAGTTCACCTTCAATCACAGATTCCTTTCTAATATTGTATTGTATCCGCATTTCGAATGATCCCGATTCCTCGGTAATCTGAAGTTGCTTCACATTATGTGGTATTGAGATACTTCCTGCAGGTTTTTGAACTAACTCGTGTGTTATTATAATCATACAGTCAGGATTCATCTCACTTCATGGAAGAAACACTGATTGGATTTATCTGTATCATATTGTAATTTCCTTTTGACGATGTTTATAATTTCTGTAACATGCAGAAGAACTACTATGGACTTAGTAGCTGACCTTATCAATTCCATACAAAGGAGGCAGTGCTCAGCATCAGAGGCAAAGGCTAATATCTTCAAAGAAGTGCACGGATGACTTATATGCAAAATATTTATATTATGATTTTACAATGCAGAGAGACTATGTATGCGTTCCGACTGGCTTTTTATATGTATACCATTTTGCAACCAAGAGAAAATATCCAAAGTTGAGCAAACTGAGCACAGCCAGGAGCCAGAAGAAGTTTTGGAGGTGACCATAATTCAAATTGTCAGGTATCCATCCAGGACCCCCATTCCTGGTACTGACCTTGGTCACAATAATCAAAAGCAAGGAGCTCAAGTAGCTTCCTAGAGCACCAGTTGCAAGTGAGAGTGCAGTGCACATGCTCCTCATGGCATCAGGCGCTTGCTCGTAAAAGAACTCCAACTGCCCGATGACTGTGAAGACTTCTGCGAACCCCACGATGAAATACTGCGGGACCTGCCAAAATATTGACATGGGCATCTGGTCGAGCTCATAGTAGTTGTTCCTTCTCACAATCCCGAGCCTGATGACTTCAAGAGTTCCTGCATATAGCATGGCGAAGATGGATATGATGAGACCAGTGCCCATCCTCTGGAGCTGAGTTAGGCCATTCTTGTGCCCGGTGAATCTTCTTGCAAATGGTACAATGATTCTATCGTACACCGGAACCCAAAAAAGGACACTGAGGGTGTCAACCATGGAGAGTGATGCTGCTGGAACAACAAAGCTGGACGAGCCCACATGACCATCCATTTTATCCCCTTGCAGTGTGAATAAGGTGCTCATCTGACTGTACACCGCTGAGAAGATGATGCCAGCAGCCCATATCGGAAGCAATCGAATAATAGCTTTTAGCTCCTCAACTTGAGTAACTGTGCAGAGCCTCCAAGGGCTTGCTGAGTCTTTTAAGTTATCAGATGGTACCTCCACAGCGGCCTTGTCAAAGAAGCTATTGATTACAGTTATAAGTAACTAGCAGGTATAATTTCTTTGTTATGACATAAAAATGTTTATTGAAGATGCATTTAGAAATCAAATCACAAGTAACTGCAAGAAAGCTGATACCTATTATAATAATAATAACTGAGGTAGACACATTGTATCTGTCTCTTATATTTATGTTCTGTTTACTAAATATGAATATACTTGGAAATAGAAAATTTTAAGATGTAATGTTCTTAGTATAGTGTCATGCACTAACCTAAAGTCTTTTGTGCTGTCGAGCTTGCGGCTTCCTTGGATTACAGACTCTGAATCTGTAGTTTCGAACAAAAGAGACTTGTCAGCTGGCACTCGAACTTGGTACTTCCTGAAGGATGCCACCAGCACTTGACATAGGCGTGTCAGAGGGCTTCCTGCAGGTTTCTGGTTCCGATACAATCGAGTGCCTGAAAAGAAGCTAACAACAGCAATTGCCATAGCTACCGCTGGGATACCAAAACCCCACCCCCAACCTATATTCTCTTGCACCCATACCAGAACAGAAGCAGCAACAAGAGCGCCCACATTGATTGAGAAGTAAAACCAGTTAAAGAAGGAACTTTTATGCGTCTTCTCAACTTCATCATTATCATCAAACTGATCTGCTCCGTAGGATGACACGCAGGGCTTGATGCCTCCTGTCCCCAACGCTATCAGGTAAAGTGCTACAAAGCAAACTGCACTCTGCGTTTCTGTTGCATAGCAATCATCTTTCGCATAACATGTTGGCCTTAGTCCCGGGATTGCTGCTGACATTGTCAATAATGTCATTCCCTGCATGAAATTACAATATTTAAGCTTAATAAAAAACCAACCTTTTGTGATGTTAAGTTAAGATGGTGGATTTAAACTTACAACGACGTATATGATTGAAAAGCATGCAATAGTCCAGTATCTTCCTAGGTAGGCATCGGCAAGAAAGGCTCCGATTAAGGGTGTGATGTAGCATGTTCCGGACCAATTATACACGTTCTTGGTAGCTGTGGCGGTCTGCTGGTTTAGTTGGTGTTTGAAATAGAGAACGAGATTGGAGCTCATCCCATAATAGGCCAACCTCTCGCAACATTCATTTCCTGTTGCAATTGATGTTAGATTAATTAGAAGCATCTTCTTTTTTCTATAGTAGAGATTCTACATGAGTGGTGTGGTGTGTACCTAGAATATAAGGGCATGCCTTCCAGGTTCCAGTGTCCTTTTTCTTGGCAGGGTTTCCATGGGAATCTATAGTTCCATCTCTAGTATAAGCATCGTCTCCTTCTGCCATGGTCTTACTTTCCACAATGTGATTTTGATGATCAGATCATCTTGCGTGAGGAGAATTCACAAAAGCTGAACATTTGATTGAGTTTTTAAGCAAAATATGAATGCTTACCTTGTCACCAAAATATTTCTCCAAGGAAAAGGGAGTTGAGTTCTATGAACAACCCATTACAAGCTGGTGTTTATATATAATTACAGTATCTCATTGGCTAGTTGAAGATTTATTAGTGTTTTCCACAGAGCACATGAAGTCAATTCCTAAACCATCAAGCCTTAATTATTACGTGACGTCGTGGGTATAATGACTGTTTTTGTAATTAGATATGATGAGAAATAATTAGCAAACCATAATAAAAAGACAGAAGCAAACGGCTCCGTCCCTCTCCATCAATCTTTCCCACCACAACTTGCAAACTACGTCATTCCTCAAACCACATTCCAAATCATTCCCTTTCCCTTTCCCTCTAATTAATTATTGTATTTTTTTAATTCACACTGTTCTTTTTTTTTGAGAAATTAGTTTTTTAAACCACTTGAAAAATTCTATCCATCTCCCCTAATGAGATTCGATCTCATGACTTCTCCATTGACATTGTAAGTGAAACTATTAGGGTGTCTATGAGAAAAACTAATTTTGTCCTAGTTACTCATAATCATAAATGATTTAAAAGGCCCATGAGTTTGGAGCTTAATTGAGTAAATTTGAAACCTAAAAGAAAGGGCAAGAAATGGGTTCAAAATGGGCAACAAATGAAGATCTTTTTAAATTAGTTAAAAGTGAATAACTATAAATATTTGACTCGTCCAATTAATTTTAAATGCATCTCAACAACCTTATCTATCTGAGTAGCACCTAATAGGTATTTTCCGTAAAAAAACACCTAATAGGTTTTTTAACAATGCTCCAAAATAGCTGTTCACCCGCCTTCTCCAAGGCTAGAGTCGGTGTTAATAGTTTTTCAACTCTATATATATAGTTGACTTGTTTTCTGTTTTGCTTTGTGTGTAAAGAATCAAATTTACATCAATACATAGAGTAATTTTATTTCTACCACTACACCAGCTACTTATAGATTTGATTCAGATGCTCCAATTAACTATATTGGAATTATATTTCATATTATTTTTGTCTTGAAAAAATTATTTGAAGATTATGTTTACTGTCAAGATCTTATGTAAAATCAACTAAAATATTTTCATGGAGTCGGCTGAAGAAGAGTGATCTGATGGGCTTAAAGAATGGACTTAGACCAGTTCTTCTTCTTCTTCTTCTTCTTCATCAGGTATGTTATCTCCTTATTATTGCAGCCTATCCCCAAAACAGCCCAGCTTCTCCTCTACTTCCAATCTCTTATATTCTCACCATCAATTTTTTAAAATCTAAGATTTTGTACTGTCGTAATTCAAACACTTTGTAAAGACAAATAAATATGGATGTATATCCTCAATTTTAATTAATCTATACATTTTTATTCTTCTTCTTTCTGTCTTTCATCACAAAGTTTGAGATAAATATGCGAAGCATCATCACTTAGATTTGCAATGAAATTGCTCTGTAACTTGTAATTTGATACTATTTTCAGGTGTTTTCTATTGGAAACAAATGGTACATAGACGTCATTCGATCATTGAGGATTTCACAACATTGCGAGTTTAGGCCTCACATTAAATATATTATGGGTATACAAAGAGTATATTATACACATTAGGCCCAATGCATATATAAAGTTTTCCTTGTGGTGTGCTAAATTCGGTTCTTCCTAACAGTAGTATGAGAGGATGGTTTGCACATATCTCGTTTTGCATGTAGACTAGTGAATCTCATGATGGTGAATTGCGCCAAGACGATTTGGCCGAGTTTAATGTGGTGAGACTTAATGTAGAGGGGAAGACTATCCCGGTACCTACCATAATCCCATACGCTGATACGCACATGCTGCGCATGCTCATTGGTCATAGGTTGTCTGATTTTTAGTAAAGGAATGTGAGGGTTTTTTCCATTAACAGTTGGTTTGAGTTTTAAATATTATTAATCGAATTACAGAAAACTAAAATAATGATATTTCAACAGACTTATAAGAATAGCCACTTAACGAGATTTACTTCTGAGCATAATATATTTTAATGTGCATTTATCATCTATACACTAAAACATTTCTTCTTGAATTCAATCTGACAAAAATGTTTTTCATTCCATCCCCCTGCATACATACATCAGCAATCAAATTGTCGTGCTAATATATATATACACAATTCAAAGAAGAACAAAATAGAATTACAATGGTCAAATCTTCATCACAAGAGCTAGACGCAATCATCCTTTTACTGTCTTTGGAAACCAGCAACGGTTTTGTAGCTGGAACAGTGGGAGTAAGATATGAAGCACAACCGTGTAGAGAAGCAGAGAAACACCCAATTCAAAATTAGGTTTGATCATTAGTTCAAAATATGAAGAAAACAGCGAGTATACATCATTCAGGTCGAACAAGATCAACGAATGTAACATGATAGAGAATGCAAATAAAAATGCGACGAAAATACCAAAAACGCAGAGAATGAGAGCGCAAGCAATGAATGCAGCATAGAGAAGAGCAAGAAGGATTAAGTCTAGGGTGGGAAACATTATGTATAATTAGTAGAATAATGATTAACATTATGTATACGAAGATGAGTTTATGAACTGATGAAAATGCAAACGTTCAAGTGAAGAATGGAATGACCTGAGCTGCACTCAATCCATATGACATTACCATAGTACCCCCCCATATAATTATGTGCTAGATGACTTACTTAACTGAAAACTAATTAAAGACTTAACCCGCTCCAACCCATGCCTAACCCCCCCAACCAGCCCAGCCCACCCCACTCTAGCATGCCTATCCCTCTCACAACCCAAGGCCAACCTCTTTTTCATACATGGTTATGCGACCACTTCAAGTTTCTTAAATTTCAGGTAAATTCTTAAATCTAGTATCTTCTCCTTGATTTCATTATATACTAACTAATATTTTTTGTACTGCACGCACAATCTAAACACATGATAGACATCCACAGTGCAAAAACGTAGGTCAATCACAAAGCAGATCTAGATCATTCAAGAACTTGTCCCAAACGTTTAAGGGCGCGAGTAAACCAGCTTTTTGGCTTGAGGGTTTGAGATACACGTACATGAAAAATGGGAAAGTGATATAAGCTTCTTCCTTTTACATACATTTTCAGATCACGTAAGTATGTAACTTTAATGTTAGATATATTATATTAGTTATTAATATATGAGTAGCTGCCCACTACACTTTGTGTCTTTAATTATAATAGTTAATAGTATATGGGCCGAGGCCCACTACACTTTATATCTCTACTTAAACCCTAACCGTCATATCTCAGTAAACCATATCTTATCAAGTCTATATATATAGAAGCATTTATATTCTATTGTAATCATCAAACATTCATCAATATAATCACTTTCATGGTATCAGAGGTTAGGTTAGATCTTGATTAAACCCTTTTGTGCAAGTATGGCTTTGCCCACTCGTTAATCATAATTTAACGGGTGGGCGAGACATTTTATTCTGATTTTTCTTTATTATTGTTGTTGCGGTAACACCTAAACTTTGTTTTTCTTCGACCACACAACCTTTTCTTCTAACACCTCATTCTCGGTCAAGTTTGCGCCTTATTTCTTTCTAAATTATAAATCTCATTGTTTTGTCTTTTATATATCATCACCACCTACTATTTTTCTGCATTTCCTTATTTTGTCTCTATATCTCAATTTTATGCATCCTCAAAATCACTACATAATTCTACTGGTTCACAATAATTATTATTGAAAGATTCGGCCATCTTCACGTTGGGGAGGTCCCTTGTCTAGATTGAAGACCCGTGGATCACAAATACGATATTTGATTAACGGTTAATTAATTTTTGGTTTAATATTCTAAATCTGAGTTTCAAATATTGTTTGCTTTTGGTCATGGTAGATTGTTTTTCCGGTAAAACATTTGTCAAAGTTGTTTGACTTTCGAAAAGAGATTTTGATTGGTTTATTACATTGTTCACCGATTGCTTTTTATGTGAGAAATGGGCAAAAATGTAGTTTTACAAGTTATTTAAAACTTTTTAACTTCTTTTTCTCTTGAACATAAATTAAATTTATTATTCAATTAAGAGTAAAGTAGTCATTTCATATTTATCAAGAACACGGTGTACAAACGGTACGAATCAGCTGGATGGCGACACATGCGTACATGTTTCCATTTTCATGTTATTTATTTCTATAAAACAGTTAATTGGTGTTTTCATCATTATAACTCGTATTTTCATAATAATAGAAACACGTGTGAATAACTAATTCTCTATATAAAATTATTTCTTGATTATATTAGTAAAATTTAACCAACATTAATTTTGATCGATTCAAAAAATCATTAATTGAATATTAAAATATGCAACCTAGCTAGTTTAGAGGCAATTACTCGCTCATTTATTTGAAGAGACGCAGTGAAGTCACAAGTGCCTGATGCATGCCAACTTATATAAATAAAAGGTTGAATATCAACTTATATGAACAAAAGGACGAATATTTTAAAGTGAACTCTTGTTTTAGGTGAAAAAGTATTCAAAAATGTGTTCATAAAATATACCATCCAAACTCACTTTAATTAATATAGTGTTTGAAAAAAGACTAGCTTAGATAGATCTAGTTGAATTGAGAATATTTTGGACTCATGTTATTAAATGTCGGCCATGACGGCCGCCGTGGCGATGCCATGGCTCCAGAATCAATCTTGCCACAGCGATATATCCACATCATGGCGTGTATGACGGAGGAACTTTATGGCGGTCTAAGATGGGTGCCATGGCGGAGGTGGCGGTGTCAGAGCGTTCAAGTCGGCCAGATCAACATGACGGAGGTGGCGGAGCCATGGCGGAGCTATGGATTTCGTTCCGCCTCTGTACCTCAATTCTATTTTGTTCTGCGTATCCTATATAGCCTAACCATAAAGGGATGGAATCGTTGACAAACACCTCTTAAATTAAGAATTTGGGAATTGATTTCCATCGTTGGATTAAATGTGATCAACGTTTCTTCAAAAATTTCTTTTTTCCCATATTAATTACTAATAATTAACAGGAAGGGCATATTAGTAAACATGAAACAAATTCAAAACCACTAGAGAACGGTGCCTAGGTAAAATTGTGTACATATTAAATGGTTTTAGTAAATCAAATTCTGGGACGACAACTACAGATCACAATTATTTGACCACTTGTTTGCTTCAATTTTATCACCAACTCTCTTGCATCTCAAAAACAATTTTTTGAAATGTGTATGTAAATTAAATGTGTGATTCATTTTTCAAAAATAAATATCACTTTCTGCAATTTGTTTATAACTACTTGACACTTGAAACTCAATTCCATTCAACTACAACTTTTATAATTTCCTTTAATTTCATAACCCTCTGCCTTGCATTTCAAAAATGATTTTTTGAGAATTGAAATTCATTATTTTCAGATATAATTATTCATTTTTCCAATTATTCCTACACAAATTTCACATATATGAAAACATGTTTTTCAAAAAAAACTTAATGTTGTCTGCAACAAAATATGGATAAAACATACCAATAGCAGCATCAGTTCACGCTAATCCTACTCAATCAAAAGTAACACTGCCTTTTGTTAACCAATTAACTCCACCAACACATAAAAACCATTGTAAGGCAATGAAGACCAGTACTTACATATAAAACCACACCACCATCTCCATTACACAACTATACACATGCCATAAAACGGACACTCAAAACAACTATTATGACTAAAATCAACCCCACATTCCAAGCATTTCCATTCCCCTAAACTTAATTAGTTGAAATTATTCAATTAGAAAATGCAATCTCAGATTAAATAAATCCCCCCACAGCATCAGCTTTCCTCTTCGAACTCCTCTCAATTCCAACCACCCTTTTACGCTTTTTTCGTCTACTGAGTGTCTCGTGGATCGTGGTCCTCCTCATCTAAATCATCAATCAACCAAAATTATTTATGGCTTACCTTGATCTGCAATATGACCAAAATAATAAACAATCAACTACTACTCACTCATCTATGTTAAAATCACTAATCGTATATCTCCATGAACTGTTCCATATCCAACAATAAATAACAAATACTGAAATTTTAATAATCGATTTTCTAACCTTTGGCATCGTTATTCCTGCTCCTCTGAGTCCATCTTCGACTTCTCCCACAAGTGACACGCACAAAAACAGCCTCAATTGTTGCAATTGACTTGCTCGAATTCTTGTGCTTTCAGTTTTCTCCACTAACCCTCAAACTGCAGTGGGTTATTTTCACGTGGCCACGTCCTCCCTGCCGCAATTACAAAACAGCCCCCTCTCAGATTATTATTACTCCCTCTTCCATTTAAATAAATTATAAAAAAGCATAATAAAAGCAACTTCCATACAAATACATCTTGTCCATTTATTATCTAATCCAACGGCTCACGCTCAATTCGCAGATTCGCAAATTAGTAATCAGTTTTCCACTGACTACACTCCAACCATAAATTTCTGATGTTAAAATCAGGGTTTCAAGTGTTAAAAATGGGCTAAAACTTTAACTATTGAAGGTCCATTATTATTAGTTTTTTTTAAGGGAAAATGACACTTAAATATACACTTTTGACACTTTCATACCCTAAATTTTTTATTTTTTTTTCATACTTGAATTTTATTTTGGGACAATAATTCCAAAATACCCAAAATACTCATGAATTGAACCAAAATTCAGGGAACTTCTGGACCATTTTCCCAAAATACAAATGAATTGGACCAAAATACCCATGAATTGAACCAAATACTCATGAATTGAACAAAAATTTAGGGCCATTTTTGGTATAGAAATGGCCAGTTGTCCCAAAATGAAATTCGGGTATGGAAAAAAGAGAAAAAAAAAGTTAGGGTATGAAAGTGTCAAAAGTGTATATTTAGGTGCACAAAAGTGTCCTTTTTTCTTTTTTTTAATTATGCTGGTGTGATAATGGCTAGTAATAGTCTTATTGGGCTGGGTCTTTTTAATTGAGTCTTTAATTATAACTTGCTTTGTTACAATTACATCCTTTATTTCTTTATTTTCATTTTTACTTTTATTTAGGTTCTTTTCTTTTGCATAAATTTTCATTTAATTTATTTTTTTTTCTTTTATTTATATTTTATAATTGCATCATTAAAAAATTATAATTTAATTTATGTTATTTTTTCATAAATTAAATAAATACAAAATTGAAATTCGCCATGGCCCCGATATAACTCCGAAGGTCTCTGTCTGCCATTATAGCGTTGTGCGACATTTACAACCTTGATCTTATTATATATTTTTTAATTTTTGACTTAACACCATTTTTTCATTGAAAAATGATGAAAAATACCCGTTATTATAGTTTAATTTTCAAAAGCACTTCATTACTCTGTTTATACTTTCTCTCCTCCTCACATTTCCTTCCATTTTCCCCTAGTTCGACAAGCCATCAAGATTCAATTTGAAAAATGAGCAACTCTATAAATAAGAAGTATTTCATTGTTGCCATTGTCTCCCACTCTCCTCAAATTACTCCTATACAAATAATTGGTTACCATCGAGATTCTTTGGACCATCTTTCCGTCCATCATCCTTATGTTCATTGCTATACCATCATTTGCTCTCTTATACTCCATGGACGAGGTAGTAGTAGATCCAGCCATTACTATCAAAGCTATTGGACATCAATGGTATTGGACTTATGAATATTCATAATCCAGAGTAAAATTTTCAGGTACAAGGTTGTTTCTTGCTTTTTCCTATGTCTTCGTTTGTTTGGCTACTCATCATGAAAATGATTCTTCAGCAAAAGGTCTATATGTTCCCATGTTACTTATGTCTGGTTGTTTTTTTTTCCGTGCTACTCCAATTCCAGTGAATTTGGCCATACTAATTGAAATTTCACAACATGTTTGGATTATGGTGATTTGAGGGAAAGTGACACTTTTGTGCACATAATCATACACTTTTCACACTTTTATACTCTACTTTTTTTTTTCAGTACCCTGAATCTTATTTTAGGACGATCTATTCCTGAAATTTCAAAATACCTAAACTACCCCTGAAATTGAACCAAAATAAATATGGTCTAATCTGGTTCAATTTCAATTGTTTGAATAGATATGTATACGTGTAGATATGTATACATGTATATGTGTGTGTGTATATATATATATATATGTATGTATACATGTACATGTATATGTAGATATGTATATATGTACATACATATATGTATATATGTATATATGTACATACATATATGTATATATGTATATATGTACATACATATATGTATATATGTATATATGTACATAATATATTTTGTATCAATTGAACGACTGTCAATGGCGTTACAAAAAGTTAAGGATATATATATATATATGTACATATACATGTACATATGTACATGTACATGTACATATGTTCATATATACATGTACATATGTTCATATATACATGTACATGACATGTACATATGTATATTATATATATATGTATATACATGTACATATGTATATTATATATGTATATACTTGTACATATGTATATATATATATATCCTTAACTCTTTGTAACGCTATTGACAGTCGTTCAATTGATACAAAATAAACTCTCTTGAGACGTCATGCTAATCTATAATCATCTGCATTGAAAAATTGATATATGTGTCTATTAGTCTCCGAAAAACAGGATACTACATAATTATTACAAAAATCTATCGCTAACAATTATTCCACACTTCTTGACTCCCCTGTGTGAGGAAGCCCGAAACACATGGGACACAGGTTTAAAGGATTATAGGATGTGTCCACAAATGAAAAGCGTGATTCGAGTCATGTTGATTGTGGGCTCATCCTCTACTGCAGGCACATTGCTCTTGTAATTTCACCTCAGTTATAACTTTTCACGATTAGCATCTATTATGTTTTGTAAATCTCAACTCATGGCAAGATCCTACATTTTTTTGGTTTGTGAATTACTATTACTGTCGGTCTGTGTAAAACTCAACCATATGATGAATCTGGTCGAATCGTCAAACATAGTATCAAGATCCGGTTCAATTATGAGTTCTAATTGGAATCGGTTCAATTCCGGGCTTAAATTTGAAACGGTTCACTATTCATGACACTTTTTAAAAATTTAAAAGTCATTGGACGGCATTTTATTCATTTTAACATAAGTAGTCACACAAAAATGTAAGGGTATTAAAAAAGAGAAAATTAATTACAATATGAAGGTGTCATTTTAAAATAGTTAAGTGTAACAAAGTGTTATTATCTCTTAAGAAATTTAACGCATGGTCATCATTTGTAAAAATATCACACACAAAAGTTTTACGTAGTTTACAAATATAAATATGTATGTTTTAGAAACTGGTAATGTATATTGCCTTTAGCAAGAAATCAATCTCCAAAAGATATGTAGACAGGAGATTAAATATATATACATCATTTAATTATAGCTACATACTATTAATTAGTGAGAAATTTTATTTGAAACATTATTGGTTTCAGTTTTGGAAAATGACTAATTAGAATGATAAAAGAACAACTTTGACCAATATATTTCAAAATGTTAATGAGTTGATAATAACTTTAAAATCTATATCGGCAGAGAGGAATAGTTGAAAATTAACTAAATTTTTTAAGAACAATTTTATTAAAGGGAGGAAATAATAACAACAATACACATAATTCAAATATAAGACCTTTAATACTTATGTATCTCGATGATCATCGTTTGTATGATTTAATTAATTTATTTATTAAAATAATAAAAGGGAGTTGTCGATGTCATAGTTCATCTTGTCCAAGTTAGGCTGAACGGAAGAGTGGATCATCGACGGTGAGCCACACGCAAGAGCCAAGGTGTCCTCGGATCCTTGGGGCATGTGTTCCCTCAAAATAGTGTCGGTGATGAAACCGGTACTGTACTCCCAACCTTCCCGCACCGACTTTTGAACAACGTACCATACCTTGACCCTCTCATCTTTGGCGGCCCATTCGTCGAGCACGTCCTTCATCAATATATCATCTTCCGTTCGGTTGGCGTACACAATTGAAACCTCTGTTTTGTCCTCCGGGTCTGCGAGGATTGCCTTCACCACTTGGTAGATGGGAGTGATCCCAGTTCCACCCGCTATCATTGCTAGCTTATTGGCGAATTTGGGCTTACCATGTACAAGAAATTTTCCTCGTCCCGTATACTCTATGTGTCCTAGAGGACCCTTTACATCTAGGGTCGCTCCAATTTCGAGGGAATCAAGATGCTGACTCATCATGCCTCCATTTGGAAATTTTGGGTGCTGGTTCTTCAAATATATTTTCACTACGAGGTCGAAGTGACCGATTTGGTCGACCCCGCTTGTGGGAGTGTAGGCTCGCATGCACAACTTGTCGTCAATGGTGGCACACAAGAAAATGTGCTTCCCCACCGGGAGTCCCAGCCGTTGGTCTTGGTTCGGCAAGGCGAATCGGAACCGGCGTACGTCGTGGGTGAGCCAAGTCTTGGAGACTAACCTGCATTGAATCTTTTCTCTCGGCACAAGCGCGATAGACCTGGTCGAGGATGCGATTTCCGAATCGTTTGAGGAGGACGAGTCGTAGCCGGTGGGGATGAGCTCGCCGATGCGGTACTCCTCGAGGAGGTTCTTGGCCTTGTCCGAGTGGATGGCGTCAAACTCTTCGGTGCAGTCGGATCCAGCATTGATGAGGATGCTGTCGGTTCCGCCGGGGTGGGACTTGAGGAAACGGGTACAATCGTACACGTTCCCGTGGACGATGATCCAAGCGGAGTCGGCAGAGTTGTGCCTCTTGACCTCCGACAAGGAGAAGGTCTTGGTATTTGTGTTTAACAAAGGGGTTGACACACTCTTCTTCATGTTCTTGTTGGCCTGATCGGGCGACTCCTTCTGCTTCGCCATCCAGCCGCCGGATTGGTTTCCTGGCACCGTCGGGTGCTCAAATACGATTCCGAGCTCTCCCTTGTGTTGCTTGCACATGTTTGTTTTCACTTTAAACCAACAGTTGTTCATCATTCCCTGTTTTTTTGAATAATTATTTAATCAAATGTTTCAAAATGAAATATTAATGTGAATTGACAACTAATTGGAGAAATATTAGAAATACTTACCATTACATTCCATATGAGTTTCTCGGGTTGGGTGTTGTGGGATTGGTCCCAAGCTCTAACCGCTATTTCCTTGGCGGCAAGAATATCCATTACCTCCACATCAAGTGACCAGAAGCACCAACACCAGAACCTGCCATACTTGTTCCCTTTCTCGGGTTGATCTAATTTGCACGTGCGCCACGTCTCTCCTCCGTCCATTGTGACCTCCACACGTGTCACCTTCTTCCCACCACCGGAATATGCGTACCCCTTGAGCGTGTAAGGCTCTTGCATCGTCCACGAGTTGATTGGGAGTATGTCATCGTGAGACGGCGTTGTTATGACGGAGTTTATGTTCAAATCATTGATGATGTACTCTGGCTTGTACCACCATGCTTCAGCGTTTGCGAGCTCAGCGTCAACATGAGAGGGAAGAACCCTGTTGTCTTTGTAGTGATAGTAATTGTCGGACTCTTGGGTGGTGACTACTATGCGCTTCAACCACTTGACCATACGACCCCCAATAAAACCGGGTATAATCATCCTGACGGGGAAGCCGTGATCGGGCGTCAAGAGCTCGCCGTTTTGCATGTAAGCCAGCATGATGTCCCTGGACGGATCCATGGCGAAGTCTTTCTTGATGCTGGTCCCGTACTTGCTGGCGCGGGCGCCGCCGGCGGGAAGGTCCTCTGCACCTTCGAAGCAGACATTAAGAGCTCCGTTGCGGGTGCTGTAGATCCCACAGCGCTTGAGCACGTCGCGTAGAGCCACCCCGCGCCACACGGAGGTGGAGACAGCGGCGGCTCCCCAGTTGAAGCCGATGGACTTCTTGATCGTGTTCTGCTCCTTGCGGCGGTTACCCGCGCACACCAGTGTAACAGGGAGCTCGTGACTGGGGAAGTCGTTGACGAGCTGGTCCATGGTGAAGCGGAAGGGACGCTTGACGAGGCCGGTCACCTCCACGGTCCAGTCCTGCCAGGTGCCCTTGGGGACCGCACCGTGGTTGCGAACGTAGTGGAGAGGGACCGGGGTGATGAAGCCGTGATGCATGAGCTTAGCGAGCGGCGCCTCCGAGTTGAAGGGGTGCTTCCCTGTGAGGCGGACCATGGAGGAGTTGCGCTCTATCCAGCTGTCGCTTGTCCCTTGGTCCCGAGGATCGTGGATCGACGCCTCCAACTCCCTCTTCCCTTTCCTTATCATCTCCACCAGATCAGAATCTTCTTCCTCGTCACTGCTCGACGACCCGCAATCGTAATCGTAGCCATAATAATTACCTGCTTTCTCGTTTACCCAGGATCCAACCTTCTCTATACAAGCTGCCATTAATATTAATTATCGCAAGGAAATAACAAAGGAGTGAGCTAGCTAATTTCTCTTTGAGATTGTGTATGTTGTTGTTACCTTGGAAAACAAAACAAGCTTATATACATAGGATGGGTGGTTCTACGAAAATACCCACCACTTATATTATATATGCCCCTTAATATATTTATTTATACACCCACGATTTAATGATTTCTTTTCGACTCTATATTTTTTTATTTTGCCCCACAGCTCAAGTACCATACTTAACTGAAGGAAACTTCTTTTTTATACCCCACCAACTAAACATATTATCATGTATTGTTATTAAATGTTAGGGTCTATTGTGCATGCACTACTATAATAATCACAGCCGTACCTGAGTGACCACATATATAGACTACTCACTCCCATATACCATACCATACCCTACTCTGATGTATAATAATAATAATAATAATGTTTCCTCACACACTTTAAATCACGTTGGTATTGATTATTTAATAATAAACTTAATTATGTTTAGTGCACAAATACTTAGAATATTCTTTATCCACTCAATCACTACTACGTCTCAGTTAATTTTCTAACACTCGATCGCATGGTTAATTAATTAATCATTAGAAAATTATTTTTTTTAAAAATTATAAAACATAAAAAACGATGTTTAAAAATCGTTTTTCAATTTTTAATACTTTTTTCTTTGAATATTTCTAAAAAAATAATAATATTAGAATTAGTTTTTTTATTTATTTTATAAAAAATATATGTTTTAAGAAGAATGTTTTCAAAATGTTTTTTTAATTTTTTTAATACGGGGGCATTTTCGTCATTTTGACCAAAAACTAAAACCATTGGGTTTCCGTGAGAAATTCTGAAAGTACAGGGACCTGTGAAGATGCATTAGTCAGCAGAGGGAGGCAACTGAAAATCGCGTATACTACGAGGGAGATAAGTGACATTTTCCCTAAAATAAACTATACCCAATGAAGTTCTCAATCAGGCGGGAAACTATATATTACATGCATTCAATGAGGACTTATTTTATCACTACACTAGATTGTCATAAGGCCTATGCACATAGAGTATATGTGCAGGCGTAAGCTATGGAAAGGACACCACACTTCAGATGTGCGCGGTCATTAGACAAGACTAGAACAACGCACCTTAACATGCACAATGTTGGGTCTGTAGACAGTTGTCCACAAGCACCCGATAACGAGCAAGTGCACGCGGTCCTTACAAGTAATAAATCCTGGTAAGCACACGGTCGAATCCACAATGACCAATAAGTGTTACTTGAGTAAGAATTCTACGTTTCATGCAAAGTCGAAACATATTGATGTGAGATACCATTGGCTTAGGGTTGCACTTGAAGACAAGTTGTTTGAGATTGAGAAAATTCACGCAGATGATAATGGTTCCGATATGTTCAGGAAGGTCTTACCAAGGGAGAACTTGATGTTTGTCGTAAGATCGCCGGGATGGCGATGCCCTCCACTTAATTGAATAAGAGAGAGATTTGTTGGGCCTTTATTTAATAAGTGGAGGCCCAAAGCTCACGTGGTTTGTAGCCCACATGAAGAAGGAACCCTAATTGCTCTCCTATAAATAGGAGGCAATAGAGATAAAGAAAAAGACCAATTCAAGAGAGGAAAAGAGTGATATTCGTGCAGAATTTTCTGCTACTTTTAAGGTCGACCAGCAAGTTTCTTGAGTCCAATCGGAGGTCGATCCACCGTTGGATCGTGTTAATTTTTGGAAAGTGTGTTCGGGAGACGTAGTACTACGGTCTGACCGTTGGAATTTAATTGTGTGTTAGATTATATTATGTTTCCTATATTTATGTTTCCTTTCTCACATATATTAGGGTTTCATATTCTATTCCTTATTACCTCTATAAATAGAGGTCTCTTGTAATTCACAATATATACATCAATAATAAATCTCTCTCTTATTTCTATCATGGTATCAGAGCTCGAGATTGTCATGGTATCTGAGGTATAATCGATTATTAGTCAAATCTCTACGCATATTTCGCTTTGCCCACTCGTCGATGATTCGTGATTCTGACGGGTGAGCGAGGCAATTCAAATCTCAATCTCTAGCCTCTCGCTTCCGCAAACAATCAACTCGACAATCGTCTCTACTCCTTTTTTTGTCTTTTCCCTTACTATGTTATTTTCTTTCTCAAACCAATCGGTTCTTCTTTTACTCTTTACCTTATTAATTTTCCTCGCACAATCTCGTTTCTTCGTCATCAATTGATCTTGATTCCACCTATTCGATCCCGTAACTCAATCAATCTTAATCTCTCAATCTCTACTCTTTCTCTACCCTCTTGCTCGAATCAACCCACACTTGATCAAGCATCAAGCATCCGACAATTATCGGGGAGCTGCTATCTCGCAATCAGCCATCAGCCATCTGGCAATCATCGGGCAGCTGCCATCTCGCCATCAGCCAGCAGGCATCATTGGGCATCAGGCATCAGGCATCATCTATATGCCATCAGCCGTTGTCATCTCGCCATCAGCCAGCATGCATCAGACATCATCGGGCATCATGCATCATCTATATGCCATCAGCCGTTTTCATCTCGCCAACATCGGCGCACATCCTCCATCCTCAATCCTCGCCGCATCACCTCGCGCGCATCCTCCACAACTCAATACTATCAAGCTTCAAACTCAATTCTTGTTTCACCACATTAAGTTTGAGGGAGGCTGTTAGATTATATTATGTTTCCTATATTTATGTTTCCTTTCTCACATATATTTGGGTTTCCTATTCTATTCCTTATTACCTCTATAAATAGAGGTCTCTTGTAATTCACAATATACACATCAATAATAAATGTCTCTTTATTTCTATCATTGTGAATATCCGAGTGATTTGATACGATTTTATGATCTTGTGCCACCAATTCGGTGAAATTTCTCTACTATTTCTCGTAATTGTGGATTGAGCCAATGTTGGTTTATCTTGAGATATCGTGATCCTCTAATTGTATTTATAGAGATCTCGTTGTACCCATTACATTGATAGTGGAGATTAAGCGGCTTCGATGGTCCCGTGATTTTTCCTCTCTCGCCTTGAGAAGGTTTTCCATATTAAATTGTGCGTGCCTATTGTGTTATTGTTTGCTATATTTTATTAGCTTGCTTGATTTGCTCTTCTTGATAAATTCCTACGAGATTTGCACAAGTAGGGAGAATTACTTAATTCCGCTGCATCCAATTATTATATTAGATTCGATTCTCTCACAACATTGGGGGTCTACAGGACACCGATGAATGAGGCTATATTTTATCCTCGATTTGGCTACGGTCTAGCTGAGATGTCGGGCGGTCGAGGTGTGAGACAAGATCGTTGAACGATCGGTGGGACAATACTAGAGGCTATTAAGTGAATCTCAATTCTCGAGGGTTGGTAAGTTGGGTACCATAAGTATCGAGTAAGGACAGATTACCCGAATTAAATATGTATACCGTTAATTTCTCTCTCCCCTAGGGATGGCAACGGGCCGGGTTTGGGTCGGATTTGGCCCAACCCGCACCCGGACACGCTCACTTCCAACGGGCCCCCGACCCGCAAAAAACCCAGCCAATTTGAACGGGTGCCCGACCCGTAAAAAATCCGTCGGGTACGGATTTTCTCCTAAACCCGAAACTCGACCTGTATATTCAAATATGAACTTAATAAGTAATTTTTTTTACAATACAAGCAAAAATAATAATATAAGTAGATGTTATATTCTATTATTATAGGCTTCTTGCGTGATTGAGTAATTAAAATTTAGGTTTTAACGTTTTTTTGTTAAAAAATGATTGATAATATAAAATATATTATATAATATTATCATATAAATTATTATTTCTAAAATTTCGAACGAGTGCGGGTCGAAACCGGATCGGGTATACGTCAACCCGCACCCGCTCAAAAATCCGTTCAAAAAACTCGAACCCGACCATAACCCACAAAAATTCGGGTTTCACCCGTTTTGATCGGGGCGGGTTGATCGGGTACCCGTCTGGTTCGAATTTTTTTACCATCCCTACTCTCCCCTCATTTAAATGGTCTGAGAAAAACAGAAAATAAGTTAAAAGAAAATAGTGACCCTTCCGAGCGCCAAACAACAAAGATGATTATCATTCTCGGATGCGGCAGTGGCCATGAATCCGCATACGCCCATATTTGTCATTATTTTATTTTCTCCTACTACAAGCTTGTTTGTGTATACACGTTACACATGTTTTATTTCAAGGATAGTATAATTTAAATGAAAAAATAGGGATCCAATACATATCAAATATGATGAAAATTATTCTGCCAGTTAAGTTAACACTAAATTTAGACGAACTAAGAAAAAATTAATATTTTTTGTAAGAAAATATCATGACTTGTATGTAATTATAAGTTTAGAGATGCAACACACTTAGTTAACAAATAAAGTAATATTAAAAGAAGAACAATTCCATTAACTCCTATTAATTATATATATCACCGTATTTTATCAGCAAATCATGAAAATTCACTTCTGAACCGATGTTCAGCGAACCATATTATCGATATTTTAATTTTTTTATCAGCATTCAAAGAGAAAATCTGCATATACTAAGATTCGAACTAAAGAACGCACATATATTAAAGTTAGCTCTTTACCAATTTAGAGCAGCATAATTTCACATAACTACTCTTAAGTTTAAAAACGTTTTGTGGAGTCCACTAAGATCTCAAAAGTTTCTCTTTACTTTTTTCTGTTAATTTTTGTGAAAATTCTGTTATTTTTTTGCTAAACAAATTTAAATGATTTTAATTTTTTTTACCATAACAAAGAATAAAAACAATAATTTATTATTAAATTTTTTAAGAAAAACAATTTTTTTATAAAAAAATTATAAAAATAAAAAACGATGTTCAAAACTTATTTGTTTATTTTTACTAATAGAATTTTATTCTTTATTTTTTACAAAAAAATAGTAGTAAAAGTTCAAAATCATATTTATTTATTTTATTTTTTAATACAATGGTATATTTGACATTTTGTAAAAATTTAACGGAAAAAAGTAAAGTGAAGCGTTTGAGAACCTGAGCGACTCCACAAAACGTTTTTGAACTTAAGTAAAGTCAAGTAAAACTTTGGTATTGTTAAGGGGAGTTAGGTGTAATTATTCTTTAAAAGAGTGACCAAATTTTGAGCTCATGATTTGAAATAGTGATTTATTTAAGGATAATATCATTTTATAAATAAGAGAAAAAGAAAAAAAAAAGGAAAAGGATAATATCATTTTATGCATGATTCTCATTATATTATGAGGTTATCCCAAATGATATCTCTTTCTACTTCTTTTAACTTTTCTAAATTATTGTTTTAAATAACTTTTCAAACAGATAGACTGGATTCAGTCACATAATCTAGATTTGAGCTTTTGAAACATCTTTTTCCTTGGGTTTGATAACTTGAGTACTTTAATATTTACTGCCCATTGGTACTTGCGATCAGTGCAATTTCGGTAGTGGTGAAAGAACACAATCAAGTTTTATACGTAGTGTTTCTTCCACTCAACTTTGATGAATTCATCCTCTAAGTTTTATGCAAAGAGAACGAGTAATTTAGAGGATGAATTCGACGCTAGAACTACTAAACTTTAGAGGGGTTTGGAAGAAAATGAATAGGACGATTGGCAGTGAAGAGCGGTAGCTGACATTATTAATTAAGTAGTTGAGTGGAAAAAACACTACCTATAAACTTGATTGGGTTCTTTCACTACTACCTGAAGTGTACCAATCGCAAGTACTGATGGGCAAGTAAACGTTAAAGTACTTACGATATCAAACCCAAGGGAAAACGACTTTTCAAAAGCTCAAATTTAGTTTATGTGACTAAATCCAGTCGATCAAAAGTTGGTTGTCAGAAAAATTATTTAAAACAATAATTTAGAAAAGTTAAAAGATGCAGACAGAGATATCATTTGGAATAGCCTCATAATATAATAATCAAGAATCATGCATAAAATAAATGTTACTTTACTTTCACAAGGAGACAACCAAAATTCTCTTTTTCTTTTTCTCTTATTTATAAAATGGTATTATCCTTAAATAAATCACTATCTCAAATCATGAACTCAAAATTTGGTCACTATCTTCACTTTACCTTTTTCAGTCAATTTTTTGCGAGATGTATACGCTTGTATAAAAAATTTAAAATAAATATGATTTTGAACATTTTTCTATTACTTTTTTTTAAAATGTAAAGAATAAAATTCTATTAGTAAAAATAAACAAATAATTTTTAAATATTATTTTTATTTCTATAATTTTTGCAGAACCAGCACCCGAAATTCACAGACGGAGGTATGATGAGTTAGCATCAATATTCCCTCAAAATTGGAGCGACCCTCGATGTAAAGGATCCTCCAGGACACATAGAGTACACGGGACGATGAGACTTTCTCGTACACGACAAGCCCAAGTTCGCCAATAAGCTAGCAATGATAGCGGGTGGAACTGGGATCACTCCCATCTACCAAGTGGTGAAGGCAATCCTCAAAGACCCAAAGGACAAAACGGAGGTTTCAATTGTGTAAGCCAACCGAACAGAAGATGATATACAGATGAGGGACGTGCTCGACGAGTGGGCCGCCAAAGATTAGAGGGTCAAGGTATGGTACGTTTTTCAAAAGTCGGTGCAGGAAGGTTGAGAGTATAGTACCAGTTTCATCACCGACACTATTTTGAGGGAACACATGCCCCAAGAATCGGAAGACACCTTAGCCCTTGTATACATTTGTATACATTTGTGAATTTGAAGTTTATATATATAGTTTGATATACGAGATCTTTGTACAATTGACTGTGTTGCATACACATAACATAATGTGCCTTTAAGCCAAAAGCTAAAGACGAGTTTGATGTATCTTGGGATTTGGAGTTCTAAAAGATAAATGCCTGAAGCTTTGATTTGTATTTGTTATTTATACTGTATGAATATGTTTATTTTGAACTGTATATTTATTTCATGAATTATTGATATTTGTTATTTATATCCCACGAGTTAACCTCCGATATGGTTATATTATGTTATTTATACACATTATATGACATTACAATGTAACATATATAACCTACCATTCTAATTTAATGTATAATTATTCAAAGATATATGACCTGAAGTCACATGGATACAAATACGAAATTATGATATAATTATTCAAATATATATGACAAGAAATTCATATAAATATGAAACATACCGAACTCAAAGTTCAAACTGAATTCACATTTATTAAAATTTATATGACTTGAAGTTCACATAATATATATGGGACATGTAATTATGATTCAATGTACATTAATTAAAACTTAAGTGACTCAAAGTTTATATAGGCATGAAATATACAATAACCCGAAGTTTTGATTGAAATTATAAATCGATATATCATATCGCGGGATATTAATATTCAAAAAATTGTGAGAACCGAAGTTCAAAATAATTATTGTCAAAACTTGAATATCGAGCTTGAAAATTTATTTGAAATTCAAGGTTCTAAAATTTTCTACAGTATAGATAAAAATACTGGTTTTCAGCATGGATCTTAGAATTGATACTCAAACAGCTTAGCAATTGCAAAATGATTATATATATATATGGTACGTTGAATAATGATATTTATATAAGACTACCTTAAGGAGTTGAATTGCCTCAAACATTTCTTGGAACGCACATGTGAGAATGAAAGTAAATGACGATAATGCAAATGAAGCATCAAATTCCTGTAATATTCGCCAGAAGCGTAAGATGCAAATATGAGTAAAGTATATTGTTACTCATAAATAAAATATTCATGCAAACTCAATAAATAGTTCAAGAAGAACTACTGATTCAAAGAAAAATTATTGATTCCTGAAGAACCACTGTATTATAACGAACAACAAATTCCTGAAAGGTCTTCGATTCTAGTAGAACATTCGGTTCTTGTCGAACAATCAGTTCTAGTAAAACAATTGGTTCCCATAGAACATCAATTATTTGGCCACATTAATCGAACACTAGAAGATGCTCAACATGTCGAATACAAATGGCTATTCACGAATAAAAGAATTGTAAAATCAGTCGATATAATGTGAGACTTGCAACCTAAGATATTTCTCGATTACCTTGAATTGATTTGATGAAACAGTTTTATCTATAATTATTGCGATCATTTCAAATACTTATTAGTTGAAAAATTCCCGAAGAACTAAATACATATCTGGTGGACATATTCGGTATTTATTTATAAGGTACACTTATACCAAAATTTATATGAAAATTTTGAGAATGAGTTATATTACCTGAAGCAATGAAAAATAACCCAAGAAGCAATATTTAATATGAGTAATTGTATTGACCGAAACAAAATTCATACACGATATGTGTCAATGGACTTAACTGATACTCCCAAAGAGATCCTGAATACTGGAGAATATATTTCAGATCCTCGTAAACCTCGTTGCCCAAAAAATTACATAATTACGTGTGATGAAGTAACAAGACTTTGACGCTTTACAAAATAAAATTTGATAGCAACATTCCCCAATCATTTAGAAAATACGCATTACATGAATCTAGCTACGCTACAACTTGTACAAGGATACAATAAGAGAGATAGATTCAATAATGTGCGCACTAAAAAGCAATTTATACTCATAAATTCCATAAGAGTTATAAGATTGATCAAGAAGAATTTTTAAAATTGATAATCCTGCAGATTTGTTCACTAAGACTCGTCGACATTACTAAGAAACTCATGTAAGATATCACCTCGACTAAGCAAGCATAGCAAAATAACCCTATTAGTTATCAAGGGGAACAACGATCAAGAAAAACATCTATCTGGGAGAGCATCAATCAAGAAGAGAGTTAACCTCTAAAACTATTTAAATTTTCTTGCTCGAACTCAGTAACGTTTAGCTATACTGGATTATATATGAATTCTGTAACTTCATTTAGAAAAATAATTTGATTGTTTTTTTTCTACTTTGAGCCATTCAGATTTTATTAATGAGTGAAAACATGATTTTTTTTTAATTTTACATCACTTTTTCTATCTACCTTCAGATTGATGAAACTTTTAGATGTCACAATTTATTTATGGATGAAAATATTTATTTATACTCAAATAGTTAACTTAAATATAATTTAAAATATTTATTATGAGTAATAAATTCTTAATAAGGGAGTACTATAAATCATGTAATAATTTTTGATAACCATACAATTGACCTCGTAATTTCCTTTTAAAAAACAATAATTTAATTGTTTTCTTATACTTTCAATCATTCAGAATCTATTTTTGAGTGAAAACCTTCTATTTTTTGTACGTTACATCATTAGTCTATCCACCCTTAAATGAATAAAAACATTTAATTATACTCAATTAATTAATTTGACTATGATTCAAAACATTTATTGTTATAAATAGATTTTCTGAAAGAGAATAACGTGAATCATGTAATTTTCAATATGACCATAATATTAACCTCATAACTTACTTTTAAAAAGCAATAACTTGAATATTTTTCTCACTTCCATTCATTTACAGTTTGTTTATGGATAAATATCTTTGATTATACTCGATTAAAGTAAATATTTAGAATATCACATTACCAAAAATAAACTTTCATTAAAGAAATAGATAAATATATATTAATCATTAATGAAATTTAATGATAATTTTTTAAATAGGAATTAAATATTAATTTCAAAAAAAATAAAATATTAATATATGCATGAATTATTAAAATTTCATTTCAAAATGTCAAATTTTGTTTAATAAATAGAGATAGAAACAAACGTTAATCAATCTAAATATCATGTTATCAAAAGTAAATTATTTCACTACACAAACACAAAAATAATTATTGTTTGTTAATGACATTTTATCTTTAAACAAATATTTTTAAAAGTGTTGATTTCTTAAACAAAATATCAATTACATAAATTTATATAGGAATAATGACAGTTTGTTACACCTAACTATGGTGAAATGACACTTTCATACCCTAACTATAAACTTCTTTTTTTTAGTACCCTGACAATATTTTTGTGACAACCTATCTCTAAAATGTCTAAAATGCCCAAAATGCCCTTGGTTTAAGAAACCAAAATCAAATTAGTTCAATTTGGTTTAAAAACCAGAATTGAACCGGTTCTTAATAATAATAATAATAATAATAATAACTCTTATGTCTTCTTCTTCTTTGGGTCGCCGGAGGTGCTGCCGGTCTCTAACGAAGCTCTCCGACGACCATCCTTAGCTTATTTTAGCCATTTTGGCATGAGGAGGAGGTGGGTTTGGTCATAAGGCAGGTTTTGTGGTGGATGTCTTGTCGCAACTTCTTCTCCGGCGAGCTCCGGTGATGACTGGTGTTTGAAGACTCGAACAAGACAGATCGGGATTTGTTGGGCCGTCGACAACACGAGCCAGATCGAGGTGGATGTTTACTCCCTCGGTTCTTGATTGTTTCTGCTGGAACTCGAACCAGATCTGGGTTTCTCTCGAGCTTCGCCGCAGGTGGCCTCGACGGCGGAGGTGGGCTCGGCTTGCAGGCCAGGGAAGCTTATGGGTGAGGTACTCCGGCGTTGTGGTCGGATGTTTTGGTCTGTTTGGTTCAGGCGGTGAGTCCGAGAGGCAATTCCGAGCAAAGACTCGTCAATTTCATGGTCTCGCCTGAGCGTCGCCGATAAGGCTCCAGGCACGTGAACGACAAGCACTCCGTCAGCGACCCCAACACCAACGCCGACGACAAGCTCGACGAGGTCAGGGAGGTGCTCGCCAAGCTCGCCGAGCGCGTGGGCGTCACGCTCCTGTTTGTTGAAGAAGAAGAAGAAGAAGAACTGGTTCAATTGAGGTTGAACCGGTTTAATTCTAGGTTTAAAACCAAATTGAACCAATTTGATTTTGGTTTCTTAAACCAAGGGCATTTTGGGCATTTTAGACATTTTAGAGGTAGGTTGTCACAAAAACATTGTCAGGGTATTAAAAAAAAGAAGTTTATAGTTAGGGTATGAAAGTGTCATTTTACCATAGTTAGGTGTAACAAACTGTCATTATCCCTTTTATATAGAATGTGAACAAATAAATTTAAATCCAAATTATTTGAGTAAATGAAAACAGTTTTATTCCATATATTAATAGATATAATTTATTAAAATTTAAACCTCTTCTTATTCTTTTTTACTATAAACGAAGCCAACTCGTAGAAAGTGTCAGCGATCAAGACGGTCAAAGGCGAGTCAATGCCCGATCGGACCATGTTTCCGACAAGCTCGTCCATATGGGTAGAGAACACATGGAACTGACCCTGCTGGTGGGTGTGTTGGGTGAGGACGAAGGTGACATATAACACACTGCAAATAAAAATAAAAAGGGCTTGTAATCAAGTGAGAACTATCACTTTACATGAGAAAATAAGAATCAATTTTGACCACAAGATAAAAATTTAGATGGCTTGTATTTTTGAAGACTTATTGAATATTCTTAACTTATTATTTATTTTTGTCTTTTAACACAAATATAAGGGTAATTTCGTATTTTTATATTATTACACCATTTAATGATTTTCTTTTATAAATTTCATTATCTAATTTACTTAATTGTGACTTATTTTACTTCTTACTTCCTTTTTAACAATTTCATGATTTTATTGTTCAAATTGCAAGATTTACACAATTTCACTACTAATTTTCGATTAGTTTGTTTTAATTGTATGTTTAATTTGTTTTTAGTATTTCAATATTTTCGATCTCATGTTTTAAGTTGTACGATTTCATGATCTACAAAAAAAAAAAAATCATATTTTTACTTTTGCAATTGCATCATTTTTCACAAATTTTTCATGATGCGAATTTCATTTTTCATGAACCTAATTTTCGTTTATTTAATTGTACATTCCATTTTCACACGAGTCCATTTCTTTTAACACGTTTTATTTCTTTAGTTAGCTACTTGTTTTCATCGGAACCCACTTACGTGAAAATGAAACTCGTTTCAAAATTGTTATTGAAAATTAAACACGACTAATGAAAATGAAACACATAATAAACTTATTTCATAGGTACTAACATTTTTCATGAACCTAATTTTGTACATGTCATTTTCATATGAGTATATTTCTTTTAACACGTTTTATTTCTTTAGTCAGCTACTTGTTTTCATCGAAACCCACTTACGTGAAAATGAAACTCGTTTCAAACTTCTTATTGAAAATTAAACACGACTAATAAAAATGAAACACATAATAAACTAATTTCATGGGTTGTAACAAAAAATAAAAAATCATGAAAAATAAACTAACTTCATATTTAAATGAAAGGGACAATGACAGTAATGAGTCTAATTTCGAAAACAAAAATCAAATACGACAAATTGAAAAGAAAAAAGAAAAAATAGAGATTAAAAATCAAACACGACTAATAAAAATGACACACATAATAAACTAATTTCATGAGTTGTAACAAGAAATAAAAAATCATGAAAAATAAACTAACTTCATATTTAAATGAAATGGACAATGACAGTAATGAGTATAATTTCTAAAACAAAAATCAAATACAACAAATTGAAAAGAAAAAACAAAAAATAGAGGCATGTATTTTTAAATGGGCAATCAAGAAAACATAAACAAATCACCACATGCATATGATTTTGTGAAACTTAGTAGGGTTTCCATTTATTTTCACATGTTAGTTTTACTTTAATACCCTTTCAATCATTTATTTGATTAATTGTTAATGCAATTAACCTATTTATGAAGACTATTGATTGTATCCATCCTATAGATGGTATATGTTCTTATGTTCTTTTGTAAACCATGGTTTTCACTTGATTTCATCCCAATAAAAAGGACAACAACAAGAACTCAAAAAGTAAAAATCAAGAAACTAATAACACACTACATGCACCGCCCAAATTGATTTTAGACAAACAATAATCGAATGCACTGCTCGAGATGAATTTCTGATTAGCATGCCACCTTGATAGAAGAAAAAAACCACCAAAAATACCGAGAAGCAAAATTAAGAAACAGAAACCAAAGAAAATTAACAGTCCATCATCAAGCTCCCACTCACAAACACATCAACAATAAAACACTCCGATTCAATGTCTACCAAAAACCTCTTCCATCGAAGTTTCACAAATACAATTGAAAGGAATCCTTTTCTTATATATAAGATGAACAGACACATATAGAAGATGAATAGACACAACTAATAGCAATATTAAAATAACCGCAAAGTTAAAGGAGGAAAACATGCATATGCAATGAACATGATTAATTTAAGAAATTATTTTTTCAATTTCTTCACAAATACACTGCACACAAAAAACCGCATATACACTGAATATGAGAAAATTCTGAAACACTTATTTTTAGATTAACACAACACACGTGTCACCACATTGATCAATGTGCACACAATTAGGCCAGCTGTTGTTGCAGTTATTTACAAAGTAACCGACTCACCACAGATTAAAAACACATTCAAAAAAAGAAAATAGAAAGCGCAACGTGTACAGTTTGCCTACTCTATTTATATACAATATAGATTAGTCATTCTCTAAACCGAAACCAATAATATTTCAAACAAAATTTCCCACTAATATTGTATAACAATAATAAAATGACATATATATTTAGTTTCCTGTCTACATTTTAAAATATCTTTGGATATTGATTTCTTGCTCAAATGCAATATCGATTACTAGTTTCTAAAACATATACGATTTATATTTGTAAAATATGTAGAACTTTTCTGCGTGAAATTTTTTCAAATGATTATCATGCGCTGATCCCCACATAGGATTAATGTGTTTATTGAAGTTAAGTTCATTCTCAATCATACAAACAATAAATACTTTACACACAAGAATTATTCATTTTATAGGGAAGTTAATTAATCTTCTATAGATGATAACCAAATTGAAATGTAAAAGTCAACGACCCAAAATAAATGTTCCAATAAGTTTTTCAGATATATATTTTTATGATCATATTGAGTTTTTGCATGATATTGTGATTATGAAATCGTCCATATACAAAATATGCATTGTTTACTTGATGTTTATTTTACTGTTGCATGTATTTTTATACTATTCTAAGTTAAAATGATAGTAATCGCCTTAAATTTACTACAAAGTTAGTCGTGTGATAAAGTTAAATTATTCCCACTATATAAATATAGTTTGAAAACATAGTCTTCCGTTTACATCTTGAAAACTCTGTGAGGATTGATTTTTCGCTCACCACAATCGTGCCCTAGAACATCGTTTTCTAAACCATGTATGGATATATGTTTGTAAATTATTCAGTAATTTCTTCCTAATGTGCAATTGTTGGAAATGATCACCATTCGTTGAAGTTCTTGATGCCCTGGTCTATTTAATGTTTTCTTTTGAATTTACGGTAAGTGTTAATCACGCTTTCAATACTTCACTTGAAAAATAATCCTTACACCCGAAAGAGTAATCGTGTAAACCAAAAGAGTTATCCTGAAACCCATGTCATCTAGAAGTCGTTCGAGAGTGAGTTTGACACGGGTGAATCCTCTCACGAAAATGTGAGGACTCGCTTTCTTACAGCGCACACGGTAATGTACCGGTCGTGCAAGTAATTTAGGGTAATTTAAATCTAATGCACAAACTATATGCATGCCGGCTCTAAGTAGAATTTTACATTTGAAAGTTTTCTTTCTACTTCTCTCTTCCCATTCAGATTTGCTTTATCTTCTCTTCTCGTTATAATTTGCTTCGTCTTTATTCTTGTCAGTGTGTCATGTTGCTTTCAGAATCTGATAGTTAAAGCCACGAATGACCGGCTGTTAGGTCCTTGGACGGTGCTCCACTGGCACCCAATTTACGCGCAAGCACACGAGGTCGTTACAAGTAATAAAACTGGTAAGATCGGGTCAAATTCACAGGGACTAAATCAGGTTAACTAAATTCAATTCATGCTATTGCGAATAAATTAAATTGTGTAATAATGTGTGGAGATGTATATGGATTGGATAGTATAAAATTAGTGAAGGAAACTGGAAAAGAACATAATCAGACAACAAATTAGATTAACCATGGATAAACAACCCCGGCGCTAGTTAACCTTTATTCCACAAATAACAAATATGAATCAATATGTCATGCATTTGGAGGATATCCATTTCCGTAAAAGCACCGACTCCACCTTTTTGTATTGCAGCCGACCTAGACTAGGGATATCTATTATCCCTCTTCAGGAAAAAGCAAACTATAAGCCTGCACGAAACAAGACAATCACGAATGGGGTTCCGAAGAGTTCAACCCCCTGAATTTTGATGTGTTGATCACCCATCAGCCCTCTTGTACTAGGCATCGCAACTCACACAATTACCTAACATTAATCAACAAAGATATAACCAACATTTCAATACTTGGAGCTTAATATAATAAAAATATATAACCTAGCACCCATGTATGGATGCATCCTTTCATATATGCATATTGATGCAGCCACATCAACACCCCACACGATAGAGGAAGTTGCCTCTCCCGAGGGTTTTGTAGGTCCATCCCCCAATACCAGAAATGCAAGCGAACTAAATTGAGTTGATCCTAATGCAAGACTCACACCACACCAAAAAATGTCAAGGACTCGAGAGTCTAAGACTACAGTCATGAAAGATAATCCTTTTATACCAAGCAATCAATTAGAGGACCAGCTCAGAACCACCACACATAGACAATGAACAAACTGTACACAAAAAGGCACATAAACTTGAGAATCCGCATGAATATCAAAGTATAAAAATTGAAATCATTCATAACTAAATCTCAAATTTATCAGTGCAAGTTTTCTATGGATATTGTTCTCTTTTCACTTAGATTTAAGAGTTCATATGCTATTAGATCAATCACATCTCAACTAATCGTAGGGAAATTAGTACCTTGGTTGAATTCATGTGTATGACTTTTATATGGTTTGTAACGTTAGGCTTGTGTTAAGATGAAAATTTAAGTGCACCACCACAAAGTTGCTTCATCCTCACAAAGACACAAATACACATGACTCTCATTAGGTTGTTCTTTCCAAAAACTTCCTCATTCTTTTTCTCAATTCCCTTTTTTCATTTCAAAATTGGGCTCTCATAGCTATTTTCCATGTTTAACAAAACTTGCAAAAAATTAGGTATTTGGCTCTTTCCTCTTTTCCATCTTTTTATTTATTTATCATATTATTTTGCTTTATACCAGAGGGCTTCTATTTCTATTTCTCTTTTTTCTTCTTTCCCCGAGAATAACATGGATAAGACAAACCACAATATAAAACAAGTTTTGAAATCAAGAGGTAAAACCGATCTTTTTTGGGTCAAGGTATCCCAAAATATTTGTAAATACACAATCATTCTATAAATGGGTCTATAAACTAAATTATCAACTCATCACTCAAGTAGCAGCTAACTAGATGATGTAAGGGATCAAAATTACAATCAGATATAAACTAATTAGATATATCAAGCATTCATGCAGTATTCACAAGCCTAGCTGGCAATTCTAGCAGTTAGTAATCCTAAAATCAACTACTAGCCCACAAATCCAGATGGATTTAAAGAGAAATACTAAAGAGTAAATGTGGTATGCATATGATCTTAGAACTAACAATCAAACATCAAATGCAACACATGCACCCCACACTAAAAACTTTCACAAATATGCATGCATGAATGGATGCAGTACAAGGGAAAAATCAAAGGATTAAGAGTCACCCCTCTCCCTTGTAAAAAATAATATAAATCTAATCAAATGATCATTAATCACACGTGGATTTAAATAATTTCAAAAACTCCATCTGTATATAGCAAGTGATATAATCTGTGCCTAGAGGCACCAATAAATTCATATGCATCAATGCATCTCAGTAGAGTCATAAAGCTTTATTATCTCATTCCCCTCCAGTTTTTGTTTGAATGAGTGATCTTCTCCATCTAGGAGCACCAAGATGGGTCCAATTACAATCAATTCTTGATTTCTCTCTACTAGCTTTTCTAAAATGTACCTTTCATGATACAAATAAATTTTGTTACAAACGACTAACGGCATGTAAACATCATTATCAATGAAAATGTTCTTAAAATTATCTATAAAGCAAGAATCTATACACGAAACGAGAGCGGGTAGAGCCCATGTTCTTGCATCAACCACGGGCTCCCTTAGTAATACACTCATATCTATGTCGGGGTTGACTCTTTTCTCCACTTCTCAGCTTGGCTCCACCATAAGTTCTATTCTTCGTCATTATGGACTCTTGAGAAAACTCGACTTCCATCAATTCTTGAGGTAAAGTTAACTCATTTTTCACCTCGTGATCTAATGTTGGCACCTCTCTCACTTCTGACTTGTTCATTTCGATCTCATGAATAGACTCGTCATCATAGCATCTTGGAGGCCAAGAGACCTCATATTTGGCCTCTTGCTTAGCCAAATTTGACACTTTAGTCATTTTCGTCTCTTCATAGAACTTACCTACCGTCATGGCTACTTGCCTAAATTCGGGCTCTTCGGCCCTTTGCGGCTCATCAATCATTATACCATTTGTTACCATACTTCCATTTCCCTTTTGCTCCATTTGTTGAGAAGAATCAACAATTTAGGTGTTATGCCCTCATTTTTGACCATCCCGCCTCTAAGTGCCTCAATTTAGGATTTTTCTTGAGGAGTCAACTCGTAATCTGGCTGACTATAATCATAACCTCTCCAATCTTGCTCCATTGAAGTTGCTCTCTTCCTTATCTTCTTACATCAATCTTCGCAAATCTAAATTACTAGACAAGAATTGAAGAGTTAGGGTGCCAATGTATAAATTGCACATAATGAGCAAGAGATCCCGAAAATAAGAATTAGATAAAATAACTAACATAAAAAAAATAGCAAAAATAACTAAAACTGAATCAAAATTGATCGTTGGTCCCCGACAACGACGCCAAACACTTGTTGGGTCCGTAGATAGTGGTCCACGAGCTCACGAATATGCATAAGTGCACGTGGTCGTTACAAGTAATAATAAATCTGGTAAGTACATGGTCGAATCAACAAGGACCAATATTTTGTTTAGTTTCAATTATGTATGCAAGAAATTAAACTAAATTATTTAAGATGGTGATTTATGTGATTTAGTAAGGTATGTGATTAAAAGTAAATAGCTAATGATCAAACATCTTATCACAAATAGAGATGCACCATGGATGCTAGGCAATACATGTCATTACTAATCAATTAATTAAAGCTAGGAAATTCATGCAATACAGTATTACCTTATGTTTACAAATATAACGGTTGCGCCTTTCGAACGTGAACCGACATAGAGTCGGCGTGTCAACTATCCTCTCGAAAAAGTGACAAAATGACTCTGCAATCAAACAACAATTACGGGATAAGGGTCCTCTCAAAAGCCCATATGATTTTACTTGTCAGTTATCCAACCATCCTCTCGAAATCGTCATCATAACAACATAATGGATGCTACTTGTGGCAAGTTGTAGCTGTGTCGGAACTACAAGAACAATGTGTCTACAGTGGAGGATGAGCCCACATTCAACGTGACTCGAATCGCGCTTTTCATTTGTGGACACATCCTAAAATTCATTCAGCCCGTGGCCCATGCTTTTCAGGCTCCCCCACCTTCTGAAATCAAGAATTGTGTAGTCGATCGCAGGTGATAGATTTTTGTAATAAGCACTTAGTTTTTCTTATTCTACGGAGACAAATAGAAATGTATCTATTTTTCATTGCAGACCAACTGGGTGACTGTCAGGAACATTACATAGAGTTCAAACACGAATATCACGAATGCTACAAAAAGATAGCAATATTGTACTTTATAGGCCGAGAGCCATGATTGAAGTGGTTGTGCAATCACTTTGCGTCGCCTGAATATCATGTAAATTTATATATATTTTATATTAACTTGCGATTAGATTGAATGTATTTACGAACTCATGTCAAAGAATGTGTGTTGTCCGCAATTCTAACGAGAAGGTAAGACATACTTTAGGATCCAAGTCTTTCAAAAAGGTTGTGTATCGAGACTTATAGACATGCCTACAGAAGCATTTTCAAGCGGAAAAATTAAAAATACCTTTTATACTTCAATTTCATGATATATATAATGTACATTAATGTATTAAATTATTTTAAATATATTTGCAAAAATTGAATTCGAAGATAGGAACCGGCACGCCATAATTTATGGCATCCCAGCCTCTCGTTGGTGAAGGTATAGAAGACTTGGACCTCCCGATCCAGGTCCTAGTTGAAAATTTGGTCGAATCTATCGGCCATGTGGTCAAGAGCAAAAGATAGTGAGGGGAGACCGTTAGAGGAATGGGACGCTACTATAAGCAGGAACCCAAAGCCCGAGGTGGTGTCCGACCGTCTTCTTCTGGCGTTTCAGAAGAAAACCTAGCCGAGGAGGTTGCAAAGAGAACGAGGAATTTAGAGGATGACTTCGCCGCTAGAACTACTGTAGGTTCGGGATAATCCTTTGTTCCATAGTCCTGGGGTTATTTCAAGGCGGTTGGAAGAAAAAGATGAGGATGGTCGGCAGTCAAGAGTAGCAATTGATGTCATTTATTGTGTAACTGAGTGGTAAAAACACTACATATAAAATTTGATTGTGTTCTTTCACCACTAATGGAAGTGTACTGATCGCAATTAATAATGGGTAAGTAAAAGTTATAGTACTGTGAACAGTCCTGGCGTCGTGGTCATGACACTCAGGAAGGGTTTATGGGTTGAGGTTGAAATTAGGAGGTGGATTAGTAGTCACTGTATAGATTCAAATCTAGTTTATGTATCACAAAATAGAGAAATTCTCTTTTTCTTTTTCTCTTATCTATAGAGTGATAGTATCCTTAAATAAATCACTATTTCAAATCATGAGCTCAAATTTTTGTAATTTTTAAGAGAAAGTTGGTTTGGGTTCGTTATTACTTTATTTATATTTTCATTTTTAAACGTAAATGCTTTTAGAAAGTAATACTTTACTGGACACTGAGAGGTCGAAGCCAAATTTGGCTTTATTGTGCGCGAGGCCCATTTCGCCAACCACGAACATTTAGCTCCCCACGACGCCATCTCCGCCACAACGCCCGCAACGGCCCCACACCCGCCACAACGCCATACTCGCCACGGCGCCCGCCATGGCGACCATACCCGCAGCGCCCACCATTGCGGCCCAACGCCACATTCCGCCATGCTCAGCCCATATATATCGTGTCGCTGGTGTCAAAATCACCGCCATGAGCGATATTTACAACACTGCTTTTAATTCTCATTATCTCAGACTGTAGCAAAGTCTCGTCCAAAGTCAGTGCCACCATTTGTATGGATCGCCAGAAGATTTTCCCGGCACAATAAAACTGCTCTCTCCTCCTCGAAGAGACCTCGGCCCCTGAGGCCTCAAACCATCTCGTCTTTCTTATAGTTCGTTTGTGAGTTACTTCACCACTATAGTACGATCAAACTGATCACTTATCTATCCTACTCGTGAATCCACCCGTGCACATAGTAACTTTTGGGTATTTTTGAACCAAGCGAGTATTGAGGCCCCGAACTAAAACTAATTTTAAAAAAATCAAAACATACATTATCATGCTTGAACAGATTATAAAAAAAAAAATTGAATCAAACTCTACAAATAACAACCAAAAATAAAAACTTATTATAAAAAAGCCTAATTTATCAAAAAGAAGAAAATCAATTATCAAAAAGAAACCTAAATTTAAACCTAAATCATCATGCATGAACATATTAAACTAAACTAAACTATAAATGAAATCAAGAAATTATCAACTCTAAATTGAACTAATCTTCAGCCCTAAAACAAACCATAACAAGATTAAAAAAAAAGTGTGGAATCAGATCCGTGAGGGAGTGGATCGAGGGGTTGTAATAGTGAAGCTCAGCTTAAGAACATTGTAGATCGACAATGGCATTCGACTTATGCAAGCCTTCGAGATCACTTAAAAAGACATTATAGCTGTATGACTCCCAATCTCGACTGAAAGATTTGAGATATCGACTAGCACCCACTCCGATGGGACGAGGAGAACAATATATCTTTCATTATGAGATGAAAATTGCCCTCTGATCACTCCTACTTGCGTTCGAGAACAGCGCACACGAGGCGCCGCCGGGAAGAGAAAAATTGCTGGTGGGAGATAAGGACAGTGTACGGTGCATAGGCGTTTTGTCGCTGTTTATATATGGCAGGTATAAGATAACAACTGCACACACGTTCAAATTAATACGCAGTTAGGTGTTCAGAACAACCCACTTCCAAGTAACGTAGTCATAAAACAAGGCTTGCGCACATAATAAAATGTCCAGTCATAACATAGCACTTGTGTACGCACTTATATGTGCAGTTACCTTTTAACAACCGCGTACACAAGTGTGCGCGCAGTTACCTGTTAACAACTGCGTACACAAGTGTGTATGCAATTGTTAAATAATGCATGCGCTCATGTGCGTACTGCAATGTGTACGCAGTTGTTGTTTAAGGACTGCGCTCATGTATAGATGCGGAGGCCTTATGGAAGTGATTTTTAAAAATATATAGCATGAAATTGGAATCTCAAAAGCCACTGTCGATATCCAGTCGGGACAGCGGAGCGAAGAATGGACCATGTGACATTTACGAGTCGCTTATAGGTATTCCTTTGTGACTTCCAGTCCTGTACAACAAGAATTTAAAGTTTCTTGGACCATCGAAATTTTAAATTCTTCCGGCCTAGACACTATCAGTTTCTGTAGTTGTAACGGCGCACGTTAACTGCGCCGTTACAAAGGATTTGTGTGCCGTTACAGTTTGTAACGGCGCACAAAAACGTTTGTAACGACGCCGTTAACGTGCGCCGTTACAGTGTCGCCGTTACAGCCTGTAACGGCGCAAAACGCGTCGTCTGTGCGCCGTTATAACCTGTAACGGCGCACAAAGGACGTGCGTCGTTACTAACTTTGACGGCGCACGCCGTCAGTGCGCCGTTACAAAGGCTACCGTCACCATTGCGAAGTTGACGGTGCCGTGACCGTTTGTAACGGCGCACAAAATGTGTGCGCCGTTACAAATGCCGTCACATTTGTAACGGCGCACACATTTTGTGCGCCGTTACAAATAATGCAGAATAAATAAATAAAATAAAATTTTAAAAAATTAATAAATATAAAATTTATTTTATATTTATTATTTTTTTAAAATTTTATTTTTTTTATTTAGAAATGAATATTGAATTTGTTGAAAATAAAATTATATTAATATTTAAATTGTTGAATAAAATATTTAATTTACATAAAATCTATGAGGACGGGCTTCCAGGATCTCTAGAACTATTCGGGTTAAATGGAGGTGGAGGTGGAGGGGCGAGATTAGGGTTGAGTAACATCAGCTGTTGTTGGAAGTACTGGAACATCTGCTCGGCATGCTGTTTTTCGGCGGCGTTCTGCTCACGTTCAGCCTGACGTTCAGCGCGAAGTTTCGTGAGTTCAGTCCGGAGCTCCGCAATCTCCGCTTGACTATCATCGGAGGAGGTCGAACGTCTTCTCTGTCTCGGCGGTGCCTCGTAAGCACTCCCGTAACCCCGGATGCGTCGTCCTCTGGAGGGTTCTATGGTAACTCCTCTGGCAAGCTCGATCTGGCGAACATGCTCGGCAGCTTGTCGCATGACCGCATCCTCTTCAGCGTCGGTCATCTTGTTCAGCGTTCCATCCTCGTTGTAGTTCGCCTCGTCATTCTTCCAATCCCTAAGCGCATTCTTAATGTAAAGCTGCAAAAAAAATTTGATTAATATAATAAATTTAAATATTAAAATAAAAAAAAATATTAAAACTTACAAGTTTCGGGTGGAGTCCCTCCTCCCCCTCCTGTGCATCATCACCAGGCCTAGGTAAGGCCTTGTGAGCCTTCAGTAAGGCCTCCAACTTTTTGGAGACCTCCACTTCCCCGGCCTCCGACATCCTCTCCCAAAGCTGTCGAAATGGGACTTTACCAGTGTGGTGGTTTAACTTGTTCTCGCTCCTCCGAATGGCACTCATTTGAGTACCAACATTTTCCTGGGAAAAAAATAAAAGTAAATTCACATGAGAAATAGTTAAAATTAAAAAAAAATTATAGGGAAAAATTAGTAATATACCTCGTTGGCATCAAAATGTTCAACGAGCCACCGCCACTGGGACTTCTTCCCTTTCAGACACTTCGGAATCCCATTCCGGCCCAGTCTAGTAGGGTCGACGTAGAGCTTGTATAACCGCTTCATGTTGGATTTTCGCTCCTTGTAAGCGCCTATGGCCACCTCACGAATCCAACCCCTAAGCTCAACCGAATTGGTCACTTTAAACAAACGCTGAAATTCACAAATATCACGTCAATATTTATAATACGAACATTTGGAAAAAAATTGAAGGGGCTAATGAAATTACCCTGAAACTCCTCCAAAACGCCTGGAACTCAGACGCCGGCAAATCCCCAAACGTCTGGTAGGAAGCGTCGCGTTCCCGAGCGAATTTCCCTATAATCGTCTTCACCCTATCGGCCGAAAGGATTCCTCCTGCGACACGTGGTTGGCCGTTTTCCCACGTCAAGAGCAACGGACCTCCGTTCCTCTGAACTGTTCTCTCATCCTGCTCGATGTTGATGTCGATCTTTTGGTCCTTCTTTGCCCTGACTTCCCATCTCTTCGTGTTCAGGCAGTCGACTTCCACCTTGTAGTCGAAGTACAGCTCGTACCTCGGAATCTCTCTGTACTCGAGGGGAAGGAGCCTCCACTCGTTCAGCGGCAGTTCTGACTCATCCGACACAAAGTCAGATTCGGAGGGTCCTGCGACGTCTCCGAGCATCTCCTGGAAAGTCCGATGATCCGGGACCTGGTACTGCCAGCCAACCTCCGTATCTCCGGGATAAGTCGGCTGAGTCGGCTGCGGCGGTGACGGAGTGTACATGTCATCATGTACATCCGGCGCTTGCGAAGCCTCGAAAAATGGAACGTCCATGGTGGCTCGCCTAGGTGCCCTGGCCCTAGGTGCCTTACGTCTAGGCTCCATTATCTGTACTTGAATGAATAACACTTTGAAGGTCAATTTGACCGAAAGAACAGGGCAATTCGGCCGAAAATGCCCGAATTACCCTAAGGGGCAATTTTTTTAATAAATTCAATAATGCCCCTAAGGGGCATTTATTTTTGGAAATTCCAATAATGCCCCTAAGGGGCAATTTTTTGGAAATTCCAAAATTGCCCCTAAGGGGCTAATTTTTTTCATAATTCCTAAATTGCCCCTTAGGGGCTAATTTTTTCATAATTCCGAAAATGCCCCTAAAGGGAAATTTTTTCATAATTCTCAAATTGCCCCTAAGGGGCAATTTTTATATAATTCTCAAATTGCCCCTTAGGGGCTAATTTTTTTCATAATTCTGAAATTGCCCCTAAGGGGCTAATTTTTTTCATAATTCCAAAATTGCTCCTTAGGGGCTAATTTTTTCATAATTCCGAAAATGCCCCTAAGGGGCAATTTGGGAATTATGAAAAAATTGCCCCTTAGGGGCTAATTTTTTTCATAATTCCGAAATTTACCCTAAGGAGCAATTTTTTTAAAATTCCAAAATTGCCCCTAAGGGGCTAATTTTTGTCATAATTCCAAAATTGCCCCTTAAGGGCTATATTTTTTCATAATTCCGAAAATGCCCCTAAGGAGAAATTTTTTCATAATTCCAAAATTGCCCCTAAGGGGCAATTTTTTTATAATTCCCAAATTGCCCATGAGGGGCTAATTTTTTTCATAATTCCAAAATTGCCCCTAAGGGGCAATTTTTTTCCATAATTCCGAAATTGCCCTTTAGGGGCAATTTTTTCCATAATTCCGAAATTGCCCCTTAGGGGCAATTTTTTTTATAATTCCAAAATTGTACCTAAGGGGCTAATTTTTGGAAATATATTCAACATAAAAACATAATTTTTTTTCATATATTCAACATAAAAACATATCCACAATTATCAACATATATTCATAATATAATCAACATATATTCAACATATATTCATAATTTTTTCAACATATATTCATAATATAATCAACATATATTCAATATATATTCATTTATTTCATAATTTCATAATTTGAACATATATTCATATATTTCATAACATTTAAACATGTGTAAATTATCTAACATGTAAATTATCGAAAACATATGTAAATTATCCACTTACCTATTTGACGGGAAGGTCCGGGACGGCGACGAAGGGACGGCGACGGCGACGGCAACGGAGACGGTGACGGCGACGGCGACAAGGGAAGCAATCGGCGGCAAGGGAAGCAAGAAGGAGGAAAAAACAGAGGAGGAAGAAAAAGGGTTCTGCCCAATATTTATCTGCGATTTTGTAACGGCGCACGTAATAGGGTGCGCCGTTACCAAATTTGGGTGTAACGGCGCACAAGGGCTTGTGCGCCGTTACACCCAAATTTTGTAACGGCGCACACTATTACGTGCGCCGTTACAAACCGTAACGGTCAGAAAACGAGCCGTTTCTGACCGTTGCCAGACCCAACGGTCAACTTTTGCAACGGTCAACAAAATTGTAACGGCGCACATAGCCTTGTGCGCCGTTACAGACAAAATTTTGTAACGGCGCACAGATCTGTGCGCCGTTACAACCAAAATATCCGCGGAAAGTTTAAATTTTCGCGAAATTTACCCGCGAAATTTGATTTTTCGCGTGGCGCCACTTTTGTAACGGCGCACGTAGCTATGTGTGCCGTTACAAATCTAAACCCTAAATTTAACCTAAATTCGATCGTGAATGATAAGCGGTCTTCCCGTGGTTTGATTTTCTTCAAATTTGTACTATACCACGTATATGTAATTTCCAACTAATCGAACGGTTTCGATTCAACAGAAAATATATTAATCTACCGAACGTTTGATCATCAATGAGTTTAGGGTTTTTGTGAGTTTTACCTTCCTTAACCCTAAACTCACGCTTTCAACGAAAGTGGAATGTGTTGAAAATAAAGTTTTAATCCAACCGTACGGATAGGAGCGCAATGAATGTGTACTTCATATGCCAAAATTTCATTCAATTCCGATAATGTATGAACCTAGATCTAACCGGTCAATGGGAAGTCAAAATAGTTGACTGGCCTATTTGACTTTTTGTAACGGCGCACATAGGTAACCCGACCGTACCAATTTCAGCGCAATGACTTGTTAGTTCATGTTTCATAATTTCAGGGTTTTATGTTGAACGTATGAATCTCGATCGGGATCGGAAACCCGATTTCAAAGGACAAAAGTCAAGAATATGATTTTTCCTAAGTGTGGATTTGTAACGGCGCACTTACCTTTGTGCGCCGTTACAAATACACACTTGGGAAAAAAAACAGTTTTAGGTCAAATTGACCGAATTACCCCTAATTCGGCCAGAATTGACTGAATTACCCCTAATTCGGCCGGAGTTGACCGAATTACCTGTTTAAGGTCAAATTGACCTAATGACCCCTAATTATGCCGGATTTGACCGAATTACTCTTTTAAGGAATTTTTCACCGAATTACCCCCATTTCGGCCGGAATTGACCGAATTAACCTTTGAAGGTGAAATTGACCAAATTACCCCTATTTCAGCTGGAGTTGACCGAATTACCCCTAATTCGGCCGGAGTTGAACGAATTACCCCTATTTGGGCCGGAATTGACCGAATTAACCTTTGAATGTGAAATTGACCAAATTACCCCTATTTCGGCCGGAGTTGACCGAATTACCTTTTTAAGGTCAAATTGACCGAATTACCCCTATTTGGGCCGGAATTGACCGAATTAACCTTTGAAGGTGAAATTGACCAAATTACCCCTATTTCGGCCGGAGTTGACCGAATTACCCCTAATTCGGCCGGAGTTGAACGAATTACCTTTTTAAGGTCAAATTGACCGAATTACCCCTATTTGGGCCGGAATTGACCGAATTAACCTTTGAAGGTGAAATTGACCAAATTACCCCTATTTCGGCCGGAGTTGACCGAATTACTCTTCATAGATGATAGATTAAAAAAACCATGTATTCATAACCAATCAAACATACATATACATATTAAGTATCAGAGTCAGCGGAATCATAATCTTCATGCCCTTCCAAATCGCTGTCATCGGTTTCTTCGTCGTCGTGCTCGGTTTCTTCGTCTTCTTCATCGTTCTCAGCTAGAGGTACTGGCAGTGGATACCGGATTAAGTTTGTTAGGTCGATAGTGATACCACTCGGTGTGACGATGTCAATTCGATCTTCTTGGTAAGGTTCATCGACTTCAAACTCCAGGTCGTCGTCGTCACCGACACGGGCTAAACTGCTCGGTTTGTAGTGACCCCTATGCGACACGACGTTCACAACCTTCCACGGGCCAGATTTAGGGTCGTCGATATAGTATACCTGTTTTGCCATTAAAGCAAGGCAAAATGGGTTTTGTTTGTGACGATATTTGGACGTGTTGACCGAAATGAATCCATTTGCGTCCTTTCTAACTGTCCGTTCGTCATACCACCGACACTTGAATAGAACGACTGGCATGTTTTCCGAGTAGGTAAGGATACATACGTCCATAAGAACACCGTAGTAACATATGTCGTTTGCTTCAATCATGACCCCTAAATTTTGATTTCTCCGGCCCTGGTCTATTCTCAAGCATAAAAATTTGACGCCGTTTACAGTACACTGCGAATAAATGGCAGACGAACGAGGACCTCTAGATAGTAGTACCAACTCTCGTTGCCGCCCTGGAGCACTCATCTGCACACGGAATATAAATGAGTTATCCCTAAAATTTGTATATGGTAATTCAAGTTAACTAATTTCTAATACGTACAATTCTGCGCCACTCGAAGACAAAGGACATGACTCGATCCTGAAGAGATTTCCTAGGGTGTATTCGTTGGAACCCTGCACGATGTGATTCAATGAATGTATCTGCTTCGGCACAATTCTCAATCACTGTCCAATTCGCCCAGAACATCTCGGATGTGCTCAATTTGTCGTTTCGCACCACGCTCTTAACTTGTACATGTGGGGAAACAACTGATAAGTTGAAACCTATAGCTGGACTAACAAAACTTTCGCTGGCTGAAGTGGCGCGGTTAAGGTACATCTGAGTGAAGGTGACAGACTCGTGCATCAAGTACTGTTGGGCTATACAACCTTCTGGATATCGCGGGTTTCGCACACTTTTCTTGTACACGCCAAGTTGCCTACAATCGAATTATGAAGGTTAATGTCATAATCGATTATACAGTTCAATGGTAATTGGAAATGATATTTCAAATTCAAGAATCATACCGTTCAATTGGAAACATCCATGTGAAATGAACTGGGCCGGTTCGCAAAACTTGATCCGGGAGGTGTAGTAGAAGGTGAACCATAATTGTACATAATGAAGGAGGGAAAATAGTTTCAAACTTACAGACTAGAATCACTATATCTTCCCCCAACCTTTTCAGGGCTTTTTTCCTCGGTTCCCTCGTGCACAATAATAGAAAGGCCTTGCCCAGCTCTGTTAATACTTCTGCCACATAAGGCGGAACGTACTTTCGAATGACAAGGGGGAAGATACGTTGCATCAACACGTGATAATCGTGGGTCTTCAATCCGAGGAACTTTTTCTCATCGGGATTCACCTTGCTCTTTAGACTTCCCGCATATCCAGAGGGAAACTTAACAGCTTTTATATGCTCCAGTACTTCCTTCCGATCACGACCCGCCACGCCATAAGGTGCATCTGGGAGCTCCCCGTCTTGCACCCATTGGTCTTACCGGACATCCTGTTCCTCGTAAGTTCTCCTAGCTTTCACGCCATCCTTAGTCTTCCCTGCAATTCCAAGAACTGTACCTATGACGTTGTCGCATACGTTCTTCTCTATATGCATCAAATCCAACGCATGTCTGACTTTATGAGTTTTCCAATAAGGCAGCTCCCAGAAAATGCTTTTATGAGACCAACATATAGGAACACCACCCCCTTTTCGTTTACTGAACTTCAGATGCAGACTAGGCGGTGGGTATTGATGACGTAGAATCGCACTGAGTACAGCAGCCCCTGAATGCCGGGTAGGCCTTCTCCGTGTCTCTGTCTTCCCGTTAAAGGCCTGCGGCTGAAATCGCAGCGGATGTTTCGGTGGTAAGAATCTACGAGCACCTTGGTAAGAGATTCTTGAGTTACTGTGTTCAGAATCGATCTCGTCCAAGCATAAAGGACATGCCTTATAGCCTTTAGTCTGGATGCCCCCCAACATTCCCAAACCCGAGAAGTCACTTATTGTCCACATCACAGCAGCCCGCATGATGAAAGCCTCTTTCTTAGAACCATCCCACGTGACAGCTCCGTGCTCCCACAGATGGTTCAACTCATCAATCAGCGGACGCATAAAGTTATTTGAGCATTTTTCCGGTGATTTTGGACCAGATATCAACATGGTGAGGATGTTATACTCCTTTCTCATAGCCATCGACGGCGGAAAATTCAACGAGATAGCGACTACAGGCCACAAACTGTAACTCGCAGCATTAGGCGTCAAAATGAATCCAATCCGCACCGTCCGATGGATGCACTAATATTTCATCGTCCTCATTCTCCCGCTCCCCGTGCCATCGCATCCACTCAGCCGTCTCTTGGGCAAGATATAAACGTTGAAGTCGAGGAGTCAATGGGAAGTACCACAACGTCTTTTTCGGAACTAATTTTTTTCCCACTTTAGCGTATCGTGCTTCTCCACAAACGCCACATTTACATAATATTGCATTATTTCAAAATATGTACGTACCTTCTAATTCACATAAATTACCTAATTACCCTTGTTTGGTCATTTATGACCTTATTACCCCTAATTAGGTCATAAATGACCAAAATACCCCTAATTAGGTCCTAAATGTCCAACATACCCTATTATGGTGGTTTATGATCAAATAACCTAATGTAATGTTATCATGCAAATAACAATTACGGGAGAATTTACCCTAATGTTATCATGCAATTAATGGAATCGGGAGAATTAACCCTAATGTTATCATGCAATTCATGGAATCGAGTAATTTTTTTCATCAATTCCAAAACTAATTTAATAAATTTAACATGCAAATTATTCATACAAGCAAAACCATACAAAATCTAAACTTGGATCGATGAAATCATATACAAATTTGCAGTTATATGTAGTGCATTATTTAAAAATTTGTACATACCTTCTCGGGAGATTTGTCTGAGGGTGCTCGGGAAATTTTATAAAATTTCGAAATTACGAAATTACCCTTGTCGGGAGAAAAGTAGTTGTGAGATATGTTGTAGGAAAAAGAAGGGGAGGTTCTGCCAAAACTTATAATACATATTTGTAACGGCGCACATACTATTGTGCGCCGTTACAAACTTCTTGTAACGGCGCACATACCAAGATGCACCGTTACAAACTAACGGTAACAACAACGGCTTCATTTCCGACCGTTTTCCATAACGGCAACAAAAGTGGTCAACGGTCAACACATTTTGTAACGGCGCACATCGTTATGTGCGCCGTTACAAATGTGCGCTAGTAACGGCGCACGGATAACGTGCGCCGTTAACAATGTTTGTAACGGCGCACTCTACCTGTGCGCCGTTACTAATTCTGATTCTAACGGCACACATACTTTTTGTGCACCGTTACAGTTGAAAAAACTGATAGTGAGAGTATCGGCTGCTTCCCATTCCCAGTCAGTAGAAACATTGCCCCTACTTTTCTTCTGATATGTCCACCCGTCCACGACAACCGACGCCGGTGTGTTTACATCAAAGTAAAGCTCCGGTCAAATACTTCTGGTTCGTCGAGTCGTTGTCATCTCGACAGGCTGGGATCTTGAGGGGGTGCCACAAGAGGGCATGACTGGATCGACTCATGACCAGAGTCGGCAACCGACCCAGGATTACCCTGGTGGGTAGAATTGGGAGTAGACGATGGAGACTCGTCATACTGGTCCAGGTGCTCTTCTGCCAAGAAATCTAGACCCTGCCTTTCTATCTCGGTTTGGTCGTGTAAACCGACCTCGGATTCCCACTGGAATGTGGGTGCAACTCTTCTCTCACCTATACATATTTCAGCTAGCAATCATGAATTGAACAACGTACATTGATAAAATCAACAAGGTACATTTTTGAACTGAAGAATAAGACCCAAATCATGCATATTGAAAACATTAGAAATGTCATCAATCATCATAGATCACTTTTTATAAATCACTTTATATATATATATATATCTTCAACTACAAACCTTAACTTATTTACAAACCATCTAAACTAATGACCAATCAATCAAAAGTGTTGCTTTATGGAAGTGTGCATGCAAGCTTTTCCAGTGCGCTACACGTGTCCATGCGTGTTCATAAAAGTTGGAACGCAGTGACTTTTGGGGTGGCAAAAGGTTCCACTTGACTTTTTGCGCTAGGTGGAATTGTTTGCGCTGGAGGTGAAAATTTTGGGTCCATGTGGAAATTTTTGCGCTGAGTATGGAACTTTTTACAGCCCCAAAAGCCATTGTGTGCCAGTCTTCATGAACACGGTGAATTTTTTACGGCCCCATAAGCCAAAGTTTATATGTGATTTAAACTCTATATACATATATAAAATTTGAAACACGTGTGTGTGTGTATATATATATATATATATATAAAAGCTCAAAATCTGAAAAATATATACTTCAAAAAAATTATGCATATATGACGATAAATTAAAATTGGAAAAAAGGGTTTCTTACCTTGACTGGAGCCGGTGACGAAGAGCCGGCGAGTAGCAGACCCGACCGGCGATGGGAAGGGCAGGTGAAGGTGCGTAGAGAGAGAGAGAGAGAGAGAGAGAGAGAGAGAGAGAGAGAGAGAGAGAGAGAGAGAGAGAGAATAAAAAGAGGAAGAAGGTGAGAGGACTCCAGCGACGGGAACTGGAGTGGAGTCGGCGATGAGGACCGAAGACGGCAACGAACGGGAGCGACAAAGAGAAGAAATAGAAAAAGAAGAGAAAATAGAAGAAAACGGCTTGCTGTGCTTGCTATGTTGACTTCTAGGGTTGACTAAATATTTCATCGACTAATTGTTATGATCCTGTGGTTCGATTTGGATAAAACTTAATTTACATAGATAATCCATCATCATCTACATATCTAACGGTTTGAATTTTTATAATTCACTTTTATAACATTCAGGATGTGGACATCGTATGTTTAGTGTATGTAAACCCTTACTTCCCATAACCCTAAACCTCTAGGTTCAAGACGATTTAATATTGCCAAATTTTTTTTATATCCGACCGTACGGATGGAACCGAAAATATGTTTCTCTATGTCGGGTAAAATATCGAACAATTTTATTTTCAAATCGACCTCAATCAAGTACCGGATAAGTCGAAACACGTGTAAATATTAGCTAACATGTTTGTCCAATCAACTAATCTTGGGTTCCCATTTCATGCCTAGGAAACAAACTATCATATTTACATCTATGATTACAAAAATATTTTCACTCGTCATCGGGAATTGAGGTCAAACGTGTATTCGACCAAAAAAGACGACGCACTTTTTGAAGTGCGTTGTCCTTAGTTTAAGACGACACTCTCTTGAAAGTGCGTTATCCTTAGTTGAAGGCGACGCTCTTTTAAAAGTGCGCTGTCATTAGTTGAAGATGACGCTCATTTAAAAGTGTGTTGTTCTGAATCCTTAAGATTGAAAAAATTAAGACATTTAACTGAAATTAAACATTTTCTTTCAAACTTTGACATTATAATCGTCGGATTTTGCAAACTTTTAGATTTATTCGACTTGTGAACAAAATTACAACACTTTCAATCCGACATTGTGGGTGTAAACCCTACATTCTAATTATCATACACATAATCTTCATGATCTTCCATATCGTTACTGTTGGATCCACTGCTACTGTACTCTTCAATGTCTGGAGGGATGTCGGCCACTTGAACGAGCGGTAAAATTAATTGAAACTGAAAACCGTTAAGATCAATTGTTATTCCTCTCGGCTTGTCAATATTAATTCTGTTCATGTTTGGCTCTTGGTAAGGTTCGTTAATTTTGTACGTTCCGGATTCATCGGTTGTAACAACCCTCTGGCTGACAAAGTTCACAACTTTTCACCCGCGGCCACATCTGGGATCTTCGACATAGAAAACATGTTTTGCCTTTATTGCGAGGCAGAAAGGGTTCTCCCTGTGACAATTTTTTTTCATATTAACCGACATCAACCCACGATCATGCCTTAACCTGCTCTCATCGTACCATGTACACTTGAACACAACCACATGCAAACTTTGGGGGTATTTAAGCATCCAGGCGTCCTGAAGAACACCAAAATATGTTTTGTCGATCGCTTCTATCATTAATCCTGAATTTTGATTCACTCTTCTTTCGTCCAATCGCTGGCAAACAAACTTAACGCCATTTACCGTACATTGAGAATATATGGCCGAACTCTAGGTCAAGAGCAAGCAACGTCAACTTATTCTTATACCCAGGATGTTGCATTTGTAATGACAATAACAGTTGGATTAAGTCCAAATGAATAAAGGTAATTAATACACGCGACCTTGGAAATTTGAGCGCTTACACATTTTATGAATTTTTGGTTGAAGGAAATAACCCAATTATTAGTGTTGCCATTGGGTTGTTTTCTTTTGAACCAGCTTTCATGCGTGTCAAAAAAAACGTGTTGGGCCCGTAGACAGTTGTCTACAGGCACCCGATAACGCGCAAATGCACGCGGTCGTTACAAGTGATAACCGGTAAGACCGGGTCGAATCCACAGAGATCAACTTATAACATCAGCTTATATCATGAGATTAGTGATACGTAGATAACAACTAATTTGATATGCCTTTTTAACTTATATAAACTTTAACAGTAAGTACGAGACGCTTTATAGAAAACTATTCAGACGTGGAACCATGGGTGCTAGGTCACTAAGAAAATCTCAACTATGGGCTTAATAAAACGTGAATATGCTGAACCTTATGCAACAATGTCACTAACACCTCCTCTCGGTGTGGTGTTATCCTAGGCTCGGGATATTTACCACCCCTCTTAGGGAGGTCACTAAGAAGAACCCGCGTTACGCTATGCATAAACAGGGAAAAGGTTCCAAAGACTTGAACCTTTTCGACTCGAAGCAAGTCCATCACCCACCGATCCTCTCGGACTCAACAACAAGATTCTTTCAAAAAATAATCATTCGTCAACGATTATCGCAAGCATTAAGCACTCCGAATCAATCATACATGCACATAATACTTTAATTCATAACTAAAATTCTCAAAGTAACATAGTTCGAGACCTAGCACCCATGATTAAGGGTAGTTAGCCCATAATCATGGTGCTTGATCCATAAATCATAGAAACAATATATAAGAGAGTGGACAAAGAACCTTAGAACCAAAAGGTTGAAAATATCTGAAGATGGAAGCCCTCTTGATCCTTGGGTTGCTACGCGTCGTGTGGTTGCACCTTGATCTCCCTTGAGGGGATTAGAGCTTCTCTCAAATGCCCCCAATTGCTCCTTACTTGATCAAGTTCGTCCCCCTTCTTTTCCTGTAGCTCGTCTCTTCTCCCAATACTCTCTAGGTCTCCAAAAGCGTGTCGAGTCTGCAGTAAATAGTCCCTTTTGCGTCTAGAAGGTGTAACGATCGTTACAGTGGTGTAACGATCGTTACATCATCGTTATAGTGGCGTTGCACCCGTCGCTACACCGTCGTTACAGCTCACTGTCTCGAATTCGAACAATGTAACGATCACTGTAACGATCGTTACACTGTTGTAAGGATCGTCACTTCTGCCCCCTCCTTGTCTCTTGCATGATGAGTCAGTATCAATATTCCCTCAAAATCTGAGCGACCCTCGATTGAAAGGATTCTCCAGGACACATAGCGTACACAGGACAAGGAGACTTTGTCGTACACGAGAAGCCCAAGTTCGCCAATAAGCTAGCAATGATAGCGGGTGGAACTGGGATCACTCCCATCTACCAAGTGGTGAAGGCGATCCTCAAAGACCTAAAGAACAAGATGGAGGTTTCAGTTATGTATGCCAACCGAACAAAAGATGATATACAGATGAGGGATGGCTCAACGAGTGGGCCACCAAAGATGAGAGGGTCAAGGTATGGTACGTTGTTCAAAAGTCAGTGCGTGTCGAGTCTGCAGTAAATAGTCCCTTTTGCGTCTAGCAGGTGTAACGATCGTTAAAGTGGTGTAACGATCGTTACAGTGGCGTTACACCCGTCGCTACACCGTCGTTACAGCTCACTGTCTCGAATTTGAACAATGTAACGATCACTGTAACGATCGTTACACTATTGTAAGGATCGTCACTTCTGCCCCCTCCTTGTATCTTGCATGATGAGTCAGTATCAATATTCCCTCAAAATCTGAGCGACCCTCGATTGAAAGGATTCTCCAAGACACATAGCGTACACAGGACGAGGAGACTTTGTCGTACACGAGAAGCCCAAGTTCGCCAATAAGCTAGCAATGATAGCGGGTGGAACTGGGATCACTCCCATCTACCAAGTGGTGAAGGCGATCCTCAAAGACCTAAAGGACAAGATGGAGGTTTCAGTTATGTATGCCAACCGAACAAAAGATGATATACAGATGAGGGATGGCTCAACGATTGGGCCACCAAAGATGAGAGGGTCAAGGTATGGTACGTTGTTCAAAAGTCAGTGCGGAAAGGCTAAGAGTGCAGTACCGGTTTCATCACCGACACTATTTTGAGGGAACACTGTTGGGGAGAACCGGGCCCTAGCAAGGAGGAGCACACCACAAGGAAAGCCCATACACACATTAGAGCCCACCTTTGACCCAAAAGACTAGCCTTGTGGGTCTTGGGTCTTTTGTGTTTATAAACTATTCTTATACCCGTACACTTCCGATGTGGGATCTGAACTCACATGTGATATCCTAACAATCTCCCTCTCCACATTGAGCTCCCTCACATCGGGTTGCTCCCTCGGATACGCAAATAACCGCTGTAAACGTGATGCCAATGGAAAATACCACAATGTCTTCTTTGCCACAGTTGAACTTACACTATATTCATACCGACACTCTCCACATATCGGACACTGTGGAATTTATGTGCTCTTTGTAGTATAACATGCAACTGTTGTCCTCATATTTCACCAATGGCAATTCTATTGACTTCAAGTTCTACTTCGCTGATGCATAGTTTGCCACATGCGTATTGGGTTGCGGCAACTTGCTGGAAACGTACGCAGCTATCTCGTCAAATGTCGTGTCTGTCATCCCCGTCTTATGTTTGACTGACATAATTTGCAGCAGTGCGGCCAACGTTGTATCATCGCTACCATCATACAATGGTTTCTCCATCTCTACCACCAACCGCTTGTATTTTGTCGACGTTGCTTTAGCAGCATCAACATCTACTTCAATCACCACATCAAGTGCTTCTCCGAGTTGTTCAACTCTAACATCTTGACCTAGGTCTACATCATGCACGAGCTGATGAACATGATCAACAACGGGACTGTAAATAAGGGAATAACGAAGACCCTGATTACCGCCCTCCCCAACTTCTTCCACTTCGACATGTTCGGTCCATATTGTATAGTGAAATTCTAATTCGTAGCAGGGACAAGATGTCGAGCACAATATTGTGACAGTTGGTTCGACAACTTCTCTAATCACAGATAACTAAATAGCGGAACAGTAAACAGAAGACACACAATATGTTTAACCAGTTCGGTGACTCCGCACCTACGTCTGGTAGCACTCTGCTAGTGGAAAGGTTTTCATTATTTGGTAGTTAATAGTACAACTTCAAGCATCAACTAGCTATAACACAAGCTATTGTCCTAAGCTACTATTACCTCACCGTGAACCACCTCGACCAGGGACTCGTCATGCCTTCGAGATCCTCCCAATTCCACCCTTCGAGCAAGCCTATGCTCGGTGTAGTTGTCTTCGACAATTTGTTTGTGAATCTTCAATCAAGTACACACACCCTCAAATCAAACACTCAAACCTCATGTTTTGATGTATTGAAACCGACACCTTTCTTCTAAATTATTCAGCCTCTTAATCCGCCTGTCTTGCACGTTTAAGAGTTATGAGAAATTAGCACAGAGAACGTCTAAGTGGCTATGGGGGAATCACCTGCTTTTACATCAACTACACATGTCTATTCGCCATTTAACTCCAATTAGAAAAAATGAATCCGAATAGGAAATCCTTATTGTCTTGTGTTATTGGAAAGCTAGCAGGTTAGCGTTACCGCCTTAATTGGCCTTGCTGACGTGTCCTCATCACAATTGAAAGTTTTCTATGTTCGTCGTGACTTAAAAAATGAAAATCATTTTTTATGTTTTATAATTTTTTAAAAAAATAATTTTCTAATGATTAATTAATTAACCATGCGATCGAGTGTTAGAAAATTAACTGAGACGTAGTAGTGATTGAGTGGATAAAGAATATTCTAAGTATTTGTGCACTAAACATAATTAAGTTTATTATTAAATAATCAATACCAACGTGATTTAAAGTGTGTGAGGAAACATTATTATTATTATTATTATACATCAGAGTAGGGTATGGTATGGTATATGGGAGTGAGTAGTCTATATATGTGGTCACTCAGGTACGGCTGTGATTATTATAGTAGTGCATGCACAATAGACCCTAACATTTAATAACAATACATGATAATATGTTTAGTTGGTGGGGTATAAAAAAGAAGTTTCCTTCAGTTAAGTATGGTACTTGAGCTGTGGGGCAAAATAAAAAAATATAGAGTCGAAAAGAAATCATTAAATCGTGGGTGTATAAATAAATATATTAAGGGGCATATATAATATAAGTGGTGGGTATTTTCGTAGAACCACCCATCCTATGTATATAAGCTTGTTTTGTTTTCCAAGGTAACAACAACATACACAATCTCAAAGAGAAATTAGCTAGCTCACTCCTTTGTTATTTCCTTGCGATAATTAATATTAATGGCAGCTTGTATAGAGAAGGTTGGATCCTGGGTAAACGAGAAAGCAGGTAATTATTATGGCTACGATTACGATTGCGGGTCGTCGAGCAGTGACGAGGAAGAAGATTCTGATCTGGTGGAGATGATAAGGAAAGGGAAGAGGGAGTTGGAGGCGTCGATCCACGATCCTCGGGACCAAGGGACAAGCGACAGCTGGATAGAGCGCAACTCCTCCATGGTCCGCCTCACAGGGAAGCACCCCTTCAACTCGGAGGCGCCGCTCGCTAAGCTCATGCATCACGGCTTCATCACCCCGGTCCCTCTCCACTACGTTCGCAACCACGGTGCGGTCCCCAAGGGCACCTGGCAGGACTGGACCGTGGAGGTGACCGGCCTCGTCAAGCGTCCCTTCCGCTTCACCATGGACCAGCTCGTCAACGACTTCCCCAGTCACGAGCTCCCTGTTACACTGGTGTGCGCGGGTAACCGCCGCAAGGAGCAGAACACGATCAAGAAGTCCATCGGCTTCAACTGGGGAGCCGCCGCTGTCTCCACCTCCGTGTGGCGCGGGGTGGCTCTACGCGACGTGCTCAAGCGCTGTGGGATCTACAGCACCCGCAACGGAGCTCTTAATGTCTGCTTCGAAGGTGCAGAGGACCTTCCCGCCGGCGGCGCCCGCGCCAGCAAGTACGGGACCAGCATCAAGAAAGACTTCGCCATGGATCCGTCCAGGGACATCATGCTGGCTTACATGCAAAACGGCGAGCTCTTGACGCCCGATCACGGCTTCCCCGTCAGGATGATTATACCCGGTTTTATTGGGGGTCGTATGGTCAAGTGGTTGAAGCGCATAGTAGTCACCACCCAAGAGTCCGACAATTACTATCACTACAAAGACAACAGGGTTCTTCCCTCTCATGTTGACGCTGAGCTCGCAAACGCTGAAGCATGGTGGTACAAGCCAGAGTACATCATCAATGATTTGAACATAAACTCCGTCATAACAACGCCGTCTCACGATGACATACTCCCAATCAACTCGTGGACGATGCAAGAGCCTTACACGCTCAAGGGGTACGCATATTCCGGTGGTGGGAAGAAGGTGACACGTGTGGAGGTCACAATGGACGGAGGAGAGACGTGGCGCACGTGCAAATTAGATCAACCCGAGAAAGGGAACAAGTATGGCAGGTTCTGGTGTTGGTGCTTCTGGTCACTTGATGTGGAGGTAATGGATATTCTTGCCGCCAAGGAAATAGCGGTTAGAGCTTGGGACCAATCCCACAACACCCAACCCGAGAAACTCATATGGAATGTAATGGTAAGTATTTCTAATATTTCTCCAATTAGTTGTCAATTCACATTAATATTTCATTTTGAAACATTTGATTAAATAATTATTCAAAAAAACAGGGAATGATGAACAACTGTTGGTTTAAAGTGAAAACAAACATGTGCAAGCAACACAAGGGAGAGCTCGGAATCGTATTTGAGCACCCGACGGTGCCAGGAAACCAATCCGGCGGCTGGATGGCGAAGCAGAAGGAGTCGCCCGATCAGGCCAACAAGAACATGAAGAAGAGTGTGTCAACCCCTTTGTTAAACACAAATACCAAGACCTTCTCCTTGTCGGAGGTCAAGAGGCACAACTCTGCCGACTCCGCTTGGATCATCGTCCACGGGAACGTGTACGATTGTACCCGTTTCCTCAAGTCCCACCCCGGCGGAACCGACAGCATCCTCATCAATGCTGGATCCGACTGCACCGAAGAGTTTGACGCCATCCACTCGGACAAGGCCAAGAACCTCCTCGAGGAGTACCGCATCGGCGAGCTCATCCCCACCGGCTACGACTCGTCCTCCTCAAACGATTCGGAAATCGCATCCTCGACCAGGTCTATCGCGCTTGTGCCGAGAGAAAAGATTCAATGCAGGTTAGTCTCCAAGACTTGGCTCACCCACGACGTACGCCGGTTCCGATTCGCCTTGCCGAACCAAGACCAACGGCTGGGACTCCCGGTGGGGAAGCACATTTTCTTGTGTGCCACCATTGACGACAAGTTGTGCATGCGAGCCTACACTCCCACAAGCGGGGTCGACCAAATCGGTCACTTCGACCTCGTAGTGAAAATATATTTGAAGAACCAGCACCCAAAATTTCCAAATGGAGGCATGATGAGTCAGCATCTTGATTCCCTCGAAATTGGAGCGACCCTAGATGTAAAGGGTCCTCTAGGACACATAGAGTATACGGGACGAGGAAAATTTCTTGTACATGGTAAGCCCAAATTCGCCAATAAGCTAGCAATGATAGCGGGTGGAACTGGGATCACTCCCATCTACCAAGTGGTGAAGGCAATCCTCGCAGACCCGGAGGACAAAACAGAGGTTTCAATTGTGTACGCCAACCGAACGGAAGATGATATATTGATGAAGGACGTGCTCGACGAATGGGCCGCCAAAGATGAGAGGGTCAAGGTATGGTACGTTGTTCAAAAGTCGGTGCGGGAAGGTTGGGAGTACAGTACCGGTTTCATCACCGACACTATTTTGAGGGAACACATGCCCCAAGGATCCGAGGACACCTTGGCTCTTGCGTGTGGCTCACCGTCGATGATCCACTCTTCCGTTCAGCCTAACTTGGACAAGATGAACTATGACATCGACAACTCCCTTTTATTATTTTAATAAATAAATTAATTAAATCATACAACGATGATCATCGAGATACATAAGTATTAAAGGTCTTATATTTGAATTATGTGTATTGTTGTTATTATTTCCTCCCTTTAATAAAATTGTTCTTAAAAAATTTAGTTAATTTTCAACTATTCCTCTCTGCCGATATAGATTTTAAAGTTATTATCAACTCATTAACATTTTGAAATATATTGGTCAAAGTTGTTCTTTTATCATTCTAATTAGTCATTTTCCAAAACTGAAACCAATAATGTTTCAAATAAAATTTCTCACTAATTAATAGTATGTAGCTATAATTAAATGATGTATATATATTTAATCTCCTGTCTACATATCTTTTGGAGATTGATTTCTTGCTAAAGGCAATATACATTACCAGTTTCTAAAACATACATATTTATATTTGTAAACTACGTAAAACTTTTGTGTGTGATATTTTTACAAAGGGAAAATTTCACTTAGCTACTTTATAGTTTACCACTTTTTCACTTACCTACCCCAGCTTTTCATTTTAGCTTCTAACCCCCTGAAGTTTATAACTTTTTCACTTACATACCCCAGTTTTTCATTTTAGCTTCTAAACCCCCTGAAGTTTACCACTTTTTCACTTACCCACCCATCTTTTTATTTTAGCTTATAAACCCCCTAAACTTTACAAAATTGGCACTTCAGGCTACGACATCAAAATTATAGAGGAAGATGGCTCACGCGTTGATCACGAGTAGGGATGACAAAAGGGCGAATTTTGCAATCACCGTCCCCATTAGAATCAGATCGGGGATTCCCCATTTCTAATAGGGACGAGAATTCCCCGTCGAATTCGGGGATTCCCAATTCTCCGTTTCCAACCCAAAAAATGTTAAAACATATTTATTTTTAATAAAATTTGTATTAAAAATTATTATTCTAATAAAATATATACTTAAAATATTTTATTTTTCATTAAACATGTATTATGAAATATTATTTTAACAAAAATAATATTATTTTTCATTAAACATGTATTATGAAATATTATTTTAACAAAAATAATATTATTTTATTAAAATAATAATTTGTAATACAAATTTTATTAAAAAATAAATATGTATTTACATTTTTTTGGGTTGGAAACGGAGAATTGGGAATCCCCGAATCCGACGGGGAATCCTCATCCTTATTAGAAATGGGGAATCCCCGATCTGATTCTAATGGGGACGGTGATTGCCAAATTCGCCCTGTTGTCATCCCTACTCGTGATCAACGCGTGACCCATCTTCCTCTATAATTTTGATGTCGTAGCCTGAAGTGCAAATTTTGTAAAGTTTAGGGGGTTTATAAGCTAAAATGAAAATATGGGTGGGTAAGTGAAAAAGTGGTAAACTTCAGGGGGTTTAGAAGCTAAAATGAAAAGCTGGGGTATGTAAGTGAAAAAGTTGTAAACTTCAGGGGGGTTAGAAGCTAAAATGAAAAGCTGGGGTAGGTAAGTGAAAAAGTGGTAAACTACAGGGTAGATAAGTGGAATTTTCCTTTTTACAAATGATGACTATGCGTTAAATTTCTTAAGAGATAATAACACTTTGTCACACTTAACTATTTTAAAATGACACCTTCGTACCGTAATTAATTTTCTCTTTTTAGATACTCTTACATTTTGGTGTGACTACTTATGTTAAAATGAATAAAATGCCGTCCAATAACTTTTAAATTTTCAAAAGGTGTCATGAATAGTGAACCGTTTCAAATTTAAGCCCGGAATTGAACCGATTCTAATTAGAACTCATAATTGAACCTGATCCTGATACTATGTTTGACGATTCGACCAGATTCATCATATGGTTGAGTTTTACACAGACCGACAGTAATAGTAATTCACAAACCATAAAAATGTAGGATCTTGCCATGAGTTGAGATTTACAAAACATAATAGATGCTAATCGCGGAAAGTTGTAACTGAGGTGAAATTACAAGAGCAATGTGCCTGCAGTAGAGGATGAGCCCACAATCAACATGACTCGAATCACGCTTTTCATTTGTGGACACATCCTATAATCCTTTAAATCTGTGTCCCATGTGTTTCGGGCTTCCTCACACAGGGGAGTCAAGAAGTGTGGAATCATTGTTGGCGATAGATTTTTGTAATAATTATGTAGTTTCCTGTTTTTTCGGAGACTAATAGACACATATATCAATTTTTCAATGCAGATGGTTATAGATTAGCATGACGTCTCAAGAGAGTTTAATTATTTTGTATCAACTGGACGACTGTCAATGGCGTTACAAAGAGTTAAAGTATATATATATATGTATGTGTACATATGTATATATGTGTACGTGTACATATGTATATATGTGTACGTGTACATATATATATATGTGTACGTGTACATATGTGTAGGGGTGTTTACGGTTCGGTTTTTGAACCGAACCGACCAAAACCGATCGGTTCGGTTCTTGAAGAATTCAAACCAAAACCGAACCGAAAAAATTCGGTCAGTTTGAACAGAATTGAACCGAAAATCAACCAAAAAACCAAAAAAATCATAAATCAAGCAAAAAATGATTAGATTTCGATCGGTTTTAGAGGAATTATGTATAATAATTTTACACGAACTAAAATAAAACATTAATAAAGCCAAAAATAGAAAAATCCAATTGAAAAACACCCTAAATTGA